>VXBH01006814.1:49351-92891 GCA_013400035.1 Rynchops niger | reverse complement strand
AGGAAACATTTTTTCACTGAAAGGGTTATTAAACATTGGAATCGGCTGCCCAGGGAGGTGGTGGATTCACCATCCCTGGAGGTGTTTCAAAAAAGGGTAGATGGGGTACTTAGGGACATGGTTTAGAAGTGGCTTTTGTCAGGGTAGGCTAATGGTTGGACTTGATGATCTTAGAGGTCCCTTCCAACCTCAGCGATTCCATGATTCTACGATTCTAAGTACAGTCAAAGCTTGAGGATCCTTGAAAACATTCCCGGTCAGGTTGGATGGGGCTCTGAGCAACCTGATCAAGTTGAAGGTGTCCCTGCTCGTGGCAGGGGGTTGGACTAGATGGCCTTTAACAGTCCCTTCCAACCCATACCCTTCTGTGATTCTGTGATCTTGCTGTTGGTCTTGGGCAGAGGGGAGGTTGTCCTAAAGCCCTGCAGCAAGTTTTGGGATGCAGTGCTGGTGTCATGAAGAAATGGCAAAGCCCACTGATGGTTTTCAGAACTTGGCTCTTGTGCAGAGGAGTGCTGTGGCACTTGGTGATGCTCAGGATGGACAGAAATAGTGACTGGCGGTGTTCGGACAGAGCACGTCAAACACCAGAGCTGTCATCTGTGTCATTAAGGGTGGTGTCTTTATTGTGGAGATCTAATGGGAACCTAGAAACAAGGCCCAGTCTAGCTATGGCAAATACTACTTACGACACACCTTTTAGAGTAGCCTTAGAAATCAAAAAATTCAGGAGCTGATTTTAAGTAACTGCTGCAGGACCCCTTTTCTCCCTGCCCCCAGACACACGTGCTCTGTTAGTACCTCTTACCTGTTGGCCACCCGGCTGGAAGCAGGGACCTGCTGCTCCAGCGCTCTGGGTGACAGAACCCAGCGTGTGGAGGTGTCTGCGCGGCTTCTTGCCCCAGCCTTGAACTGATTTTCGGAGGGAAGTACCAAGGCAGCTACGGTATTATTTTATTTTTCACTCTGTAAGTGTGTTCCTGGTGAAGTAACTGGGATCTTAACAATTTGCTCTGCTTGAATTAACTTGTAATATCCTTCACTGCTGAGCTTGGCTGGTAATAAAAGTAACTTGTCCAAGAAGAGCGGTATTTGCAAAGAATAGAATAGAAAATTTTCAGTTGGAAGGGACCTCCACCGATCATCTCGTCCAACTGCCTGACCAGAAGTTAAAGCACGCTGTTAAGGGCATTGTCCGACTGCCTGTTAAACACCGCCGGGCTCGGGGCATCGACCACCTCTCCAGGAAGCCTCTTCCCGAGTTTGGCCAAGCTCTTGACAAAGAAATGCTTCCTCACGTCCAGTCTGACCCTGCCCTGGCCCAGCTTTGAACCATTCCCAGGCGTCCTGTCCCTGGGTCCCGGGCAGGAGAGCTCAGCTCCTCCCTCCCCACGTCCCTCCTCAGGGAGCTGCAGAGCCATGAGGTCGCTCCTCAGCCTCCTTCTCTCCAAACCAGACCAACCCAGAGTCCTCAGCCGCTCCTCAGCGCACGTGCCTTCCAGCCCCTCACCAGCTCGGTTGCCCTCCTCTGGGCACACGCCAGGACCTTCACGTCCTTCTCAGATGGTGGGTCCCAGCAGTGCACACAGAGCTCCAGGTGAGGCCGCGCCAGCGCTGAGCGCAGCGGGACGATCCCCTCTCTGGTCGTGCCGTGTCTGATGCCCCCCGGGATGCGGTTTGCCCTCTTGGCCGGGCGTCCCAGCAAGCCTGCGTCTTGAAGTGGGATCAACTCTGGTGCTGCAATAGTCAAAATCGCGGCTGGGGTTTACCACATCAGGGCTGCGGGGCGATTCCTCGTGGAGACGGGCAGCCCAGGGCAGAGGCAGCGCAGACGGGCAGGGGAAGAGCCAGCTCTCGGGTCTGGGCAGGCTTCTGGCTGTGGCAGGTGCCACCGGCCCAGCTTTGTGCCATGGATGTCCCTTCAGGATGCCGCTGTGACAGAAGACACCGATGTCTCCCCGGCAGCAGTGGCATGGCGGAGGCATTGCCGGCCCCTCTCGGGCACCCTCCCCTTGGCCGCGGGGGGCTGTCGGTGCCCCCGTGCCGCGGGGCAGGGTCGGGGCGCTGCAGGGCCTTTGTCCTCAGACCCCTGCTGCTGAGGGGCCTCTCAAAGCCACCCCGGCGCTTCATGGGGACCTGGTCTTCCAAGCTGGCGTCCCTGGTGTGATCAGCCCAGAGAGTGGACTGTTGAGACCAGGAAATGGCCGCCGTGGTCAAATTGCACAACCGAAGCTGTGCTGTTAACGTGATCGCTCCTCCAGAGGCAGGAACGGTGCTTCCTGAGATTTAAAGTCATGAACTTTTGCAATGAACAGTAGACCTCCTTGTTAGGAAATTTTACCTCATTACCAGCGAGAATTTCTGTAATTTAATTCCAGACCTTTTGATTTAGTTTTGCCTTTGCCACTTGGATAAGAGCCTCCTCAAATTTTATTTCCTTCCTGGGCAGGGACTTGCAGATGAATTGTCACCGAATTACGTACTTCTGACCCAAAGCTGTCCCGCGGGCTCTGAGCTGGAAACGGTATTTTGGAGGGTCTGGTCCCAAGCTGGCTTCTGTGGCGACTGGTCTGCTGCGCTCAGCCTTCGCTCGGGCCTCCGTGAGAGGCAGAGGTCGGGATTCCCCGGCTGCGTGGGGACTATTGGTGTCCTCCTCCTCCGGCACCGGGGCTACAACCAGCTCTGGGCACTGCGGGTTGTCCTGGTTGATGTTTCTTGTTCCGTTGGTGTTGGGGCTGTAGGCAAATGGCCGGGCAGCCGAGGAGGCTGAGATTAAGCTAACGAACGGGAGGCAGAGGACGACTGGACGTGACGCGAGAGGTGGGACGTGGCAGCGGGGAGGGAGCTGACAGAGTCACAGGTGGCCCTTTGGAGGAATGACTGCATTTCATGAGCGTGTAAGGGGCAGGGATGCTGTCAGTGGCCAAACTTCACAGGTAACTGACAGGGAATACCGGAACCTTTGGGGGTCACCTCTCAGTGACACCAGGTGGGGCCAGGATTACCGCGGTAACGGTATCGGAAATACCAGATTTGAGTGCAGATGTAGCAGAACCGGGGTGAGCGGGGTGAGAGTAGCTAGAGGCAGGTTGGTCATTTGGGAGGAGAAGGGCAGCAAAAAGGAGTGTCAAGAACCGGGAAAAAGGTACCCTGACTGGCGTGGCTGGGGCTGTTGGGCCGGGGTTTCGGCCGGGCAGCTCCGTGCGTGATCAGCACAGCCCAGATCAGGCAATGAGCCGGACCTGTTCTGACCATGGCTGTGTGCCCAACCTGCTCCTTGGCCTCTGGCTGTCAGCAGAACGACCCTAGGGACGGATCGAGCATCTCGGTGCCGGGTTGGTGCCTGCTCCCGCCCTGTCAGTGTGGGCATCTGTCCACCGCCCCGGACGGCCGGCTTTCAGGGAGGAGCAGGCGGGGAACGCTTCTGAGGTTTGCTCTGAGCCGACGCTTCGCCGTGGCAGTACGGCTCCGGGGCGTTCTAAAGGCCGTGCTGTCGGCGTACGGCCGCGCTCGGGCAGGGTGTGCAGCACCGCGTCCCGTGCTGGGCTCCATCTCCCGTGACCCCGAGGAGATGGGGGTTTTCCACACCGGGCTCGTGGGCTGGGCAGACTGCCGTGGGGACAGCGGGGGGGCAGCCGGGGCTGCTCCCGTAGCAGTGGGTGTTCTGTTTGCCCCTTGCCTTTGCCAGACATTATTCCCCCAGAGGTGCTTCTGCCCCTTTCAGCAGACTCTGGTGGTTTGGAAGCAGATATCCCCACCACCAAGGTCTCCTGCGCATGGCGTGGTTTGGAGGTGCTCCCTAGGGTTGCTGTCAATGTACATTTCATTTAGTTCTGTGCTGTTGTGAGAACACGTGAGGAAGCATTTCTTTACCAAGAGGATGGTCAAACCCTGGAAGAGGCTTCCTGGAGAGGTGGTCGATGCCCCGAGCCTGGCAGCGTTCAGGAGGCGTTTGGACAATGCCCTTAACAACATGCTTTAACTGCTGGCCAGCCCTGAATTGGTCAGGCAGTTGGAGAGGATGGTGGTTGTAGGTCCCTTCCAACTGAAATAGTCTATTTCTATTCTATTCTATTCTATTCTATTCTATTCCATTCCATTCCATTCCATTCCATTCCAAAATGAGGTGCCCAGTACCCTTCGGCTTGACAAGGACGGCAGGGTTGGGCCTTAGCCCAAGTGCTAAGCTGTCTTTACAACTTTTCTGGCACTTACCCAGGAAATTTTAATTGCTGTGTAGTGCAGGAGAATTTCCTCCCTTTGCGGGTCCTGTGCAGTACGGTACAGAGCAGGCTCAGCACTGGCCAGGTGTGAGCACAGCACTGGTGTGTTTGACTGAAGGACAACTACAGGCAGCTGTAAGGGGAAAGTTCTGGAACAGGGACGCGCAGATTCCCCTGCATTGCCCGAGCCTGCGGGTTAGTTGAGGCAGGTGGGACACCCGGTGCTGGATTGCCGCTCACCTGGAGGTCCCGGCTCCTCCATCCATGGCCCGACGCGGCCGCCGGAGGCACCTGGAGCAGTGAGCGCCGCAGGCTCATTCTCTGCCTGGAAAAGGGGTGGGTTAGTTTAATTTTACTTGCCCGTTATTTGAGCTTCTTTCTCGTTCCCTGTGACCAACTGCTGGGACTTCAGGCAGTAGCAGGGGAGGGTTTCCTCTGCCTACGTTTTTCCCCCTCCTGTATTAAATTATGCTTCTAGTATTTGTTTCATAAGGACACAGTTCTGACTTCAGGGTGCGTTTTCTTGTTTACTGAATTTTTACGGCACTAGTGACACTTTACAAATGGTGTGTCGCGGCATGCAGTTCCTGTAGATATATGGGGCTTCCAGCCCACGGCAAATGGCGTGCCTGGAGTCCTCGCGTTACTCATCAATAACGCAGGTGACAAAACTGGCTGTGAGGCTGGGTTTCCTAGGTTAATTTTATCTGTATTCCCCATCAGTTTGTATCTTTGATTACCAATATGGAAAAGGCGCCCTTGAGCTATCCCTGGGACGGCTCTGAGCTGTGGTTTGGGATGTCCCCCGTCTGCGGCCCGTCCTCAGCCCCGTGCTGGGGGACGCGGGGCAACTCTTCTGAACTGTGCAAGGTGGGACTGCGACGGGGGTGTCTGGAGCCGCTGTGATACCTGGTGCCCCCGCGTCAGGCTCCTTCTCCTGGCTGGGAAACCAGTTAAATTGTCCTCTGCCCAACTCTGTCCTCCCCAGGGATCAGAACTCCCACTTAACCTTTTCATGACTTAATTACGATGCACGTATGATGAGAGGGCAGTACTGGAATGTCGTGCTGACGCTCCTGTTTTGTGAAGCACAGTGCTCATATTCTACGGAGACCATGTGTCTCGTTATCATTGTATAAATAATTTACCTGACATTCGGAGAGCCTGAGTCTTCCCTTTCCTCATTTTCAGACGTTCAGGCAACGCGCAAGGTCGTTCTCGCCTTAAACCTCGTATCGCTCTGGGCCTGCGCGTAAGTCAATGGGCACCTGGTTCTGCAGCTACAGTCTGCGGAAAGGTGACGGTTGTGGTTCTTGGAACTTCAGACTGTGGAAAGAACTTGCTGGTCAACACTGATCCAAAGAGCTGCATTTAACACTGGGGAAGGATTTGGAGAAATCAAATGTTACATTGGCACTTCTAAAAATAGGTAGGATGACTTCTCAACTGTTTGCCACTTCAGCTAGTTCCCATCAAAGGAAGAAGTCGTGGAAAGCTGTTGATAAATTTATCGAAGCATAATCGGGTCATTCAACATATTAACATCTTGTCAGGCAAACTTTGTCTTGGTCTGGTGCTAGCTGGTGGCTATCTGATTTGGCAGAAAGAATCTTGCGTAAAAACTGCAAATAAAATAATTAAAAGGTAGTATGGTAAATGATGGAAATATTTTTATCTGTATAAAATCAGTGTCTGTACACTTTGCACAGATGGAAGGGAATGTAGGTCACATTTACTGGAGTGGCCTGACATCAAAGCAGATGTATGCACGAGGTCATCCGCTGACTCTGTAATTAGATCTACTGCTTCATTAGGGTTTTGACACAGCTCGTAAAAAATGCTTTGTTTTGATGATAGACTTAGAGGGATGGTAAGTCATCGAGGCCTGTTGACACAATACAGCATTATCTGTATTGCTAACAACCATAAACCCTGCTTCCTGCACACTTCAGCCGAGGTGAGAGCTGGACCGACAGGGACCTTTGTTGAAGGCTCTGGCCCTTGTTGGGTGGGATACCAGACTTGATAATCCTGGGGTTTTCTGACTTCCTTGTCACATTTCTCTAAGGCAAATGGTTCGTTCAAGCACCGTCAGCCACTAAGGAAGAGGTTTGGTGTTTGATTCCTTAGAAGGTTGCCCTGGATCCCTCAGTGCAGTCCCCACACTAGCAGAGAGTGTCCTTTTACCACTGGCTCTTCTGAACGAAGAGGAGACGGTGAATCCTGCGTGGACTAAAGATTCACGTGAGCAAAAGACACCTCCGTCAGTCCGCTGGGAAGCCCTGAGTGAGAGCCGTCGGTTCTCCTGGCCCCGGAATTGCCAGCCTGGGCAGGGTTTGGGGAGCGCGTCTCTGGTTTGGATTCCTGGGCTCTGGGTCCGTGTGAGCCAGCTGCTCGCGCAGAAGTGGCCTTGCTGTGGCATTTCTTACCAGCCGCCTTTGGCTTCTCTCTCACCTACGCGAGGATCCCTCTGCTGGAGGGGAGGACAGGACGAGCCCGCGCAGCCAGGTTCTGAGCGCCTCTTGTGCTGGTCGTGTGCTGCTTTGCCAGCCCTTCGTCGTGCTCCCGCGTTAATTACCCTGCAGAGAAAGCAGTGCGAAGTAATGCGTTGCAACATCAAATAGGCCCTCTGCCAGGGATCTCTGTGCGCCCCAGTCAAGGCCACTGGACCGAAGCGTGCTGCTGGTGTGGAGCACTGGACTGAGACGATCTGCGTCCACACCGTCGGCGCCAGAAGCTGTGCCTCACGCTGCTCCCACCCGGTGCGAGTGGCAGTGCCACGCTGTTGGCCAGCCACTGGTCAGCAGCCAAAATGTAGATGTTTCAGGCACAAATGTCTCTTGGTGCGCGACACACGCCGCTTCATTAGGCAAAACAATGGCTTGTTAGCCCCATCTCCTCCTGCTGGTTTAAGTGTGTTCCAGAGCTGCTCAGCAGAATGGCTGCGGTCCTGCCGTTACAGGAGAGGACTCGTGCCGTGCAGCTGCCGTCTGTTATTTGACAGCCGGCCTCGAGCAGCGTGGCTGTCCCAGGAATAATGAAACCCACTCGCTGACACTCCAGCGTGTGTCACGCTGTCAGAGCCTGGCTGGGGTTTCCAGCCGCCTGTTCCTCGTGTGTCGGTGCTGTCCGTAGCCCGTGACAGTCAGGGATGGGGAACACCCAGTCCTGGTTCTGCAGGCAGGGAAAACAGATCGCCTGGCACAAGTGGTCTCAGGATTGCACCTTCACCCACCCCACACCCAGCTTGCTGGGTGCTCCTCGCCTTCACCTTCATCTTTGAGGCTGCTACCGGCCGCGAAGAGCTCCAACGGCAGCGCAGCGCAGGTGGCTGGAGGTGGCACCATCCCCTCTCTGGTCCTGGGGCTGCCACTAGGTGGAGGTGGGGCTGGGATGACCCTGTGGGTGCTGCTCCCCGGAAGGCTGCGCAACCCAGCGGCCGCGTGTCCTGGTGCCGGGAAGCAGCACTTTTCTTGGAAAGGCGACTTTGCCCTTTCCTCACCTGTGGCACGGGCTGTTAGGAAGGCCCGTCTGTCTGGTAACACGTGAAAGCCAGCAATGAGGTGGCATGCCGTTAGAAAAGGGTGTCTCGAGCTTCCCCTGGATCTGCTTCAGGCGTGCCCCGTCATACAAGGCCTAGTGAAGAAGTCCTCGCTGATCCAGCGCTATGGTCTTGGGTGGCAACACAGGAGTCCCCGCTGCACCCAAGCAGGTACACAGGCAGCAGCTCTGTTCACGACGCACAAAGGGGAAAACAAAAATCTTCTTGGAAAAATACGACCAGCCCCTGAAGCAGCCGCGGTCGATATACTCTGTGCTGGGGACAGAGGCCCACCTGGGTATAACTGGTAGTTTCAGGTGACCAGAGTCTGGCCAGATGTGTAAAGAGGAGCTGTGGCCTTTCTGCTTCATTTCTGTGATGGATCTGATGTTTCTGAACATCTGCGTCAGTCTCCTCTTGATAAACAAAGGAAGCTTCTTCCTTCGTCACCCAAGCTCCGCTCTGCTCTTAGTTGGGCATCCCCCATGCAAAATTCCGTCATCCTGGATGGGCAGTGAAGCACAGCGGGCTGGAGCTGGGTAATGTAAGCGCACTGCCTGGGTCCATCTGAGAGTCCCTTCCTGGGAAATGGCGCTCTTTGGGGGGCAGGAGCAGGTTTTCCAACCAGGAGCGCAATTAAAACCTCACTGATGAAGAATGGAGTTCATTTATAGATGTCCCTCAACAAGTGGCCCTCTGCTCCTGAGCTGAGGGTCTCCTGTAGGACCAGTAGGAGAGAGCCACCCGCCACTCCGGGGTGCTGGAGGCCGTGTCACCTCTGCAACGGCGCAGGTGGATGGGGCACGTGGTTTCTTCTCAGGTGACCATGAGGGAGGCCTGGAGCCGCTCACTCAGGTGTAGACACCAGAGGAGCGAGTTCCCCCGCTCCTGGCATTGTTCGTCGATGTTGTTCTCGTTTCGTCTGCAGTACTGGGAGATGGATGGGGCTTTAGGGACCTTGTGGGAGCATACGTGACTCTGGGAGTCACACGTGTCCGGGGGGCTCTGGGGCCGTCTCAGGCCTAAGCTGATGAACGCTGCAGACAGGTAGCACTAGCTCTGGTTCCTCCATTGAAGCCAAGCTGAGTCTCGCGTTCATGGTCGTTCTGAGCCAATATGTAGAGGTTTTCCTGGGCTCCTGGACATCCTTGTCCCAGCTGCTGCTTGCTTTTAGCCACACTGTCTCAATCTCTCTCTCTCTCTTTTTTGTAGCTGAAACCCCAATTGAGGAGTTCACCCCAACCCCAGCCTTCCCAGCGCTCCAGTACCTGGAATCCGTGGATGTGGAAGGTGTCGCTTGGAGAGCAGGGCTTCGGACGGGAGACTTTCTGATTGAGGTGAGCCCGGACGCGGCAGGAGAGTGACCGATGGCAGCCAGCAGCATCTTCCTCTGCGGGACAAGGGCCTGTGTCTTGCACAAAATTATTTTCCTTTATAAGGTGTTTTGAGAGCTGGGTAATAATTGTTACCGAAATGCCTGCTGCCTGGGTGTCTCGATGACAAAATGTTCTTCAGGTACAATAATTCAAGCAGATACGTGCTCTCTGTGCTAGAAAATGAGCTGACAGGTTCCCTTCTGCTAACTGAAATTACAGGGAAAGTGGAGGTTGGAGAAAAGCCTCATTAGATGCCCTCTCTGGAGACCAATCAGGATCGTTTTCTACTGATACTCGTTACAGCTTTGCCCGGTGTGGTGCAAGTGTTGGGGTCTGTAGAGCAGAGTGAGATGGAGCGGGTTGGTAGGGCTCTGCTCCTGTACTGCCCCGTGGCCCTTTCCCTCTCTGGAGAAGGCGATGTTGGACTCTGCTGGCAGCTGGCTGGGATTTCCTGCTCGTGTTTAAAAGAAAGGAAGGATTAGAGTCACCGGCAGCTTCACGTTAAACCAGTGGCTGGAGGCTCAGCAGCAAGGCACGGCGGGGTGGAACAGCGGGTGCGGGTTCCCGGGGCACGGGCGGGACAAAACTGGGATCGGGCTCTGAAGCTGGCGGGCAGGTCTCCAGCGCTCGCTTCCTCCTGCAGCTTGGCGTTACTGCTATTGTCTGCATGGGCGTACGCGCAGAAGCCCAGCGAGGGGCCAGGAGAAGGCTGCGATGGCTGCTGCGTGGTGGGGACACCTGGGCAGTGCCGGGGTGACGGCGTGTCCCAGCGCAGGCTCCCGCACCGGTGCTGGCCGTCCCTGGGCAGAGGGGGGACACTGCAAGGAGCAGCCTGGGCACACGGGCTGCTGCATCGGGTAGTGAACCCGGCAGAGGAGAGTTCAAAGGAGTGATTTAAAAGAGAGCGATAGCATTGATTTGTTAAGTTTATAGGGACTCTCCTCGCTCTAGGAGGAACGTGCAGGAGACATCGCGGTGGTACTTGCAAGTGAAGTTACGCTCAGAACCCGTGCCAAATGGGTACGGTATGAATAGGCCAAGCCTGCTTTTCTCGACGCCAGAGAAAAGGCTGTTACGATAAGGCAGCTGAGCAATGATTAAAGTGTTTGTGCATCACTCAGTCAAATGCCCGTTTCCATGCCTTAATTGTAAAGGGATCCCAGGGCGTTTGGGTCAAACGGAGATGTGTGCGCTGTCAGTGCAGGAAGGGCTGTCAGGTGAATCCTGCCCCTTCCAAGGGCACGACGGCGGCAGAAGAGGTGGAGTGAAGCCGAATAGACACCGAGTCTGTGAAGGGAGTGTGTGTTAGATGGGAAGGGGAACTTTGTGTGAAGGTTTGAGGTGGGTGGCATGGTTGGGCTTCGCTGCGAGTCTCCTCACAGCAAGTGCCGAGCGGCACCATCCATACAGTCCGAGGAGGGGCTGGCATCCCGTGGGACTTCGCTTTCTCACATCTTCCCATGCAAAAATCATAAGGCTTTAAGCCCAGTAATGCAGTCTGTGCAATCTGCGCTGGTCCGTCGTGGTGGTGGCGTGGTGCAGGCTGTGGTTGTGCGTGGTGTGAGGCAAGGCGGATTCTGGTTGTGGAAGTGCTCCTGGGACTGGGGAGGTGGGCAGCGGGGCTCTGCTCAGCTCAGCCGCTGCTTTCGCTCTGCAGCCTGAAGCTTTCACTGGAAAATGCTGTCTTCTCCAGGGGTGGTCATCACCACTCTACCGGGCAGTTGGGCGATGCACCCTGGAGCTCCCGGCAGTGCTCTGTGGGATCATCCTAGCACTACTTTTTCCCGAGGGAGTACCTGAGAGTGATGGACGTTGGGTGCGTAGTGGGTGGAAAGCCCGTGCCCGACGCAGGGACGGCTCTGGAGTGTCCGTGCCGAGGTGCCGCCTGTGCCTCACCCCAGACCAGGAGTCCCAGGGCTGGAGCGGTGCCCGCACACGTGGCCCTGCTGCTGAGCCGGGGGGGGGGGACTGACGGCCACGTGCAGGACGTGGGGTCACGTGCTGCCGGGAGCACGGGGAACCCCACGGCTGGAAGGGGAGAGTGGAGCCAGGCTTGGGGACCTCTCCGCAGAGGTGCAGGTCGGCACTTGGCCTTACTTCCAGTGGGAAGAGCACACCTCTCCTCCACTGTCCTCTCTGCCGCTAGTGGGGCCCAGATTTGCCCTCTGCACCAAACCTTCTGGAGAGCAGCTCCCAGGGAGGCTGTTTGCACCATCCGTCCCACGCGTGAGCACGGTTCTTGCAGCCGGAAAGTCCCCGAAAGCTGCAGCAGGAGGGTGCTGGCAAGGGCTGCGTGACCCAAATAGCCTGGTGCATCTTCGGCGGCCTCTGAAGAACGTCGGTGAAGAGCCAGTTGTCATAAACCTGACAAAACCGTTACAGCGCTGGTACTTTTTCTGATACGTAGTATTAGAAACATTACAAAGCGAGGGAGAATTTCGCATGCGTATAAAGCCACGTGGGGTGCGAGGAGGAGGCTCGTGCTGCAGCAGGGCAGCCTCACCCCAGCTGAGACTTGCAGTCCCTCTCCCCTCCCTCCCAGTTTGGATGTTTAGCTGCAGAATAAGCGTATTTGTCTTGGTAACCTGCCCTCAGCGGGTTTACCGTTCCCTTTGGATCAGCCGGCTGAGCTGGCTTCCCCTCTGGCTGCCTGATCACTAAATCCCTGGCAAGCGGAGCAATAGGCGCGTGTGGTTTCCCTGGGAAGGGAGCTGGAGGTGGGTTCAGAACGAGCGCAGCAGCTTTGCCGCAATGTAAAGCCACATCCCGAGGGCGATATTCGGGAAGGGGGGTGGTGTGCTGTAGCCGGAACCCTTGCACAGGTCTCTGCGACCGTCGTCTTCAGCCGGTCCAAGTGTACGGATTAGGGATGCGTTAAATTTAGATCGAAGGTGCAAGGGCATTTTAAGTTTTAAGACTTCATTTCTAGCCTTGCAGCTTGTAGCCTGAGACCGTCTCTTGCTGAAATTAATGTTTAGTCTTTTAACTGTAAAGCTTTCTGAGTATTGGAGATCAGTGCTGGACAGCCAGGCACACGGAAGGTGCTTTCACATTGGAGTTAGCAAATCCAAACAAAGCGGGGGTGGGAAGCCCTGAGGGGTGTTTGCAGGCGGAGAAGTGTTTGGTGACAGTGACGGTCTCCACGGGCGAGCTGGCCTTGCCCAGCGGTGGGGAGCAGCTCTGCCGGTACCACCAAAGGGCTCCTTCGTGCCAGGAGCAGGGACGCTGCTTACAGCCCTGACCTGCCCTAGTCTTCCTCACGCGAATTCAGCAACTAAAGCAGCTTCTGAAGCCGGCAGAGGGGTGGCCATGGGTGCTGGAGGAAGTCTGGTGGGTGCTCCCGCAGTTCCCTTTGGGGGAGGAGTGAGAAGTGCTTCTGCGTGCCTTGGCGTGAGGAGCGGGCAGAGCCACCCACCCCCTCGTACACCAGCTGGTGGTGACCCGAAAGAGGCAGCAAAGGCCAGAGGAGGAGGCCTGCAGGGGGGAGTCTGCCCCCGAATGGGGAGCGGAGCTTCAGACAAATTCAACGTTTAGTGTTGAGGCTTTTTGCTTGGTGAATACCAACCTACAACAGCTCTAGTCTAGGACCTGGCATGTACCACGTTCAACCGCAATGTCCCAGCCCTGTGGTCAAGCCTGATGTGCCACTCTGCTCCCTTGTCCTTTTTAGCCTTCCATTTCTCACCGGCTCCTTCTGTAGGAATGGGGGACCGACCTAGACTGGGCTAAGGCGACCGGCTGAGCCTGCTTGCTCGGCAGGTCGGGGTGCGTTGTCCCTGGCTTTGTCCGTGAGATCCATGGGATGGCTGTACGGGGTTCAGGCTGTGCATTTGACGAGTGTTGGTGTCCTCACCTTATACTTTCTTCAGCAAGACTCGTCTCTGTTCATGTTTAACTGGGAAACCTCTGCCTGATTCTGGGAAGGTGGGAAGTTTCACCAGACCCCTCCAGGAGGAGCGGACAATCTTAAAGAAGGAACGTGAGAGCTCCCTGGTGACTGTCAGGAGCTTTAAATCCAGTCGCCCAGTAGACGCAGGGCTGCTGCAGCTCCTCGTTCCCTGGTTCGGTCAGTGGCCGGGCTGAGCGTGCGTTCCCCATGGGGACACATACACACGTATGCACAGTATACACATACGCACACAGTCCGCCACACGGATCAGAAAACACGCAGCATTGTGCAAAGACAAACAACAAAATCAGCCTGAGTGCAGAATATACATACACACACACATATATATATATATATATATACACACACATATATGTATATGTTACACCAGGGGAGGCTTAGGCTCGATATTAGGAAAAATGTTTACACTGAAAGGATTATAAAGCATTGGACCAGGCTGCCCAGGGCAGTGGTGGAGGCACCGTCCATGGAGGGATTTAAGAGCCGGGCAGACGTAGAGATATGGGTTAGTGGTGGTTTCTGTCAGAGCTGGGTTGACGGTTGGACTCGATGATCTGAAATGTCCCTTCCAGCCCAGGCGATGCTATGATTCTGTGATTCTCTATGTGTGTGCAATATGGATGCCTCTAGTAGCTGGCCTTGGACCTCCAGTCTGCCCAGTGCCTGGCCCCTAGCTCCTCCAGTCTCCCCAGTGGCTGGCACCTGAGTGTGTGAACCCCTGAGACCCACATCCCCACCCCACTTGCTGGTGGTTGGATCTCGTGACACATCTGCACACACACGTGCACCCACACGTGGGCTGGATCCCCAGGCCTTAGGCACTCGGTCTGTCCAGTAGCTGGTCTCCAGTCCTCAGGGCACAGGCACACACGGACCCAGACCAGTCTCTCTGGCAGCTGCTCCAGACACCGGGCCTTACCAGTAGCTGACTCTCAAACCCACAGGTCAACCTGGTCCCTCCAGTAGCAAATTCCCAGACCTCCAGTCTCTCCAGTATCTGCCCCAGGTCAGTGGCCTCTATGATACCTGGCTCCAAACCTCTTATCCTACTCGCTGGCCAGTCCAGCTTGATGATTCCTCACCAATAATTGCACCTATGTGTGCATTGACGTACACGCACGCGGTCCGGTCTCTGGAGTGTCTGGTACCCCAGTACCTGTGGGACCCCACCACCCACGGCCCCTTCCCCGGCTGCTGGCAGTGATACCTTCCTGCACACACACGCCACATGGACCTCAGCCTCACCCGGCAGGAGCGCGGTGCCGAGACACGGCAGGCTGTGGTGCCCAGGCACAGGGCATGGCCAGGCAACCTGGTACGCTCAACTGGCCCCTTCCACGCTCTTCTCCCTTTGTTGTCCCGTCCTTGCTCTTGCCCGATCCACCATCATCCCTCCTTTCTCCAACCTTTGGTCCTTTGACTAAGCATCCTGGTAGGTCTGGCACAATCCCAGAATGCTCCTCCTGGCATCCCGGAATGAGCCCCACACCCCTACCGGCAGTAGTTCCCCTCGCTCCGCAGGGTGACCAGGAGAGACCCTCTCCCACCGACTCATCCCGTGGGTCCAGGCACAGACCGGGGCTGACCCTCCCGCTGTGGCCCTGGGGGTAGCTGAGCCGGGGTGCAATGACTCCGGTCAGGTCGTGGGGGCTCCTCCAGCTGTCATTGTTCCTCTGCTTCCTTATGACTGTGGTGATTAGCCTTCGATCACATAATCCAACAGTAACAGCCCATCATCCCATCTGCAGCCTGTTCGTATTCGTGTACGCTGCCTGCTCACCCCTCTCCGGTAGAACTTATCTCCTGCTGATCCACGCTTTACTGCCCAGCTCCCTTCCGCTTCTCCAGCTCGGATTGTCTTCTGGCTGTGGCAGAGGGAGCCTGGAGCTGTGGAGAGACGTAACCTCAGTCCTGCAATGCCACCTATCAACAGAAATTCAAGCATCAGAAGAAGTGTGTTTAAAATTTTGCCCTCTCAGCCGAGTCCCTTCCAGCAGCCGAGTGCCCAGGCTTCCGAAAGAAGTCTTGGCAGCTCTAAAGTGCTGTAACAGACTGGAATGTCTGGCCCTTGCTCTCCTTCCACAGAGAGATCCATCTCTTTTTTCCTCGGCTCCCGCGCTTGTTGCTTTTTCTGCTCTCCTTTGCTGTGCTTCAAATCCCCTCTCTCAGGAGGCCTACACACTTAAGCCTTCTCTCCGTGTTGGAGTGAACAGGTTCATTTTTTAATCCCAGCAAAGCATGTGGAGTGGTCACAAGTGCTAAATCTCCTGCTTTTTGTGTTGACTCAGCCCCTGCTTGCTGCAGTGTATTTTGGGTGGGAATCTGGTCCCAACTTTATTACTGCTGAAGATTTTACGCCTTGTCTAGGTTGTAAGCATGTAGGGGAGCTGTCAGGTGCCTGGCCCCGATTGTCCTGACCCCTTTAGTGCCATGCTCACAGCAGAAATCCTGCCTGGAGGAGAAGAAAGCCTGCAAGAGAGGGAGGGACGCGCAGGGCAGAGGGCTGCATCGCGCACTGCCTTCCTCTGCGCCTGTCCCCGCAGGGAGCCTGCATGGGGACGTCCCGCTGGGCTTCTCCGCTCCGGGCTGCCCGAGGCAGAGAACGAGCAGGACATGGGCAGCCCCTCGGCGTGCCAGGGGCTCCTGCTGAGTCGCCTGCGTTTGTCTCGCGATCCTTCAGCGTTTCCCCATGAGCTCACTCTGGGTCTTAGTTTTTCATTTCCTTCATAGCCCCTTCGCTTACTTCATGAGCCCCATCTCCTTTTTCGTCCCCTCCATGGCCATTCCCTCAGGCTCTGGCCGGTGCTTACAGGTGGCCACACTCACTGCGTCAGTCATTTACCTGGCAAACGCCCAGAGACCTCCAACATGTATCTGCCCAGGTTTCAAGAAAAGCAGTGCAGGCGAACCTCCAGCAGGAACTGCTCAGCATCTTTGCTGTCTGCTGATCCAGCAGCCAAAGGACCCTCTTTTCCAGATTCTTATGCTAAAATAAATACGTGAACATGAGTTGTTTTGTATCATCAGGTCTTCTAAAGAAAGATCGTCGGTTCATCACCAGTGAGAAGGCTGCCCTTTCTTCCTGGTGACTAACCCTCCCACCTGCGACGAGCGTGACTCAGAGCAGCCACGGGCAGACCCGCCTGTGTGGGGTGACATGGGCAGAAGATTCCCAGGGCTTCTGCCTGCGAGGGGCAGACGGATCAGAGGCATCAAGCTCTGCCCGTGATCTTCCAGCGCTGAGATCGCCACCCCTCACCCTCTCTCCCACGGCATTTCTATGTATGGAAATAGCCCAGTGTTTGCTCAGCATCTCTTTCAGCTGCACTTCCATCATGTGCGCTCCAAGTGGAGTGGTTGGAGGACGGGTCTAACGTGAAGCCAAGCGGCTGCTTTTCTGCGGATGGTTTGGCTGACACCAGCTTGTCAGTGTTCTCGGTCGCCTTTCAACAGCCAGGTGCCGGCTGTCCATGGGGCACTTTAGTTTCCTAAATACTGCTGTGGTCCTACAATCCCCAGGGCTGCTGCAACAACACAGACACAGATGACCTCAGTACATGGCCTTTGGTAGAGATCTGTGATGGGATTCTTCTCCTCTGCCTGGGTGTCCGCACCTGCCTGCCTCCTCTAGTCTGCCGGTTCTGCCTCTGGAGACCAGATGAACGCGGAGATGGCATTCGGGGGGCAGCGAATTCATCTCACCTAGCCTGGGGTCCGCCTTAGCGTGTGACGAATCTGGTGGATTGACTGACCAGCTCTCCCCTGACCAGACAGGGATCCCAGGGCAGCTTCTTCCAGGGTAGGTGCCCATCTTGTGGACAGCACGTTCTGCCGGGGGAGTGCCAGCACGGCGGGCTCTGGCAAAAGGCAGGTTATTCTGTAGCACTGCGGGTGAGAAATACCAGACGTGGAGCAGCTCCTTGGAGCATTTAGTTTTTCTTCACTGTGCTGTCGGGGGTTTCTCTCAGAGGAACTGCTGGAGTCCGAGTGCCATCAGCACTATGGGTATAGCTGTGCTGGTACTTCTCAGGTTCACGGGTGGCAAAGCCTTGGCAACAAACCAGCGATGCCTCTCCAACGTGAAGTCAGAGAATTTTGTGGCTTCCGTATGCTCTGAGGTGCTGAGCTCTCTGGAGGCTCAGAAGTAGCACTGAGATCGCTGTGAGTCTGTCCTGTTTGCTGTCCTCTGCCAGCAGCCACAGGAGAAGGAAACCCTTCCTGGACACAGTGCTTTCATGTGGAGATGCGGTCTTTGGCCGTGACTCTGAGCATGTTATTTCCACGGCCTCAGGAAGAGATCTGGTTCACTTACCCCGTCCCCAGGGTGCTCGCTTGCTCGTTGCAGTCCATCTGTCTCACAGAAGTCATCTCCAGTTCGTGGTGGACCAAGATCTTCAATAGCACAAGGTTTCTCTCTCAGCTCTAAGACTCTCCTCAAGCCCATCACTGCAGAGGGCATCGTGTCCGGGCGTGCTGAGCCGTGTGGCAGCAGGTGAGCGTGTTACACCATACCCCAGGCCCTGTGCTGCACGTGGGGCCTGGCTTTGTTCTGTGTGTGGTCCTGAAAGCCGTCCTGAGACTGCGTTGCTAGAGGTGCCTCCATCAGCTGTGCCCCAACGGTGGCAGGATGTCACCAGCCTCTGCTGAGCACATGAGCTTTTCTTTGCTTCCCCTATCGCCGCAACTACCTCACCTGCTGCTGAGCGCACCCCTGCAGCATCTCCGCTCTCCCAGATGGTTTTTCTTAACTCTCTTTGGAAACTGCACCTTTTCACTCCGCGGCCTGGATGTCAGGTGGCTCTGAAGACTGTTTGTTTCCTGTGAGAAATACTCCTTTTAGTAACAGAAGGACAAGTAGCAGATGCGTTTTTGTGGCTTGATGGACGATATTTTCAGCCTGAGATATGGTCAAATCCTTATCCAATGTAGAAACTTGTGTCCCAGTTGCACATGGGTGGTTTTTACATCCTAAAATGGAGGGATTTTCTCTTAGTTCCCTGAGCACGTGTCTGAGTAGTGTTTCCAAATATCTTCTAATGGGAAAGTGGAGAGAATATTGTCCTATCGCTCCTTGTCAGGGCTCTCTGGGGATCTTTGAGGGTTTTTCCGTCAATTAATTACTCTGTTTTATAGTGAAACCATGAGTTTAGGCTGATCTTCCTCCTGAGACCGTGTTTGAACCCACAGCTGTATGTTCTTTCCTCTGCATAGAAGTGCTGGTTGGAAGGGTTCTCTGAGATCCTGCTCCGAGAAGGACTGCATTAGGTCAGCTCTGGCTCTGTCCTGCCAGCCCTTAGAAACCTTCTGCAGGAGGCCATCTGCAGGGTGGTGGTGCTGCCGTCCTTCTGGTGGCCTCTTCTGGGGCTGTACTGCACTCCTGGGGGAGTTTTTTTTGCTAAAGTCTGAGTCCAACCTGAACCTCCCAAACCACAATTTTTGGCTGTTGGCCACGTTCGTTACGTGATCTGCTACTTCCAGGAGGAGTTTGGCTCCGTCATCTTCGTCAGTGCCCTGTAGGCTGCTTGCTTGCTCTTGTCGTGCGATCTGGGTCTGGACCCTCTTCAGTTTCTCCCCATCTCTCTTGAACTCCACGGCCAAAAACCAAACACAATGTTCCAGATGCAGCCTCACCAATGCTGAGTACAAAGGGTGATAACGTCCCTCGGTCTGCTGGCCAGGCTGCTTGTTACGTAGCCCAGCATGCAGCTTGCCCTGTTCTCTGTTATTGTTCTCTTATTCGCGTTGCGGGCTCAGACGCAGGCTGGCAGTCATCGTAAACGCCTTTTCAGCCTCTTCAACCGAGCTGCTGCCGGGGCGGTCTCTCCCCAGCCTGGACCAGTGCGTTGGGTTGGTCCACTGCAGATGCACACCCTTCTTCTTCCCGTGGTTGAATTTCATGAAGTTCCTGTTAGCCCAGTCCTCAAATTTCTCAAGGCCCCTCTGGTTTGAAGCTCTGCATTTCACCATGTCAGACGCTCCCCTCCTTTAATATTGCCTGCACTTTTACCGAGGGTGTTCTCTGCATCACCTGTGGTGTTGATGAGGGTGTTGAACAAGATGGGCCCCAGGACTGGCCTCTAGAGCACTCTGCTCATTGCCGGCTGCCTCGTCATTAGTCACTACCTCTTCACGCAGCGGTCCAGTCACCTAGCTGTCCGTGCATCTGGTCCATGGTTCCTCAGCTTCCAAACAAGAATGCTGTGGGTGTCGGTGTCAGAAACCTTACTGTATGTCACATCCACCATTCCCCCCTTCCCCACAGACCTAGTTGTTTTGTCACGGGAAACAGACGTATTGCTCAAGCACAGTTAGCAGTTGGGAAATCCATATTGACTGGTCTTGTTTGCCTTCTTCTCCTTCAAATTGTTTGTTCATGAAGAAGACATGCTCCATGGCCTTAACGAGGCTGAGGAAGGGCTGACTCCCCTTCCCTTCTCAAAGGTGTGTCACATTAGGGACCTTCCAAATCACCATGATTTTGCCTAGGGAATAGACAGTGGCCTTATGATTGCTTCAGCAGCTTCCGCGGCCACCTCTGCTGAATCCCACTGGGTCTGTGGACCTGGATCACAGAATTATAGAATAGTTTGGCTTGGAAAGGACCTTTAAAGGCCACCTAGTCCAACCCCCTGCCATGAGCAGGGACATCTTCAACTAGATCAGGTTGCTCAGAGCCCCGTCCAACCTGGCCTGGAATGTTTCCAGGGATGGGGCAGCCACCACCTTTTTGGGCAACCCGTGCCAGTGTTTCACCACCCTCTGCGTAAAAAATTTCTTCCTTGTATCTAGCCTGAATCTTCCCTCTTTCAGTTGAAAGCCATTACCCCTTGTCCTATCGCTACAGGCCCTGTCTTTCTTATAAGCCCCCCGTAAGTACTGCAAGGTGCAGTAAGGTCTCCCTGGAGCCTTCAGCCAGGCTGAGCAGCCCAGCTCTCAGCCCTTCCTCACAGCAGAGGAGCTCCAGCCCGCGGGTCATTTCTGTGCTCTCCTTTAGACCCACTCCAATGGATGCAGCGGCTCTTCTAAGAATTCCCTAACCTGTTGCTTCCCCATTACTGTCTTCCCGTCTTTTGTTGTCCACCACACTCCGAGGGCTGGGAGCACACTTTGTCCATGAACACTGAGACATAAAACACAACTAAGCACTTTGGTCATATCTGTGTTATCCATGACTGATTTTTCATCAGCAGACTCGCATTTTCCCTGAACTTCCTTTTGGTGCCAGTGTACCACTAGAAGATGTCCTTGTTCTGCTTCACGTCTTTTGATAGTCTTTGCTCCGGCTGGGCTCTGGCCTTCCTGAAACTGTCCCTAGTCCTTGAGCATTGCTTTTGTTGTTCTGGTGCCGTCACGTTGCTCCTTCTTCTGCGTGCTCTTTGCATTTTAGTTCACTGAGCAGCTTGATACTCACCGAGCTAGCCTTCTGCAAAAATACCCAGTCTTCCTAAATGACGGGGTGGGCGGGTTGTTCCCGAGATCTCAAGAATTTTTATTTGAAATCCAGCACTCCCTTCCCTTTGGGCTGCTTCTCAAGAAGCTGAAGTCTGTCCCGAGCCTCGGGATTCTCTCTCTGCCACTCGCCTTTCGAGCCTCCCTCCCTCGCAGCTGCTGCAGCCTCGGCTGCCCTGTGACCACCTTCACCACCCGCTTTTCCCCGTTGGTGAGCAGCAACTCGAGCAGAAGGTCTCCTCTAGCAGCCAGGGTTTGTGTTAGGAAGTTGTCAGCAGTGGTCTGGGAGCCTCCTGGACTCCCTGGACAGGGATCCATTGCCTTCCCAGCAGATGTCTGGACAGTCGAAATCCCAGAGAAGATGAAGGCTTGGCAAGACTTCCACTGGTCGTTTATGGACAACCTCAGCTTCCACCTCCTCTCAGGCGGTGGTAGCAGACCCAGTGTCCCTCCTGCTCTTAGCCTAGATCTGATCCAGAGATGCTCAGATGGCACGTCTGTGCCCCCACACTGCGGGTATGTGCGGTCGGGGGCTCCATCACATGGAGACACCTCCCTTTCCTGCCTGTCCTCCCTGAACAGCCTGTAGGCAGCTGCGGCCACATCCTGATCCGCGCACGCTGTCCCAAGTCTCTGAGTCTGACCACATCACAGCCCTGCGACCACAGCAGGACGGGCAGTTCTGTGTGTTTGCAGTCCACGCTCTGTGAACCTGAGGAAAGCCTCCGAATGTCCAGTCCTCTGGACAAGAAAATGAATGTCCCCCTGTGGACCTTTACTGGCATACCTCCTCCACACCTTCCTCTCTTATCTCTGGGCTTAGGCCCCCATTCTCTCACGACCGTAGTTTAAAACCCTTCTCTCCACACCAGCAAGCATCGTCGCAAAGGTCTTCTTCCCTCTCGTAGTTACACAGGGTCTTTCTCTTCCTAGTAGTCTTCCATCATCCTCCAGTGAGGCACCAGGATGAAGGAACCTGAGTCTTAGCCGGCAGCATCAGCGGCCCGGCCGGGCATCCGTCTGGCAGATGTGTGTGCTCCACAGTGGGCCTTTGCTTCAGCCAGAAGAGTTTTTGGGGACAGAATCTGTTGAGAACACAGCTGGAACGCACTCTTGCCGTGTCTCCATCACCTTTGACCCCAAAGCCTTGCAGTCACCTTTGAGCTGCTCAGGGTTTTTCCTGGGTGTTTCCCTGTTACCCACCTTGAGCAGCAAAGGGTAGTAATCAGAAGGGCAGAGGAGTCCCAAAATCTTTCCACAACTCCACCAATCCAGGCCCGGGGGCAGGCAGCACACCTTCCAGAACAGCTCTGGCTGGCACATGGTGTCTTTGTCCCATGGATGGTGACAGCCTTCCCTGTGACAATAACACGGCTAGGGTAGATAGCAAAAGACCTAAATACGGTTCCTCTCTCTTTTCCAGCACAAAGTTACCTGACACTGAAAGTTTTTAGCCGAGGTGGCCTTTGAAGTCTATCTCTCTTCTTTCCTGAGTGGCGTTCTTCCAAGGCAGCGCTCTCTCGCCATTTTAAATGCATTTAGTTCCTCTTTATCCATTTGACAACATCTGTTAGGAAGACCCCCGCATCCCTCGCGTCCTGCAGCACAGGTGGCTGAGCAGGCGGTGTCCCAGCAGGCGGTGTCCCAGCAGCGCGGGGCAAGGCTTTGGTAGCTGGGGGGGAGCTGCCCGCGCCTCCCCAGTAGAGCTCAGGTGCCCTCCAGGTTGCCTTTGGGAAGTGTCTGCATTGAGTTCAGCGCGTACCACGCAACGTCATTGCCAGTGCTGCGGCCGTCAGGTGAGACACCGGCTTGGGGAGAGCAGTGCTGTCACCTCCTCGGCTAGCGGCTCGGTCCGCTGTTGTCACCTCTTCACTGCATGGCACGAGCTGTGGAGTGAGGATGCACAGGGGTAAGTGAACCGAAGGAGAAAGGACGTTCCCAGGACTTTGGCATCCACTGCACAGTCACAGCATCTTCTGGGCTCTTTGGCTCGCAATGGAAGGTTTGGCAGAACGGTGGGATTAGGGTGGGCTTTTCCCTTTTGTGCCACGTTCAGGCAGCCTGGGTCACCGAGCCCTGCGGGCGCTGCTGAGGCAGAGAGCGCCTGTGCTTCAGAGCTGGGACGGACGCTCAGCCGGCGTTCGTGGGCAGTGCCTCCTGAAGATGCTCCCCGTGCTGGTAGGTGATCTGTAGAAGGCCGGGGAGGTGGATGTGACTGTCAGAGTGTCGCGTCGCCGGATGGAATGCAGTAGCACGGAGATGCGGTCTTTCTTGAGGGAAGGTTTCAAACTGCAGAGATTTGGGCGATCCTGCAGAGCTCGGCGACGGGCGCTATCGAGATGCCTTTGGACGGAGTGGGGTTTGACTCTGGCCGCTGCTGCGGTGATGCCCCTCCATGGCCGGCACCAGAACGGAATGCAGGCAGACAATTACACCGTCAGGCAATTGGTGCTCACCCGCCTCGCTGGAGTCCCTGGGACGCACCAGGCTGTGGAAGTGCCACCGTTTAGGACTAGGCCTGTCGGGGTGTGGGGGTTTTGAAAATCCTGCCTCGCCGGGCCAGGATTCAAGAGCACGGACCATAGTGTCTTGTCTCTTCCTCTCAGCCTGATTTTTTTTTTCTTTTTTTTTGATTTTTTGATTTTTTTCCTTGAGTGGTGTGGGCAACAGCCTGTGTACGTCCGCTTCCGTTTGGTGCATACGGTGAGCACGTGTGCGTGTACACACGGGACTTCTGACATGAGATACAAATCTGGATGTACGTTTCTGGATATTTTCATTATTTAGGTCTGTATTACACAGTTGTACAAAAGCATCATTAGAAGAAGATAAAATTGCAAGTGAGAATTGACCTGCCGGAACAGTGGGGCGTGCAGGGCAGTGCGACGGCTTCTGGGGGTGTCTGCGTTGGGGCTGGAGAGACCCCCCAGTCCCCTCTCCTTCTGGTGAGGAGAAAACCTGCGGCGGCAGAGCTGAGTTCAGCAGGGGAACGCTTCCTGAGCGTCTCTTCTGCCTCTAGTGAACTAGCGGTGCTGTGAGAGAATGTAATCTGGTATTAATTTCATTTGACAGATTAAAAAAAGGACTTGCTGGCTCCGTGGACGCGTGCGGTGCGGCAGCAGGGCTGGCGGCCGGGCTCGGGCTGTCCTGGTGGTGGGCAGAGGGTATCAGCAGCGCCCGAGGGTCTCCTGGGGGGGAAGAGTGCCGTTCTTCTCAACCTCGGAGTTCGTGATATTCGGGAACGTAAATTTTACATAATTAACAAAATCTAAGGGTTGTTTGAGGACACGCTGCTAAATGCAGTCGGGGGGGAGAATCAGGGGGGTAAAACCTGCTGGGGAAGACATCACCCACTTCGGTGCGATAATGAAGGAGCGGTTAAATATTACTTACAGACACACATATCCCCTTCTTACTGGAAAGGTTAGCAAGTAAAGGAGAAGGAAATGCGGTTAATTTGAGCTAAAGCGTGTAGGAGGCCGATAAGGGGAGCCAAAGGAAATATGAAAGGCCAATATGTAAAGATATTAAGAAATTTTAAGAGCATTAGCAGAAATTTTAAAAGTCTGGTAGAGATCCATTTGTCTATGTAAATGATAAAATTGTATATTCTGGTGCAAAAAAAAAAAAAAAGGCATAAATGTTCTGCTCTGAGTTGGCAACAAATCAGGAGGATGTATCTATCCATATGATGTGCTCGGAACAGAAAGTTTCCCAGCTGTAACCAAGGAGAAAGTGAGATAGTATTTGCTAAAAATAAACATACTCAAATTAACAGGCTTGGATAACATATACCCAAGCCCCTAGAAGAGCCTCGCTGAGGAGTTGTCTGAACCACTAACGTTAATACCGCAAAATCTTGCTAATCTATGAAATTTGGAGGAGTTGGTAGAGGGCTGGTGCTATTCTAATATTCTAAGGGTATAAAATAGGTGTTCAGGAAACTATGGCGGGTTTAACTCAGCGTCAGCGCTGGGTAACGGAATGGAGCAATTAATCTGGAGGACAATCAACAAAGAATTAGAGAATGAAGATACAATTAATATCATACCGTGGGGTTCCACGGAAGGTGGAAACAAACCTGCTGTCTTGTCTCGACAGCACCGTGGCACTGGTTGGAGTGAGGACTGTGTTTACGTGGTATGTTTGGACTTCCTTCATAACCCCGTGACCTGGGGATAAATAACCTTACAATAAAGGGAATCAGGAGAACGGAGGTGGCTTAGGAGCACTGTGAACTTTCAGAAAGCAGCTGCTCAGGAGAAGGTGTGGGGGGCCATCACCAGCAAGGTTTCTTTACACGTTTTCATCCCCGCAGCTCAGCACTTCTCTCGGTGTTTCAAAATAGTGACAAAAATGCGTGTTTGTAGGGACTGCGGGTATCACAAACGGTGGGGGAACAGCTAACAGCAAAGCTGCTGCTGGGGAATGGTCTGGCTTTCCTGCCGAAGCAGCCGTGTTCCGGCAGCCCGGGCAGGGCGTCGCGGCTGCGAGCGAGGAATGTAGGTTACAGGATATGAAATTACCCTGGAAAGATGTAACTCAGCAGAGGACCTGGTTTTCTCCAAGATAATTGTGTTAACCTTAGTTGAATGCGTAGGATGTGGCAGAGATACTTTGTGTGTGTGAAGGACAGACTTCCAGAGTTACGTGAACTTGGCTCTTCCGGCTGCAGCTTTGGAAGATCACTGGAGCGTCACTCCGTGCGAGTCAGACGTTCACGCCGGGATGAGTCTGACGTTACTGAGCGGAATTCTAAAAGACCCTCAGGATGATTCACGAGCGGAAAAAGGTTTGAGGCTTAAGGAGTCCGTCCTGCGCAGCTGGGGGGTGGCTGTGTAACTCCATCGCCCGGCTCGGAGGGAGGCAGCTCATTGCAGATCTCAGTGCACGTACAGAAGATCCCCTGCATAACCACAGTCATGGCCTTTAGTGAAAACCCATTTCCAAGCATTTTTGCAGCAGTACATCCTATGCCCAGAGAATGAGATTGCCTGGGAGAGGTGGGAAAGACAGTTTAGAGCTCAAGTTCTCAGAAGGAGCATCTTAGGGTCTGGATAACCTTGCAGCCTTTTCTCCGGTTTGAGTGCTTTGAGATGCTGAAAGGGTGAAGTTGGCAATCAGGAACCCAGAGAGCTCTGCTCTCCAGAGTGATGTGTGGGTTTGTTCCTGCTGGTGAAGGTTTACCCCCCAAACCCCCTGAGTTTTGTCCAGTGGTCTGTGCATATCCTGGTTGATGCACCCATTCTTCTCCTGGTGGATGGCCATAACCGAGCTCTGGAGCAGAACAGACTTAATTCAGGCTTCAGAGTCTACATTCCTCTAAGTAACTACTTATTCCTGGGAACGTGTGCGATTTGGGTGATTCACTGTCAGGTCGGGCTTCTTCTGTGCAGACAGACACCACGTAACAAAGGTACGGACAGATACCACATAATGCGCGGTTCTTTCAGTCTTTCCTCAGAACTCAGCCCTTCTAATTCTCTGACAATACTGTGCGTTTCTCAAAGCTGCTTCTCACTGCTTAACATCAGTTGAGTCATGAAGCGTCCGGAACGGACCACAGCATGGTTGCTGAAGCTTCAAGGATAGTACCTTTATCCTCCTTCCACAATCAAACACTGCACTGTCCTAGCTTCGGGTACCGCTCGCCATTAAAGGATTCCGTCCTTGCAAGGGGACAGAGCTTTCTGTTCTTTCCCCCGCAAGCCTGACTTCAGCTGGGAACATTTTGTTTGTCCCAGCGCTGCTGGCACCGTGCTGGGGCCTGTAAGGTTGTACCGTTGATCTCCACATCGGTGGCATCTCCTTGATGAGGAAGTTTTTGCTGAAGACAGGTCACAATCCAGTACTCTCTGACCAGCTGCTTTTAGATATTCCACGTGTGGCGGGTTCGGTGTTTCTGCCGAATTCACTTACTTGAAGTTATTTGACATTACATGGACTAGATGACCTTTAAAGGTCCCTTCCAACCCAACACATTCTGTGATTCTACATGGGATTTTGATTTAGCAGAGTGTTACAGCAATGTGCTTAAATTAAATGCAAATAGAAATTACACTTAGCAGAGTATAGCAGATGCAATATGCAGCTGAATCACCATACAGATGTGAGTCTCGTTACCAGTCTCTATAACCTGCTCACCATCACGACACTGGCCATCGCCCGTCACTTTGAAGGCATAAGTGGGTTGACGCCAGCTCAAGCCCATTGATGTCTCTGAGTTCTTTCTGTTTGTTGTTTGGTTTTTATATCCTCTGTTGGGCTAATCCAGTTAGAGAGTCCTCCATTCTGCTCTTGCTAACTCAGGAAGACTTTTGCGCTCTTCTTGTTAATTCAAGGATGACGTTACAGAGCTGGTTGACTCACTCAACCGGTACAGCCAGCTGATCTACTCGCCTGACACCGCTGGATGACCCACTGAACTGCTGTGACCAGTTGATCTAATCCAAAGGCTGGTCCCCTTGGAGTTGAGACTGGTTCAGCTTTTGTTGCAACAGCTCTGGTCAATCCCTCCCTGTAGGCTCCCTTGCCCATCTTTTCAGAGCTTTCTTCTGCTGTAGGGGTTCATTGGGCAGTCACGAGCAAGAAGTACTAGTGCTATTACTCAAGGCACATAAGAGCTGATCTGCAGTAATATTCACTGCCCTGGAAATCTGCGTTCAAGAAAGATGAATTCAGACTGGAACAGGATCATAGAAAAGCTACTGAAATGATTGGGAGAATGGAGACATTATCTCCTGTGACAGACTGCTAAAGCTTTGTGTCTTTGTCGTCTTGCTGGGAGGGATCCGACTGGACGTATGAGATGTCCCACTGGGCCAGACTAAAGGTCCATTAGCCTTGTTCTCTGTCTTTGACAGTGGCATTACAAGATGCTATTAATTAAGGAGGCCACGTGTGCCTGGCCATTTTGGGTGGTCCATTCCCCTTGTGCCGTCCAGCATCCAATGTCGTCATACTGGGGATGTGAGCAGGAATGACCCTGCTCAGTCCCATCGGCACCTGTGCAAGGACCTGCTCTCCAGGAATTCATCTGATCTCTCTCTGAACCTGCCGGTACTGTCCTCCTCCATGGCCTCCCACGGCAGCCAGCTCCAGATGACCGTTGCCTGCTGCACAAAGAAGTCTTGCTTTTGTCTGGTTTTACCTGATCTGCCACTGGTCTCATTGAGAGCCCCCTCCTAATGCTGCAGGACTTGGTGAAGAGCAGCTCTGCCTTCCCTGTCTCCACCGCCTTGGGGAGTTTTGTAAGCCTTGGCCATGCATCTCCTCGAGACTTCTCTTCTCCAAACTGGAGAGTCCCAGCCTTCTCAGTCTGTCCTCGTAGGGCAGCTGCTCCAACCCCTTGACCGTTTTAGTTGCCCTTCTCTGGACCTTCTCTGGTCCACCACTTCCTCCTTGAGACGCTGAACCAGAGCAGCACAGCACTGAAGGTGTGCCCCAGCAGCATCAGCATAGCCCCAAATGACATTGCCCACCTTCTTCCCGTCTCTTCCCTGATATATTTTGTTGGCTTTTTTGGCTGCCGTTGTGCACAGAGCCCATGATTTTGAGAGCTGTCAGTACCAGCGCCAAGACCTATCTGGAGCTCTACCCACCAGGTCCACGTTCAGCATCATGCAGCGTGTTCAGATGGCTCTTCCCTAGAAGCATCACTGTGCACGTATCTGCATGGTGGCCCACCTGCCACCTTTTGCCCTCTCACCTTGGGGGTCCTCCTGGATGCGTCATGTGGCATGCGTCATGTGTATATTTGTGGTTTTTAGACACTTTCTGCATGGTTTGACCTGTTGTCTGCTTCCAGGACAAAAGCACATCCTCATCAGGCGATTGTGTCCAAAACTCTGGAAGTTTTTCTTTATTGCTGGATCAAAACCAGCCACGTTTCCACCACTGCCTGTCTGATCTTTTCATTCCAACACCTCCCGCTTGAGGGCCAGCAGTCATTTGTAGTGTTTAATTCAACAGGCAGGACTCCCAGCCGCCGTCTTCTTGAAGATTGCTCTCTCCACTTCATAGGCTGGGACCAAAAACTGATTTGTGTGTGTGTGTGTCAGGCAATTCCCCCGTGTGGCTCTAACATCGTCAGACAGCCCCAGGCTGTCTGTGTGACAGGGTTCCTCTGTGCATGGGTCTGCTCAGAGAGATGAAACAGTTTGCTTTGTTGTTTTTGCTGCCTCCTCCTTTTATGTCTTAAGTGCTTTTCTTCCTCCTGTGGTAGATGGTACTGTGCTCCCGGGAGCACGGTGCTGACGTTCCCTTACTGCTGAAGGTGGGGGGTGGCTTGGTTGAGATCATAGAACAGTTTGGGTTGAAGGGACCTTAAAGGCCACCCAGGGCCACCCCCTGCCCTGGGCAGGGACACCTCCCACCAGCCCAGGTGGCTCCAAGCCCCGTCCAACCTGGCCTTGAACCCCTCCAGGGATGGGGCAGCCACAGCTTCTCTGGGCCAGGGGCTCACCACCAAGTCAAGAATTCTTCCTAGTATCTCATCTCAATCTCCCCTCTTCCAGTGTCAAACCCTTCCCCCTCCTCCCACGGCTCCCCTCCCTGCTCCAGAGTCCCTCCCCAGCTTTCCTGGAGCCCCTGGAGGGACTGGAAGGGGCTGGAAGGTCTCCCCGGCGCCTTCTCTTCTCCAGGCTGACCCCCCCAGCTCTCTCAGCCTGTCCCCCCAGCAGAGGGGCTCCAGCCCTCCCAGCATCTTCGATCCTCTCCCAGTTCAGCGGATCAGCAGCATCCTTGAACCATGGCCCCTGTTCCCTCTCGGGCACCTTGCGCCCGGGGTCTCTGGCTGTTGTGGCTTCTCCTGGCAGCCCGTCGGTGGGCTGCAAGTACTGGTGCGGGGTCTCCTTTCCCGCTGTGGAACCAGCGTCTTCAGGCACTGGTTTGCTCACTGGTGATGAGAGCTCACCTCCCAGTAGGTTACAGTCCCAGCCGCCGTGCCAGGCGCTGTGATCTCAGTAGAGGGGGTTTGTCACGCCGTATTGAGTCAGCCCAGTTGGGGAGCTGAAGAGGAACTGAAAACCTTCACGCCGTCTCCTCGGTGAGCTAACCTGTGTATCAGGCGTGTTCTTCTCTTTGCAGTTTGAATTCTTCAAGAGCAACTGTTAGAGAAGCTTTGCTCGGATGGGTGTTCAGCCACGGTTGTTTGCAGCTGCAGAGTTCTGTAGTTCATCTTCTTGGGTATCACCAGGAACCGGGGCTGAGTCAGGATTCCCTGTTTTTCAGAAGCTGGGTTTTTCCCAGCCATTCTTGCATCGTACAAGCAGCTGTCTGACCCGTCTCCCCTGTGGTCAGCTTTCCTGTGTAACGTTCATTCTTGACCTCCGATGTTATTGTAGCCTCTTGACTGCTTTTTTTATCTGCTCTCTGCAAGACGCCGTTCCTGCTGGTCAGGTTGAGCTGCGGTTTCCTGGGGTTTGAGCACCTGCTTGTTTTTACTCCATCTTTCATGGAAAAGGCCTGGCAACATGGGACCGACACTTTGAGGTGGCCACGGAAGACCATTAATGTGCTGTTCCCTCTGTTTTAAACAGCAGCAGAGATGTTGGTTTTTCCTGTCAGCCAAATCACTCACACGCCACTGACCACGCTTCCCTTTGCAACTGTCCAACCCAGCCCAGCCCTGGCTCGGTTCTGGCCGCTGGGTTCTGGCTTTGGGTTGATCCTTCTGGCCAAGGGTGTCTCAGAGAGCCACAGAGTCAAGTCGGTGGTCCTGGCCAAGCGTGGCACTGAGACTCTCTGCACTGACTGGCCAGCGTCGCGTTCTTCTTGTCTTTCGTGGCTGGCCCTTAACGTGCTCTATGAAGCCGGTCGTTGCTTTTTCGTGCTCCGGACGGTCAAGGGGTGCCTGGCGGTGGATGAAGTTGCACAGTGCAGGATAAGTTGGCGTCGTATGGCTTTTGCAGGAGTTGTCCATCTATGGGCACTTCCAGAACACCTTGGGCAAAAACCTGTCTGACTGCATTGGTGCCTTTTCCCCATGCCTGACCTCACCAAGTTATAAACAATTGAAAATCAACATTTTCCGTCTGTCACTTGACTGTCAGCAAAAATGCCAACAGTCTGCCAGAACACCAGCGGGACACAGTGCTCCGATGGTGCTTGCGCCAGGGGGTGCCACAGCAGCCAGTGGTCTCTCCTGGAGACCACAAACCCTGCCTTGTGCCACCGGAGCTGCCCCAGGGTGGAGCAGAGGGAGAAGGTCCCACCTCCAGCCCGCAGGGCGAAAACCTCCCGCTCCTGCTGCTCTGCGTTCAAGTAACCTAAAAAACCCGAACTGCTGCCCATTTGGGTGGACAAGTTTGGATGATTAAAAATGAAAGAGAAAGCACCGGCATGTTCTGTCAGGATTTCTGTTCTTTATTTGGAAGGGAGCAGGGTGATGTGCATGTATCACATGCAGATGATGAAACGCGTTCCAAGCCATTAGTAACCGAGGCTGTGAGCGTCTTCCAGGTGGTAATTTTTCACTTTTCACATTTTGCGACTGTATGATGCTGGGGCAGTGCCAGGCCGAGCGCTGGCGTTGGGAAGGGGCAAGGGGATGATGCAGTTAATTATAAACCTGTGAGTCTGATGTCAGTTGCTGGCAAAAAATAAACAATCAGATGCTGTAGGCAGTTGATAAAGAGTTAAAGAGTAGAATGTAATTACTAGATGAAAGGCTCATCCACCAAATTTCATTTAATTTCTTTCTTTGAGGTGTCAGATTCGTTTGATGAAGGTAACTGCTTAGGTGTAATAGGTTTTATAGAATCACAGAATTGTTTTAGTTGGAAAAGACCTTCAAGCTCATTGAGTCCAACCGTTAACCCAGCACTGCCAAGTCACCACCGACCCATGTCCCCCAGCACCGCGTCTGCCCAGCTCTGAAATCCCCCCAGGGATGGCGACTCCACCACTGCCCTGGGCAGCCTGGTCCGAGGCCGGACAGCCCTTTCCATGAAGAATTCTTGCCTAATATCCATCCCAGACCTCCCCTGGCACAACTGGAGGCCGTTTCCTCTTGTCCCATGGCCTGTTCCTTGGGAGAAGAGCCCGACCCTGTCAGGAGAAGATACAGGATAACCGTGCTCCAGGGTTCAGTCCATTCCACCCGGTTGTCCAAAAGAAAAGATTAAGAGGTCATTTAGCTGGAGCAGGCTGGTGATTTTATTGAAATCAAATTTTCTGAGGAAAACATGTGTTTTCATGCAAATGGAATAATTACTGCATCAATTTTAATCAAAATTGAATAATTAAATATTTGAAATAGAATGATTATTCCAAAAGCTTTGCATCTTAGAAAACGCTGATGTTCCATTTCAGAGTTTTGTTCAGCCCCTTTTTTAATTTTTTATATTTTTACAGTTTTTCATAGAAAACAGCCCTATGGCTGGTGGGTGGCCAGTGTTATAACCTACAACATAATGCAAATGTTGTTTAATGATTTAAACAACAGTTCGGTCTACCCTAAAGCTGCATCTCCAGCTGGAGTTGAAACACACAAACCCCAAAGGTTCTCGCAGCGCCGAAGTTTCCAGCGCCCGGGACGGGTCTGCGTTTGGGTGACCCCCGGGGCTGCGGCAGGAAGAGCAGCACCAGAGCCCGGGCCTCTAAACCGATTTCTTGACAGTAGTGTAGGAACGAGTTGGGTTGGTTTTTTGAAGCAGTGGGAATTAGTGAACATTGGGAGCAAACCTGCGGAGGAAGGGCTGCGTTCTCCCTCGCCGGGCGTCGGTGAGACCTGGAGCCGGTGGCATGCAGCAGCGGAGCTGTGATGCTTCTGGTCTTGAACGTAGGGTGAGGAAATCAATGTTGCGTGGTCAGCCGAAATCCTGTCGTTGCCTGTCTCTTGAGTGCTCCATTTCCGGAAACAAACATTAACAATTATTAACCTAAGTGCTCCTATCTTTATTGCCCGTGGATAATCACTCCTCTCTTACTTGCCGTCAGTTGTTCCCTTACGCCCGGAGTGGCCGCGCTGCGGGAGTGCCCAGCACATTCCAACAGCCCGCACCGCGGTGTGCAAACGCACCTGGTCCTTTTACAAAGCGGGCAGCAGCCGCCAAAGTTGAAACCAGCTTTTCCATCAGTGAAGCGTCCTCGCCCCCGTTTCACCTAAACTCCAGTTACCCAAAGTGAGGGTCCATCTGTCAATGCCCCTGGAGACCCCCGTGTTCGTTGCTACTTGGTGGACACCCAAGTACTGAGGCTGCGTTTTCCAGTTCACTTCCTGGATTTGTGTCTCAGAGATGACCCAACCTGCCGTCCTGGTCCCATCCTGTTGTCCGAGAAACCAACAGGTCGTGCCAGCGCTGGAAACGATGGCAGGGATGAGCTCCAGCATGTGTCCTGCAGACCCCTGGAAGGAGTTGACCAGTTGGGGCAGCAGCGAACTGTCTCCGTCTGTACGGCATGGGCTGCTGCTGGCGGGGCCGGGGTGGTAGAGCTGTTGGGGCCCTTCCGGACCTGCAGCGCAGCTCAAGGCATGCAGATCCAGGAGCCACCCCCCTGGCTGCCGAACACCCCGGCAGAACTCGGAAATGCCCAGGTTTGAGTGATGTGCCCTGACAGCCCAGTAGGAAGGGGGAGGTCCAGCCCTGGGGCCCTGGTCTGCACTGGCCTGGTGCAGGTTCCTCAGCTTCTCCAGAAGGTTGTGGTCACTGGTAAGGTGACATCCCACAGGGACAGCTTAAGTACGAAAATATGCTAGGTTGCAAAAACAGATGCAGACGTGCAAAATCATCTGGTTTTGTGGCTTGACATCCGTCGGTCTTGCCCTCTGCCCACTGTCTTTGTGACCAGCAGCCTCTACACCGCTCTCTTTGTTTGTGTCCTAGGTGAATGGTGTCAACGTGGTGAAGGTGGGGCACAAGCAGGTGGTGTCCTTGATCCGGCAAGGGGGGAACCACCTGGTGATGAAGGTTGTTTCCGTCAGCCGCAAGCCAGAATCAGAAGAAGTTGTTCGGAAGAAGGGTAGGTGTGGAGTCTCGCGGTTCTCTGAACAGGTCGGGAGGGGGGTTGTGTCGCGTCACCTAAATGTCAGCTGGGTGGAGAAGACCGGCATGGCTGGGTGGCCAGGAGGCTGCCGAGCTGCAGCTGGGGAGGAAGGAGGGCACTGCAAGGGGAAGACCTGCCCATCTGGGCATGGAAACCTCGGCACTGTCAGCGCTCCCACACCGGGATGTGCCGGCAGCTGCGGCTGGGAGAGGTGCGGCGGGGACGGGACGATGGTCGGGTGGAGGGGCTGCGGCAGAGCACTGCGGCAGACGCCGGGGGAGCTGGGCACGGCCGGTAGGTGCCAGCCAGGCCTCCTGTGTGTCCCATCCGCGGCCATGCTGCAGGACACCGGCAGCTCTGTTCTCCCACCGGAGCTGTGTGCGCCCAGCGAAGGTTGGAGCCAGGAACTGATCTGCTTCTGGCGCCGGCAGCCTGTGGCTGTGCGGGAGAGCATAGACTGCCCCTGCCCTGAGGGGGGGTCATGGTGGGGAACTGCCTCTGCTTTGGGGTGCAGGGGGGTGTCGTAGCCAGGGGGCCCCACGGTGTGAGGGGGCTGTGACGGAGAGCTGCCCCTGCGAAGCGTGGGGCTGTCGGGGAGCAGAGCTGCCCCTGTGGGGACGGGGGGGGTGTTGGGGTGGAGGACAGAGCCCACAGGAGTGCAGGGGGTGCCAGGATGGAGGACGGCCCCCATGGCAGTGGGGGGCCAGGGTGGAGCCTGTCCTCTCTCAGGAACGCCAGGGCTGGGAGCTGCCCCATGGGCTGGGAGCTCCTGGGCGCAGGACCAGTCCTGGGGCTACCGGCCACCTCTGGGACTTGCCCTAGCTCAGGGGAGCACGGGTGGCCTTGGGCTCTGGGCCTTCGCCCCATCATCGCCAGGCTCCGGTGGCACAGCCGAGACCCTCGGGCAGAGGTGGGCCAGGGGGGAGTTTGGTGGTGGGCTGATGTGCCATGGCCAGCGGGGCAGGGGACATCCAGCTGTGGAGGGCAGGGGCACATCCGAGGGCAGCCAGCTAGGGAGGCTGGGGGCACATCTGGCAGCAGCCGCTGTGGAGGGTAGGACCTCATCCCTGGGCAGCCAGCGGTGGAAGGCAGGGGCACGTCTGGCAGCAGCCTGTCGTGTCCGCCCCGGCTCCCAGCCCTGTGTGGGGAGGCAGGCTGTGGGGCAGGAGCATTTTCCGGAGGATCGCAGCTGGGGGGACGGGAGCAGGGGGACATGAGTAGGGGGACGGGAGCTCCCAGCGCAGCACGCGGGGCGTGGGGGAGGCAGGCAGCTCTGCGCGCTGACACTAAGAGCTGCAATTATATTGTCACGGCACAAAAGCACGAGTCGTGGGAAAGGCTGAGGCTCGGGAATCGGTGCTGGGACCACCGCCGGTGCCGCCTCCCGCTTCTCCTGGTGCTTCCAGCCCTGCAGCCGGTGAGCAGCTGCCCGTCACTGCCCGTCGCTGCCTGTGCCCTGAGCCCACGGAGCTGGACGTGGGCTGGAGCTGGACCCACTCTTCCAGCACGGGGTGCGGAGACCGGAGCCGAGCCCCCCGCTGCGGGACCCCAGCTGCAGCGTGGCGGGAGGGGGACAGACCCCCGTCCCCCCCGGCTGGGGCTCCCCTCTTCCTGCGGGTGATGGAGGCCTGTGTGGGACTTGCGTTTTCTGGCTGAATCCGCCCCTGATGGGGTCTCTGATGCAGGCAGCGCCAGCAAAGCCTGAAGCTCCGGTTGCCATGGCAATGCCTGAGCGTTGAATCCAGCATTGTCAGCGAGCGCGAGGAGGAGGAGGCACCCCAAGTGAAGAGGAAGAGCCTTCAACTCGTCCCCGCTCCGGTGGGCTGATGGCATGCGGCGCCTGCGGGGCAGCCCCGCGGGCCGGCCTGGCTAGGCATCCCCCGGGGACACCCCTGCGCCCCGGCACCGCACCGCGCCGCCCCGGGCCGGCCATGCGCCTCCACTGCCCGGCACGCAGCCGGCCGCCTCCAGCGCTCCGCTAGGGCCGCGGGAGCTCACCCGTCCTGGATTCGGCCGAGCGGCAGAGGAGGGTGGGTGGGCTGCGTTTCGCTGGGGGATGCGCCGCGCCGAGGCGGGAATGAGAGACTGAGATCAGGCCTGCTGGACTTGTTTCTCCCTCCTACCCTCCACCCATGGCGTGTGCGGAGGGGAAGCAGCCATCAAAGCTGTTTGCTGAGTCCCACAGGCAGGCAGCCAGCTGCCTGAGACAGATTTAATTCGCGAGAGGCTTTCATAGCCGTAGCATCTCCGGTAGCTGCAGGGGGGCAGGCGCAGCCCGGGGACATGACTTGGACTCTCCTGCGCTGAGGGCTGTGGGAGCCTGGGCAACCGGCACGTGCCTGCGGGAGCCACCGGCCCCTCCGCGCCGGGGCCTGCCCCGTGCCCCGGGACTGTGCTACCGAGACCATGAAGAAGTTTGCTTCCACACGCAGCCTCAATAAGATCCTGCAGCAGTGCGACTCCTCATCCCGCGAGTACGAGGAGATCCAGGCTGTGGAGAAGAAGTGGCACCTGCATCTGGCCACTCCTCGTAAGTTCCTGGACAAGAAATGCAAAATGCCGTCTCTCTTCCTTTCAGCTCCGCCGCCTCCCAAGAGAGCGCCCAGCACCACCCTGACGCTGCGTTCCAAGTCCATGACGGCTGAGCTGGAAGAGCTGGGTAAGCGGCGGCGGGGCCGGCGCGTGCATGCGGGGGTGCATGCGGAGCATGCGGGGCCGTGGCCGGAGCAGGCAGCACGCCCGCCCCACCTCCGTTTCCCAGAGGGGAGCCTGAGCTCGGGGCGACGCGCGCACCTCCAGCGCCGGAGGTTCCGTGGTGCTTAGCGGCATGTGGGGCGCGGGGGCTGAGACCCCACTGCCGCCACCACCACAGGGGCGCGGGAGCCCCCCGTGGAGCCCATCCACCCCTTCAGTGCCGGGGAGAGGACGCTGGGTGCCTCCCTGTGCTTGCGGAGAGGCTGCCGCCCCTGTGCCCCGTCCGTCAGGCACCCTGCTCCTCCCGCGCTCCAACAGCCCCGTGTTTTCATTTTCCTCTACCTCCGGGCAGATACCACACGCCGCCGGATCAGCTGGCATCCCCATGGGCTGCCCTCCCCCCTTACACACACACGCTCACACGTTCTGCTGTCACTACCGAGCCGACCCACGTTTCCAGATGCTTTGGTGCTCCAGCTTGCATCTCCATGTTCCCGTCTTCTAGAGCCTCTCCACCCCCACTCCCTCCCCTGTGCTGAAGCCCCTCGGCCTCCCCGTCTCTCCTGGCGACGTCGTTGAGCCCACACCTTCCCCGTGCCCTGGACACCCTGCCGCAGGGGTGCCGGGCTCCACACACCCTCCAAAGGACCGTCCCTTCCCTTTGCACGGAGCGATTTGCCCATTTTGCCGCGCACCGTCCCCAGTGCGCCGCAGAGGCCGCAGGGTGGCTGAGCCGGGCGCTGTGCTGGTGATGGCAGTGCCAGGGAGGCTGGCTAACAGAACGGCGGCCGCGTGGCCCCTGTGGCCAGCTGGGCACGCGAGGTGTGGAGGGATCCCCCCTCCCGGGGGCTCTGGCGTGCAGCTGCGGTGCCCACCAGGTTGGCTCTGCCCAGACGGGCTCCTCGGGGCCGGCGCAGGGCGGGAGTGGGGTGCGCTGCCAGCAGAGCGGAGGGAGCCGCTCTCGGCACTGCCTGCTGCCCTGGCTCCCGCTCCTCCTGCTTTTTCACTTGTATTTCTATTTTTGCTGTGCGAAGATGGGGCGGTGTGTGCAGATGTGCTTGCTGGCCATGGCTGTGCGTGGCAGAGCCCATCCTGCCTGGGAGGAGACCCACCTGAGGGGCAGAAGCCTCGGCAGAGACCCCACCGCCCCCCTCTTTCTCAGGGCCATGAAGGAAGGTCCGTGACCTTTCCTGCTCCGCTCCCTGCCCCACACCCATGTCCGGGCTTTACAACCCTGTGGGCATCTCCTGAAGGAAACCACCCTGAGGGCTCGGGCTGACACTCAAACGTGGGTTTGAAGGGACAAATCTCGTCATTTAAGGGTTTGCCCCAACTGGGTGATGGCCACTGTGATGTATTTTGCGCTGAGCCCCCTGCCTGGATGTTCCCCCTAGCCTGTTCCCCGCTCCTCCAGCCCTTTGTGACTGAACCTGAAGGCGCTGTGTTTGCTAGTAGCCATTAGGAGAGGGGTGGGAATGGGCCGTTTCTTCCCCTTTTTGCTCTTCCCTTGGCACAGATGCCGCACACCCCCCGGCACTGGTGTTTTCGCTGCGGGTTGCCGGGCGGTGTGACGGGTGCCTGCTTGCGCGCGCCGGCAGCATGTTGCCCCTGTGAGAGCGCGGGCCCCGGCTGCATGTGCCCCTCTTCGGTGAACGTCGCGGCCGAGTGGGAGCCTGGCGGGCGTCGTGTGGGCGCCTGCCCAGAGGGACGGGCGCACCTTGGCCTTGCAGCGCCAGGTGGGGCGCGGGGCATCGCCATGGGGCGACGGGACGGGGGAGCCCAGCGGCGTGCGGGAAGGGGCCCCGTTTGCATGTGTTCTGGCAAGCAGAGCTGCGAGCTCGAGGGGGAGGAGAGCAAGCTGGCAGAAAGGGAAGTCACGAAGAGCAGAGAAATAGCTGTGCCGGAGGATGTATTGAAGACGAGTCCTCCGGGTCTCCCTGAGGATTTTGCATCTAGACGCTGCCTCCCTTCCACCTGGAGAGGGGCTGGGAGCAGCAGCTGCCTGTGTCCCCCGGGAGAGGGATTTGTAGCCAGTGACTGGTCTTAGTCCACAGGTTTCCAGGAAATGGTAGTGGTCAGTCCCTGCCTCACGTCGTGTGGGTCAGGGACTGTGCTGTAGCCGGTCCCACCACGCATCCCCGGGGAGCACGGCACAGGGAAAATGGGGGAACCTTCCTCCTCCCGCGCTTTGTCTTCTGGTGGTTGATCCTCCGGCTTTGACTGCGAGGGGGGGTTTGTGCAGGTCGGCATCCCCGCACCTCGGTGGTGTGCCAGTTCAGAGCCCCATCTCCTTGTCCGAGGGGACAGTGGTGTTACTGAAAGGGACGTTTCTTCCTGCAGCTTCTCAAAGGGAGCTGGGTCGGATGGTCCCTGCCCCTTTTTCCTTGAAGCCTGGCCCTGCCCTGCGGAACACCCCATGTGCCCATAGCCATGCCTTCACCTTCTCTTGCTGCATGTCGTGCCAGTCCCCTTGGGAAGCAGATTCCCAGCAAGCTGCTAAGGAGGCACTCCTGTCCTGCAGCCCTGGCTGGATGCAGAGGAGACTGGCTCTGGGAGACGCGCAGACTGCCGTGTCTCCTCGGTCAGCAGGCAGGGATTAAAAGCTTTTAAAAGAGTTTCTCCACGGGTCGGGCATTAGATGCCATCCGGAGCTTCTCCCGGTCTTTCTGATATCCCACCTTCCCGTCTGAGCGGAGAGGAGGGGGCTCAGCAGGGGCTGGTCCCGGTGCTGGGGCTGGCGGAGCCCGGGCCGCGTCGGTCCCTGCCTGCCCCGGGACAGGGCAGCGGTGCCGAGGGGGATGCCCCGGGGTGCTGTACCCTCTGCCCTGCCGGAGCCGCCGTCCCAAGAGCCCCGGGGAGGCTGGCGCGCGGCGCTGTCAGGGCCTGATCCTGCCAGCATGCCGGGAGGCAGGAGAGCCTGCGGGGAAGAGGCACGGCAGGCAGGCGGCCAGGCTGGAGCTGGGAATGAAAGCAGGAACTGTGCATGCCATTCATGTTGTCTTTTGTTTCTTGATTCCAAGCCTCCATGCGGAGAAGAAAAGGGGGTGAGTGAAAACACACAACCTGGGGCTCTTCCCTTCCCCGTCAGCCTCCCAGCCAGCTCCCCGCCGCGCAGGCACGCTCGGTGCGGGTCACCGTCCCCAGGTGTCACGGGGAGCTCAGCGGGTCAGCCTCCCGCCCGGCACTGCCGCCACGGGGAGCAGCCGCGCGTACGGCGCTGGCCAGGCAGCAGAAAGGCCGAAATCGGCGCGGTGGTACTGGGCTCCTGTTGGGCACGGGCAGGAATGCCCGTTTGCCAGCTGGGGCCCGTGAATCTCCAGGTCTGACTCCCCTGGGTGTTGTACGAGCTCTGTCTTTGCTCCACGGTGAAAATGCCCTGCCCATCAATGTCCCCGCGTGTGGGGTCCTACGTACAGCCTCCCTCAGCCCCGGGTCAGGCCTCTGGAGCTCGGTCAGATGAAATGGCAGCCACGTTCTCTGCCGTGGCCAGCAGCCCCTGCCCCCGTGCGGGGTGTCCTGCTGGTCCAGGCAGTCCCTCGCCGAGGAAGCACCTGGGGACGTACCTGCCCTGCAGGCAGGGTTTGGTGGCAGCTCCGGGGACAGACCCGAGTGAGCTGGGGGAGAGCCAGCTTGGCTATTAACTGTCCCAGCTCCGGGTGGAGAAGACCACCGTGGTGGTGGCCTTACCCACCATGAAGGCCACGTTAGCGGTGCCCAGGCTGGCTGGGGAGAAGCTGGTTGCGGCAGGGCTCCATACGTGACCGTTGCACTACACAGTGGCTGTGTGGACATTGCACGAGGGACGCTACAAAGCCAGGAGGTTCTTGCCGGGGCTGAGAGCCAGTAATGGACAACCCTGAATGGAGGAAGAAGGCCCGTCCTGTGCCAGCACACGGCTCTGCCTTTCTCCAGCACAGGCACAGGGTGGAGGGAGGGAGGGAGCCTGGAGACCTCACCCCAGTTCTCAGCCTTTCAGAAGCAAAACTCTCTGTCCTGGTAATGTGGAGGTAGAGGACTGTTTCCCAAGGAACAGGAAACGTGAGGGACCAACTCTTCCACCATAATGGCAATAACGTAGGGAAGAAGCTGAGCAGGGCTTACAAGCGGGAGGTCTCCGAGGGACCTCCCCAGACCTCCTCTATGCTGAGCGGGTCTGTCAGTACCCGGAGGTGGAGGCAAGGCAGAGGTCCTGTGGATCAGAATGATCACCTGGAGGTCAGCAGGGAAGTCCTGACGTTGAAGACAGCTGTCTCCAAGTGCATGGTGGAGAGCTCTTGACGCTTTAGACAGCCAGAGCCATCGGGATGCACACACTTCTGGGCTGTCCCCCTTTTCAGGGTGGCTCCAGCACTGCCTCATCTCCCCCCAGCAGCGTGGGCACAGGCGGGATCCAGGACGTTCTTCCATCTCCTGCAAAGGCATGGCAGATACAGAGCAGTCCGTGGCGGTTGTCTCCCTGTGCTCTAATGGCATTAAGGGACAGAAAGCAGAATGAAGCCGGGAGCGGAGGCAGGTGGAGAGGGCCGAGCATCGCTGTTACTCCTCTCGCAGCACCAGGGTCTCCAAGCTAATGTCACCGCAGAGCTGCCCGGAGCAGCTTCCAGAGACACCGATGAGGCAGGTTTCCAGCACAGGGTGGTCTTTAGAACCAGCCCAAGGGCTGTCCCCTCCCGAGGTTTGGCTGTTGGAGGTCCACGCGGTCGCTCAGCGGTGTTCGGCCACGAGGGATGAGCCAGCTCCCCTCTGAGCAGGGCGAACCGCCCCGCGCCTCCTGCGGCGAGCGCGGCGTGAGTCCCACAGCAGCGAGGAGGAGGAACCATGAGGTCTCCCAGAGATAAGAATGGCCAGCTATGAAGGGCTGGAGGCCTTGTGCCGAGGAAGTTCAGGAGCTGGCCTGAGCTGGTTCCTTGGAGCAGGTGTAGGTCCTTAGTCTCAGGACCTTGGTGGCTACCTGCTGTGGAGGGTGCTGGCCTCACAGGGCACCTGAGTCCCCTTGGCAAAGACCGGTGTTTGCGTGGGGCTCGCTCCTCCACAGACTGGCCTTCTGAAATGTTTGGGACTCATGTTTAGTTTCTGTACCCCAGGGATGCTGGCTTGCAGACTGCCGCACAGGCAGCTGCCGTGGCCACAGGGTGCGGAGCGGCTGAGGCCGGCCCGAGCCATGCCAGCCCCCGGCGGGGGTCTGTAGGACCACAGTCCTGACGGCCACAGCTCTCCAGGTTGCTCGATCCCGAAGATCAGCAGCTCCCACACCACAGCGGTGACATTTTGCAGTCCCGGGTTGAGCAGCCAGGCTGGAAGGAGCCCAGAAGTCTCCAAGCCTTACCTGAAGGCAGGCAGAGCTTGTCACCCTTACGGGACGAACGCTGCACGTGTTCTCCCCTCTCCGTGGGCAGGGTACTGGGACAGTGGCTTGGTTGTGCCATGGCGGTAGAGGCATCCAGCGCTGATGAATGGAGACTCCTCGGCTCCAGTGCATCACCGTGCCAGGGTGACGGCCACGCTCCAGGGCCAGCTGACACCATTCCTGACATGGAGCCGACAGACTCAGCCCTGCCGGGCCCCGGGCGCTGTCGGAGCAGGGGCAGCCACACCTGAACCGCCCGGGCTGAGCACCAGCCGCCATCGCCAGCCCGGCTCCAGGGGAGGCTGCTCCGCAGGGGTCAGTGGTGACGGTGGCCATCGTCTGCCTGCTGTCCTTCCCAGTGTCCTGAGTTTCAGGATGTTTTGTGGCTCCCGGCAAACCCCCAGCGGCAGCCGGGGCCGGAGCTGTGTCCGAGTGGGTACGTCCTGCTGGCTCGAGCGGTGTGTCCACTCAGGGAGGCAACGTCCCAGTTTGTCCCAAACAGCCCCTGGAGTGACACAGGTTGTGCTGGAGCCAAATTGAGTCCCATGGAGTCCCGTGGACTTCTGCATCACTTGTGGTCCCCGCGGCACCTGGGTTCCCCTTCCCGGCCATAGTGCAGCCGCTGCCCACACCCCCCTTCGCCCGGTTCGGGGGACTCGCTCTCATTCTGAGTATCAAAAATACATCTGGGCAAAAATTTGTTCTTTTCATGTAAGGGCGGAGGGTTCCTCCAGGCCTGGCACAGCTAGGAGCATCCCCCCCGGCGCTGGCAGTCAGACCCAGCGGTCAGGGTGGTCAGGGCTGCGCTGGGTGCAGCCAGGGTGGGAGAGCGGCGTGGCATGGCACAGCACGGCACGGCACGATGCCGCTGCGCCAGGCTGTCGGCTGTGGGTCCCCCAGCTGAGCCAGGCCGGTACCAGGTTGTGCGTGGCGGCGGGTGGGCGGCTCCAGAAACACCTCCAAAATCTTCGTTGGCCGCTGGCTGGGGAGGAGACGACTGAACGGTGGCTCCATCAGCTCTGCGCTCAACAGGCCTGGGAACCGGCGTCCCCGCGGGGACGTTGGCTCCGTGCTGAGCAGGGGATGGGGCTGCGCAGGGGAGCTGCCTCGGTACAGCGGCCCTTGCTAACCCCTTTGCTTTTACGTTTGGATTTTCAGAGAAACTGGATGAGATTTTGGCAGCAGCCGAGCCCGCGCTGAGAGCGGACATTGTGGAAGCAGATTCTAGGGCAGCCACTGTGAAGCAGCGACCAACAAGCCGGCGCATCACGCCAGCAGAAATCAGTGTGAGCGAGGAGGGCTGGCGGCGGCGCGGGAGGGCAGGCCACAATGGCCAGCACGACCGGCTAGCGCTGGGGAGTGGGTCTTCCAGGGGAGGGCAAGGAGGGGGTCTGGGGAGGAGACATGGAGCAGGAGCCCAGGCAGGCGGCCGAGGAGGCGCCCCGGGCTGTTGGCACTGGCTCACTGGTACGGGACTGCCACGGGGAGGGCGTTAGAGCAGATCTGAAGGAGTGTGGGGAGCTTAGTCTGGCTGCAGTGTTCTGGATGTGAAGCTGGAAATTAGGAGGAATCAGAGAAGAGACACACCGCCGCCTCTGAGGGGAAGCATGGATGGAGTAGGAGTGGGGCTGCCAGCTCCAGGCTGTCGGGATTGTGAAAGTGCCGCAGGCGGTGGGAGGCAGCTTCTGGAGCAGGAGGGAAAATGGGACAGGCAGCTTCTGAGCAGAGACTGGCCTGAGCGAAGCCTTCCCACGGGAGGAAGGCTGCTGGAGTCGGCATCGCTGTGCCACCCCTCCCGGCGCATCGCTGTGCCACCCCTCCCGGGGGGATCACAGTGTCACCCCACCCAGGGCACCAAGAGATGGAGAGCCAGAGGGGGTACAGGCAGGGAGAGCAGGCAGAGGGAAGAAAGCAGGGGGTACAGGCAGGGAGAGCAGGCAGGAGGGGGCAGGCAGGGGCTACAGGCAGGGAGAGCAGGCAGGAGGGGGCAGGCAGGGGGGACAGACAGGGAGG
>VXBH01006814.1:7655-48535 GCA_013400035.1 Rynchops niger | reverse complement strand
TGGTGACAGGGACGGGGGTTGGTGGCGGGGACAGGGGCTGGTGGCAGGTGCAGTGGCTGGTGACAGGGACAAGGGTTGGTGGCAGGGACAGGGGCTGGTGACAGGGACGGGGGCCGGCGGGCCGGCTGACGGGGTTGAGCCTGGCTCCAGCCACAGCCAGCAGGGTCGGGGGGACTGAGGTGAAACGTCGTGTCCTTTCAGCTGAGTCTCGCCGATGTCCAGAACGGAAATTGCCTTTTTTCTCTTGCAGTCACTCTTCGAACGCCAGGGTATGGCAGCACACTCGGGGGTCCTTGCGGGAGCTGAGAAGCCCCATGTTTCACTGCGCAAAGGAATTCCGCGGACAAAATCTGTAGGTAAGGCAAACTGGGGGGAAATCCCCTCCTAAAGGGGAACGGTTGTCCCCACGGGGCTCGTGCCTGCACAGGAGCCAGGAGGAAAGACTCAGCCCTCTCTGCTGGCTTGTAACTAAAGGCCTGGGAGGAGAGGATGTTTAATGTGATTTCTACTTCGAAGGCTGTGTGTGTCCTCAGAAGCCTGTTCTAATGCTGTCAAGTTTTGAGAAACCCACAACAATTTATTGTCATTTAGACAATTATTCTGTCACCCCATGACCCCTCCCCACCCAGGAAGGGGAATCAGGGAAAAACAAGGGAAGACAAGGGTTGAAATATAAATACATTTAATAGGATAAGACTAAATAATTAACATTAATAATACTAAAGAACCAGTATTGATCCCAATACCAATATAAAATAGAGGAATGTCCCCAGCCCATCCCAGGAAGCCGTGCACTCCCTGCAGGGACAGCCGACCTGGGACCCTGCGAGCACTGCAGCTGCTGGAGGAAGGGAAGGGCGCAGGGCTCCGGCACCGGGGCGAGGAGTGCTCAGGATCCCAGGCATTAAGGGAGAGAGAGCACTATGCAGCAAACCTTCCAATTTCTATTGAACGTGACATTCATGGTATGAAATAACCCTGGCGGCAGCCTGGGGCAAGTGCCCGGGTCTCGCTCCTCCTCCTCCCTGCACCTGGCAAGCTCGAAAACACCGAGACCTTGACTCCCACGTAGCCTGGCTATAAAGGAAGTATCTTCACTAGATCAGACACTAGAGTCTTCTAGAAGTGCGGTTCTCCCCAGCATTAGAAGAGAAGGTAGTCCTGTGTTGCTCAGCCCAGGACAAACGCCGACAGCGGGCCTGCTCTGAGCAGAAGGTAGGACTGGGGACCTCCCGAGGTCCCTTGCTCGCTCCGTCTCTTTGCGGCGCTGCCGGGGACAGGGGGTTCTTCCCACCCTCGGGGCTGGCTGATGAGGGTCGGAGGGGATTTTCTGCCCAACCGTGTATCAGCTGGGCTGGGCGTGCTGAGCACGGGGAGGTTGAGAGTGGAACCATGAGCCGTAACAAACCGAGACGCTGGAGCAGGTAACCACTGGATTTTTTTCTAAGGAAGGAGAGGACAGGGCCTGCGACAGGCACTCCTCCACGGGCTGTGTCGGCATCTTCAGACCCTGTCCCAGAAGGTTTACAGCGCAACTAAAAGCAAAACCAGGCTGGAGGAGGGAGGTGGGGAGGACGAGGCAGAACGAACACGGGCTGGTGGCCCAATGGCAGGATGGGGGGGTCTCATCTTGTTCTCTGACGTCGCGTGTCGCTGGGTTTCCCCCGGGTGGTGCCACAGAGCGGGTGTTGGCGAGGTCTGGGGGCCTTGCAGGTCGGCGCTGGGCTCAGGGCTTACCCCTGATGTGGGGAAGCCGGAGGAAAGGGGGCAGCGAGAGGTGGGGTGCTGGGTGCTCGGTAACCCCAGGGCATCACTTGGTAGCAATGGTGATGCCAAAGCACATTGTGCGTTTAACACACAAAATAAGTGAAAAGGATGTAAATTCTGCTTCAAGCTACAGCTGAGAGCCGCGCAGTCCCAGCGAGAATGTAAAAACTCGTTGAAAAATGCAAGGGCTGGTATTCCAAATGTGCTTTTTAATGTACAGAGCGACAGAATTGCTGTGCGTCCGTGACTCATTCGTGTTTGTGTGAGAGCAGCTGGTACCTGTGGTCCCACGTGAGATTGGTCTGAGAGTAGTAGATAGCTAGAGATAATCAAATGTGTGTATGATTAATCTGAAAAACAAACTGGGACAGATAATCTTTAAAAGAAAAAGGCGTGGGTGTTTAATGGAGTGCCCTGGTGCGTACTCACATGGCGTGGTGGTAACGCTGCCGTCCTGCCCTGGAACCTCCGGCAGAACCTCCCGCAGCTCTCAGGAGCTGAACCGGACCCTGGGCCGGGCGGGTGATGAGATGCGGTGCTGGAGGCGAATGCAGGCATTAATGAGCTGCTCCTACGTTGCAGTGCTGTTAACGTACATGGCAGAGAGGAGCAGGGCTGGCCGCCTCGGTGCCTGGGGTCACCATGGCACCGACCCACGGACAAGCTTTGGGTAGAAGTAACCAGTTAATTTTCATGGATGTAAAAACCATCAGTAGCACACGCAGGGTGGGATCCGTCTCATCCAGCCGTAATGTTAACAATTAGTGTTCTGGGCCCCGCTGCACAAGAGGGACATTGAGGTGCTGGAGCGTGTCCAGAGGAGAGCTACCAGGCTGGTGAGGGGTCTGGAGAGCAGGTCGTGTGAGGAGAGGCTGAGGGAGCTGGGCATGTTCAGCTTGGAGAAGAGGAGGCTGAGGGGAGACCTCATTGCCCTCTACAGCTCCCTGAGAGGAGGGTGGAGAGAGGTGGGGGTTGGCCTCTTCTCCCAGGGGAGTAATGACAGGAGCAGAGGGAATGGTCTGAAGCTGCGGCAGGGGAGGTTTAGGTTAGATATGAGGAGGAATGACTTTACTGACAGAGTGGTCAGGCACTGGGACAGCCTGCCCAGGGAGGGGGTTGAGTCCCCATCCCCAGAGGTGTTGAAGAACCGTCTGGATGTGGCACTTGAGGGCGTGCTCTAGTGGCAGAGATTGCAGGTTGTTGGGGTTGGGCTTGATGATCTCAAAGGTCCCTTCCAACCATGAAGATTCTGTGATTCTATGAATGCAGAAATCTCCATCCAAGTGAGGAGCCCAGGAACCCTCTCTAGTGACCGGGGGGAAAACGTGACTTTTAACATGATTTATCTGGTGTCTGGGTTGTAGCGGTGCGTCCTGCACGAGTGCCCGCTGACGGTGAGGGGTGTCCGGTGAGCGCTGAGTGTTCGGCTGCCAGGCAGACGAGCGTGCGTGGCCGGTCCTGGCTAAAGTGCATCTTTGCAAACTATATCCTAGATGTTTGTTTTATGTATGAGAATATTTGTGGAGAAGCTTCTAAGCAGAAGTTGTTCAAGGTTCAATCAAGCCACAAACAGATGCAAGTCACATGAAAGGGGATCCATTGTGTGATACAGCATCTTAACCCAGTAACAGATCGTAAACTGGAAAAGTATTCATTAAATGTGAAATACTTAGAATCATAGAATGGTTAGAGTTGGAAGGGACCTTAAAGCCCCCCCAGTGCCACCCCCTGCCCTGGGCAGGGACACCTCCCACCAGCCCAGGTGGCTCCAAGCCCCGTCCAACCTGGCCTTGAACCCCTCCAGGGATGGGGCAGCCACAGCTTCTCTGGGCAACCTGCGCCAGGGGCTCACCCCCCTCCGGGAGGATGCCCGTAAGGAGCCCCGTTTTGCTTGTGAAAGCCACGTCAGTGACTCGGGAAGTCCCTCTAAAGCCACACCGCGCTGTGTGACGCTCGTCGTGCCCGTCTGCTGCCCAGGATCTCGGTATGAAGGGAACCGTGAGAAGAGGGCGTTGGAGTCTGTAGGGTTTATGCCACTGCAGGGTTTGTTGGGTTGTGCGTAGGGTTTCTACACTCATGGGCACAGGGTGTAACGTCCCACGTGCCACTTCTTTGTGCGGCACCAGGAGCATTGCGAACCCGATCCCCGCACGGGATTCCCAGCCGTGCAACAAGGGCATTAGAAACGCTGGGTTTAATCCGCACCGGGGAAGATGAAAAGCAGACCTGGAGGTTCTGAGCAGGAACGCAGCTGTCAGGAGCACAGCATCCAAGCGCAACCCGACAATCAATACAGGGGAAAAAATCACACACGGCTCTTAGTTACGCTCAGTCCGAGAATGGCACGTGTCTGTCGGCACCGAAAGGGAGCAGTTCCTGCTGAGGAGGGGACAGCAACTTCTTGTTTCCAGTTTGCCTGCCACAAGACACACCAAAAGCAGTGCCGCTTAGAAACCAGCTCCTTTTTGTGGAATTCCAGCTAAGCTAAAATAGAAAACAGCCAAAGAGTAGAAATTGGGTTGCAATTGGCTTGTTTTAGAAGTCCTTCTTGAGCTGTCATTTCACACCCACGGTGACAGGTTCATACGCTGTACAGTCAGTTGACTTCATGATAAAAATCACTACTAAAAGCAAGGAACTAGATGAAAAATAAGCAGGGGTTGGTTGGTTGGTTTGTTTTTTTGGTGAAGAAACGCTCTGAATTATTTGCATGTTACACAGCTGGGTTAGATTCACAGGGACTTGTGACAAAAGATCAGAGAATTTCATGTTCGCCTCTAAAAATTTCTTGAGTCAAAGGTAGTTAACCCTCAACTGACTATAAAGAATGCAGAACGGAGGAAATATTTCAACAAAAAAAATCTGAAGAAAAGAAATGCATTGCCGTGGGGAGGCTGATAGAAAAGAAAATCTCTGTCAGACGTCCAAGTTAGCTGCCGCGCCATCTGCTCCAGCAGCAGAAGTTAAAAACACTTGCAAGTCTGCAGAGCCGTCACGGTACGCGCTAAGTCTCTCCTTTGGCAAACCCAGGACGATGGAGATGGTGGTTTTGCAGGGACAGGAGCGGCATGTCCCCGTGTCAGTTAGAGACGCCGTGGCTGCAGGCACTGGCTGGCAGTGACAGACGCAGCGCCTTGAGGAAGCCTTGTCCCGGTGTTCAGAAGGACGCTGGGGATGCCGGGCTGCTGCCCTGCCAGCTCGGGGCGAGTGCGCATCCCTCCTGCATCCCTCCCGCATCCCTCCTGCAGCCCTCCTGCAGCCCTCCTGCAGCCCTCCTGCAGCCCTCCTGCAGCCCTCCTGCAGCCCTCCTGCAGCCCTCCTGCAGCCCTCCTGCAGCCCTCCTGCAGCCCTCCTGCAGCCCTCCTGCAGCCCTCCTGCAGCCCTCCTGCAGCCCTCCTGCAGCCCTCCTGCAGCCCTCCTGCAGCCCTCCTGCAGCCCTCCTGCAGCCCTCCTGCAGCCCTCCTGCAGCCCTCCTGCAGCCCTCCTGCAGCCCTCCTGCAGCCCTCCTGCAGCCCTCCTGCAGCCCTCCTGCAGCCCTCCTGCAGCCCTCCTGCAGCCCTCCTGCAGCCCTCCTGCAGCCCTCCTGCAGCCCTCCTGCAGCCCTCCTGCAGCCCTCCTGCAGCCCTCCTGCAGCCCTCCTGCAGCCCTCCTGCAGCCCTCCTGCAGCCCTCCTGCAGCCCTCCTGCAGCCCTCCTGCAGCCCTCCTGCAGCCCTCCTGCAGCCCTCCTGCAGCCCTCCTGCAGCCCTCCTGCAGCCCTCCTGCAGCCCTCCTGCAGCCCTCCTGCAGCCCTCCTGCAGCCCTCCTGCAGCCCTCCTGCAGCCCTCCTGCAGCCCTCCTGCAGCCCTCCTGCAGCCCTCCTGCAGCCCTCCTGCAGCCCTCCTGCAGCCCTCCTGCAGCCCTCCTGCAGCCCTCCTGCAGCCCTCCTGCAGCCCTCCTGCAGCCCTCCTGCAGCCCTCCTGCAGCCCTCCTGCAGCCCTCCTGCAGCCCTCCTGCAGCCCTCCTGCAGCCCTCCTGCAGCCCTCCTGCAGCCCTCCTGCAGCCCTCCTGCAGCCCTCCTGCAGCCCTCCTGCAGCCCTCCTGCAGCCCTCCTGCAGCCCTCCTGCAGCCCTCCTGCAGCCCTCCTGCAGCCCTCCTGCAGCCCTCCTGCAGCCCTCCTGCAGCCCTCCTGCAGCCTTCCTGCATCCCTTCTACAGCCTTCCTGCATCCCTGCTTCATCCCTATTGCAGCCTTCCTGCATCCCTACTGCAGCCCTCCTGCATCCCACCTGCAGCTTTCCTGCATCCCTCCTGCATCTCTACTCATCCCCTCCTCATCCCTCCTGCATCCCTCCCGCATCCGTCCTGCAGCCCTCCTGCATCCCTACTGCATCCCTCCTGCACCCCTCCTGCATCCCTCCTGCAGCCTTCCCTCACTCTTTCTGCAACCCTACTGTATCCTTCCTGCATTCCCACTGCAGCCTTCCTGCACCCCTCCTGCAGTCTTTCTGCATCCCTCCTGCAGCCTTCCCGCATCCCTCCTGCAGCCCTCCTGCATCCCTCCTGCAGCCTTCCTGCATCCCGGCTGCATCCCTCCTGCATCCCTCCTGCAGCCTTCCTACTGCAGCCCTCCTGCAGCCCGGCTGCATTCTCTCTGCCCGGCTCTGGCAGGGTGGGGACAGCTCTGCCACCGGGGCTGGCCGTCCCCCCGATCCCTGTCCAGGACCGTCCTCCCCTCTGCAGACCCTGAGTGAGCTCCCAGCGCTTTCCCCTCGTCTGGACAGGTTCTCAGGCTCGCCCTAGCTGCGATTCAAGCCGTGCGCCGCAGCAGCCGGCACGGTACTGTTGTTTCCCAGCTCTCCAAGGGGCAGTGGGTTTTCCTCCTCCTCCTCCCCCCAGTTCTGTTGTTCCCCGAGCTGATGGCAGCCCCTCGCACCTGGGGACGGTGATGCTCGCCCACTTTCCCTTTCGGGACAGGAGCGCAGCCACGGCACCGGGCACCTTTCTGCTCCAGCTGAGGGTTGGGAGCTGCTCTGCCATCCCTGCACGGGGAAGGCGAGGCGGGGAACGGTGGGGTGTGCTCTGGAGAGAGCCTCCTCATTAGCCATCCCAAATTAATGCACAGACGTAGATTCTCACAGGGATTTAGGCTGTTATGGCAACGGCCCCAAAAGCATTATGGAGAGGTTTTGTGTTTTCCTTAGAGATTAATAATGCATTGAACGCTGTGAACTGCAGAGGGGGATTGCCATGAGGCTTTGGCGGTGCCAGGCTGCGCTTTTCATTTCAGACCAGTTACTCAGGGTGATCAGGGACCGGGTTCCTCACTGGTCCCTGCCGGGCGCTGGGGGCTCCGTTTGGACTCGGGCTCTTTATTCCTGCATGTGCCGACCTCTGTAGCTGGCTCCTGGTGATGTCTTCTTGGTCTTTGTAAGAAGCACCCCACTATGGTGAATCATGGAATTGCAGAAGGGTTTGGGTTGAAGGGACCTTAAAGGCCACCCAGTGCCACCCTCTGCCCTGGGCAGGGACACCTCCCACCAGCCCAGGTGGCTCCAAGCCCCGTCCAACCTGGCCTTGAACCCCTCCAGGGATGGGGCAGCCACAGCTTCTCTGGGCAACCTGGGCCAGGGGCTCACCCCCCTCACAGCAAAGGATTTCTTCCCAAGAGCTCAGCCCAATCTCCCTCTTCCAGTGTCAAACCCTTCCCCCTCCTCCCACGGCTCCCCTCCCTGCTCCAGAGTCCCTCCCCAGCTTTCCTGGAGCCCCTGGAGGGACTGGAAGGGGCTGGAAGGTCTCCCCGGCGCCTTCTCTTCTCCAGGCTGACCCCCCCCAGCTCTCTCAGCCTGTCCCCCCAGCAGAGGGGCTCCAGCCCTCCCGGCATCTCCGGGGCCTCCTCTGGCCCCGCTCCACCAGCTCCGTGTCTCTCCTGTGCTGAGCCCCAGCGCTGGGGGCAGCCCTGCAGGGGGGTCTCCCAGAGCGGAGCAGAGGGGCAGAATCCCCCCCTCGCCCTGCTGGCCGTGTACTTTGAAGACAAAGTATACGCTGATTGAAGAGAACCGAGAGACAAAATCTCGGTGGGCGTTAGCAAAGGGACAGGTTTGGGTACTTGTCGTTGAAGTTGAATCGCCTGGTTGCGCACAGGGAGGATGGACCGGGCACAGAGGGAGGCCTCGGGCAGCACACATGGGGTCGTGCCACTTGTGACAGGCAGATGCTGTCTTTACCCAGAGGTCGTTCCCACCTCCACCATCCTTCTGGAGAACATGGAAGAGCTCTCAAGGTTCCACATTCAGCTGGTGCCCATGGGTGTGCGGGAGAGGGATGAGGTCTGGGGGAGCGCTGGGTCCCTGGCAGGGAGTGCAGGAAGCAGAGCGCAGGCACCACGCGTGTTCCTGGGACACGGGGCAATGGCAAACGGCAGGTCGGGAATTGCTGGGTCGAGATCCGCCGGGATGAAAGCACAGTCTAGTTCAGGTGCTGCAAATTTAACGGAACTGCCTTCCCCCGGTGTTGTGCTGGGTTTTAGTGAGAGTCCGGCTGAGTGTCGTCACCGGAGGCTTCTCCGGTCCGTGGGTGTGCAGGTCGGGGAGAGCTGCTCTGGAATTTCCTGGGTGCCTCTAGTTGTGGGGCAGGGCTGCAGAGGCCGCAGGAGCTGGTCAGGCTCCTTCTCCCGCAGACTGCCCGGCCCCGGGGCTGAGGTCTGCCCACTGCGCGGCGCAGCCTTTAGCAAGGGGCAAGTGCTAAAATAAAAGTGAAAAATGGAGACGTTTAAAAAAGTAGTTAACTGTTACCATTTCAGTCGGTAGGAGTGGAGTTGGATAAAAGAGAGCCGTGCTTTCAGCTACCAGCATTTTAGATGAACTCAAATAGCATCTCTCCTCGTTTCAAGTGAAGAACCTCCGGGATGGTTTCACCACTCTTGGAGCTGGTCCCTCCCCTTTTAGGAGGACCCTTGTCTCGGCGCCGCTTTCACCAGGGGTCTCTGTACGGCTCGTTACCTCTGCCAGGGTCAGTGCAGGCTCCAGCCTGCTCTGCAAGGGTCGGACGCGATTCATGAGCTCAAGAGTTAACCAAGACATCAGATTTCCAGCCTGCTCCCGAGGGATCACTGGCAGCCTTTGTTCAACGTCAGAGCCTCCCTGAGCAGAACTATATCCTGCGTAGACGGTAAATAAAACTCAGCATTGATTAGTCTCATGCTTAACTATGAACAGATGCTTCTTGGTGCTAAGGGAGAGGTTTCATTTTGCCCGTGTGATCGCATTTAAACACCAGCAAGGAGTTTCTGTCATGAAGACTGTATTTCACAAAACGCGCTATCACAGTAGGAATGGGTAGTGAAAGATTTGAATAACAGAACATAATAACGCAGCAACACAATTCAAAGAAAGCCTTGAGAAGGCCTTTACAGACCACATGGGCATCAAATTAAACTGCTGGCTGGGGTTTCAAAAGAAAGCAAAGGAGGTAATTCTGCTCACGGGGCTGGCGAGCCGCAGAGCTCGCTGCCACAGGGCATCGGGAGCGGGAAAAACCTGCACCGGCTCAAAGAGCACTGGCAAGTGCCTGCAAGAAGAAGGTCCACCAAGGGTTAAACACAAAGGCAGTTTGACTCAGCCAGCTCTTGATCAGCGAACTGCTGGGAGCTGGCAGAGCGTTGGGGAGGATTCGGGAGGGGCGAAGCAGCGCTGCACGCTTGCTGCGCTCCCGTGTGCTTCCTCAGGCAGCGATTATTGGTCACAGGGGGCTGGATGTGCCTTTGATCTGCAAGGCTGCAGGAGAGGAGGAGAAGTGGAGTATGGAGGCAGCGTCCTCCCCCGAATGTAGGGAGCGAGCGGGAGGCAGAGGAGGAAATGGATGGAGTTGGACGGCCGGCGCGCAGCTCCAGCGAGCAGAGGAGCTGTGTCACAGTGGGGAGTTGCAGGTAGTGAAGAAAGCGCCTGCCAAGCATTTGCTTTCCTCCCACTTCTGCCATCAGCGATCTCGCCTGAATGCTGATGTTCTTGCTGAGGAGCAATAGGAGACGTTCATTTTCACAGGGAACAGACATTATTCCCGCTATTCCAAGGAGCGGGGTTGTATGACGGTCAGCTTGGGAACCAGAACTGGAATGAAGCCCCTCTTCTTCAGTCGTAGGATCAAAGGATAATGCAGGTTGGAAGGAGGTCTCTGGTCCCACCTCCAGCTCAAAGCAGGGTCAGCAATGAGATCTGATCGTGTTGCTCAGGGCTTTGTCCAGTCTGGTCACGAAAACCTCCAAGGATGGAGACTGCACACCCTTTCTGGGCAGCCTGTTCCACTGCTTGACTGTCTTCATCGTAAGATTTCTCCTTTTGTCCAGTCAGAGCCTCTCATTTCAGTTTTGCCCATTGCCTCTTGTCCCCACCATGGCCTCTTGTCCTCCCACCGTATACCAATGTGAACAGCTTGGCTTTATCTTCTCGATAACCAACCTGCGGGTACCAGAAGGCTGCTGTCAGCCCCCACAAAGCCATTCCTTCCCCAGGTGGAACAAGCCCAGCTCCCTCAGCCTCTCCAGACAGAGCAAGAGCTCCAGCCCTGCCCATCCTGCTGGCTCTCCACTGGAGTCCCTTCAGTTTATTGGTGTATTTCTTGTACTGGGGGCCCCAAAACTGGATGCGGTATTGCAGGTGTGGTCTCATGAGCAGGAGTGAGAGGGATGACCTCTTTGCTCTGTCTGTGGCCTTGGCTCCTCTTCGTGCAGCCCAGGATGCTGTTGGCCCTTAGTGCCAAGGCAGGGGGCCAGCCCATGTTCACCTCGCTACCCACCAAGCCTCCCAAGTGAGACTCAGAGAATGGGTTGGGTTGAAGGGACCTTAAAGGCCACCCAGTGCCACCCCCTGCCCTGGGCAGGGACACCTCCCACCAGCCCAGGTGGCTCCAAGCCCCGTCCAACCTGGCCTTGAACCCCTCCAGGGATGGGGCAGCCACAGCTTCTCTGGGCAACCTGGGCCAGGGGCTCACCCCCCTCACAGCAAAGGATTTCTTCCCAAGAGCTCAGCCCAATCGCCCTCTTCCAGTGTCAAACCCTTCCCCCTCCTCCCACGGCTCCCCTCCCTGCTCCAGAGTCCCTCCCCAGCTTTCCTGGAGCCCCTGGAGGGACTGGAAGGGGCTGGAAGGTCTCCCCGGAGCCTTCTCTTCTCCAGGCTGACCCCCCCCAGCTCTCTCAGCCTGTCCCCCCAGCAGAGGGGCTCCAAGTTCTTTTCCACAGAGTCGCTTCCCAGCCAGCCAGTCCCCAGCCTGTCCGGTCACAAGGGGTTCTTCCTTCTCAGGTGTGGGACTTCGCATCTGTCCGTGTTGAAATTCGTGGAGTTCCTGCTGGCCCAGTCCTCTGCCCTGTCTAGGTCCTTTTGAGATGTCTGCCTGGTCGTTGACCTTGGTAGTTCTTCGGATAGAGATCTGCACAGTGCTCCCCTCCTCATTTAAGAAAAAAAATGGAGGCGAGATGCTTCCAGCAGAGAAAAATACCAAGTGGGGAATAGAGAGAACATGAATAGCTGTAGAAGCAGCTATGTAATAAAAACTAATACCCACGCCTTGAATACATTTGGGTTACCTAACTGTCCCCTTCAGCCCTTCCTTCACTTGAAATACTTTTCTTTTAACACACTGAAAGATCTTCACAGCAGGGACTGTGAGCTACTGGGGCTTGTGGAAGCCCCTGAAGGTAGACCAGGGGCTACCGCACCTGCAGCTGCTCACGGTCAGCAGCCGAGGCTTTGCAAGGCCAGGGACCGCTGGTAGCCACTGTCTTGTCTGGCCCGGCAGCCGCTCGTTGCAGGTCAGGAAATTTGAGAAAGACAGACCGGCTTTCCAGTTTTATTTCCTGAAATAGCTCTGTGCTCGACACAGCAGTACCTGTCTGCAGGATGGTCAGCACATCCCTACGACAAGCCCTAGTGACGCTCAGCCCTGTTCTGTAACGCTCTGGGCTTGGTAACACAGCTCAGTGCTGCATAAATGTCCTTGTTTCGGCTCCTGGCCATTCCCAGGTGAGAAGCAGAAATAAGCATAAAGGCATGGCTTCTTTTTTTTGGCTCTTTATGCTGTTAAAACACGACGGTGTCTGTACCGAATCAAACCGTGGCTCCATCTAGTGCAGGATTCTGTCTTAAGCATTGCTTTTAAGCAGATGCCCAGGGGAGAGCGAAAACAGGGCAAGGATTTATTTCTCCTGAATACTCCCCCAGGCAGCTACTGTCTTCAATTGAGAGGTTTCTGTGCACACAATAGCCCACAAAAAGCGCATCCTCCATGGCTTTGCCCAGTCGCTCTTTGAACTTGTTTTGTGCTTCCACCTCATTATGCTGCCTTGGTGTTAAAAATCCCCAAACTGTGCTCGGCAGAAATAGCGTGGCTTTGCACGCAGTGATGGTCTGAGCAGTGTGATGAGATGTCCAGTTCAATGCTCACTGGCCAAAATACTCCCTTTTCCCCCCAGCAGGCCCCGCGTCTGCGGGCAGTTGGTGAGATTGCTAATGTAAGGCAAGGCGCGGTTGCCAGAGCACTTTGAATGCTGGTGGACGTTACAGAAAAAGCATTAGCGCCAAACACGCAGGTGGTCACCGAGCTGCTGTGCCAAGGCCTGGCGTTCTGCCACCCTCAGCACTCTCTCAAGAGCAGCTTGAAACCTTGAAAACAGCTGAACTGTGGCTGAAAAGCAGGAGGTTTGGCAAGCGAGCGGCGAGGGGCCGGCTCCTGCAGAGGGCTGGGGCAGGCGAGGCCGGCTAACGGGCAGCCAGGCAAGATACTTGCACCGTACTTGCTATAGAAATTCATTTTCCTTCCTAATAGGGAAGGGAATTCTCCCTCCTGTTTTTGCCTTCACTTAGCAAGATTCTCATACGCTTTCACCGAGCGTTACAAGTACCTGAAAAAGCTCCCGCTGTGCAGCCAGGTAGCGAGTTAAGCGTAAGAATGGCAGAATCTGGCTTCCGTGGGTACTTCCTGAAATACGTCACTGAAGTTTCTGCTAGACCCTGCTTCGGAATTCAGTCTGGCGCGTTGGAGCATATGTAACCCCTCGGGGGGAAGGGGGGGGTGTGACACGAGAAGAGCGAGGGGGAGAGTGCGAGGAGCCGCGCATGGGAGACGCAGCGTTTGCTGCGAGCGGCACAACCTGGTTGCTCCCAGCTGTCTCACACGTCGGGTGTCGGGGGGTTGGATCGAGCGGGCGCTCAATGCTGTCACTGTTGCGTCGGTCTGGAGAGCGTTCAGCCTGGTTGGAAAGCGTTGAGCACAACTGTCTGATGGATTTAAAACAATGTGAGACGTTGTGGGAGCCTGCGGCCGCCCTTCCCTGCCAAGGGAACATGAGCGACGGGCCAAACTGTGAACGTTTGCACCAGGCGAAGAAAAGCTGAAGTGGAAAGTCACCTCAGAAAGAAAGTGGGGTGAGGGGGAAGAAAGGAATGTCATATATCCAATTTGCAGCGACTGTCACACTCTGGATTCTCTAGAGGCTGCCTCCCTGACTTCACTGTTCTTCTTGTTTTCCAGGTGAAGACGAGAAACTTGCTGCTTCGTTGCTAGATGGGAAGTTTCCCCGGAGCACATCCATGCAAGACACCGTTAGGGAAGGACATGGGATTCCACCACCACCTCAAACAGCCCCACCGCCACCTCCTTCTCCATATTACTTTGACACAGGCCCCCCTCCATCCTTCTCGCCACCTCCACCCCCAGGAAGAGCTTACGATACCATAAGATCAAGCTTTAAGCCAAGCCTGGAGGCTAAACTCCATGGACTCCCACAGGTCATCAGCGCAGCCGAGATGTACGATCAGGCGAGGACTTCCATTCCCTACCCTGAAAGGCAGAAGAGGGCCCGATCCATGATAATCCTACAGGATTCCTCTCATCTTCCCGTGGAGCCAACAGAGATCCCCCGGCCCGGCCCATCTGCAACCCCTCCAGAGAAGCTGAAGAGGAAGGGGAGAGTGATTGACAACCCTTATGCCAACATGGGTCAGTTCAACGTCAGCCTGTTTGCTCCCACCAAGCCACAGAGGAAGAAGAGTCCTCTCGTTAAGCAGTTACAAGTGGAGGATGCGCAGGAGAGAGCAACACTGTCCATCACCGGAGGCTTTACGAGGGAGCCCTCTCCCACCCGCAGGAGCCATCGCCTGAGTGGAGTGGAGTATCAGCACCACACCGGCATTGCTCAGGTTGAAGCCACAAGCATCCCCTTTGCCACTGCCATCGCTGGAGTCATGAAGGACAGAGACCGTCGTCTGGATGAGAGGCGGAAATCCACTGTCTTCCTCTCGGTTGGGGCCATTGAAGGAAGCCCCCCCAGCAGCGACATGCCATCCTTGCAGCAGTCCAGGTCTATTGATGAGCGGTTGTTAGGAAGCCGAGATGTACTACTGCCTTCCCCTGTCTCAGCTTTAAAGCCATTAATTAGCAGCTCATCCTCAACGTTCATCCACCCCCTAACTGGAAAGCCCTTGGATCCGAACTCGCCACTGGCGCTTGCGCTGGCCGCAAGGGAACGGGCCCTCTCAACTCAAGTCCCATCCCGGTCGCCCACCCCGATCCACAGCCCAGACTCTGACAGAGCAGCACCCCTGTTTGTGGACATCCAAACCAAAGAACCAGAGAGGGGGGAGTTGGAGAGCTTGGTGTCCCCTGCGTACTCGCCCGGGGGCAAAGGGGCCATCGGAACAGACTCTGGGACTTTGGCCCCTACTAAGAGCCAGTGGGGGACTCCATCCACACTGAGAAAAGAAACTGAGGCAAGAGCAGAAACACCTGGGAAGGAGGAGAAAAAACAGGAAGACAAGAAGTCCATGATTATTAGCATAGTGGATACGTCCCAGCAGAAGACCGCTGGCCTCATCATGGTTCACGCCACAAGTAATGGCCAAGACGAGGTAGGACTTGAGATAAAAGAGGAGAAACCAGCTGTCCCTGAAGCATGCACAGAGCCGGCAGAGTCCCCCAAAGCAGAGACCCAGCCCAGTCCCGTGGGAAAGCCTCCGGTCAGTCCAGCCTCTGACAAGACGTTGGGACAAGGGAGCTCAGAGGAGGAGGTGGAGCCCTACACGGTTACCCTCCCACCAGCTCAGTTGTCTTCAAGTGACGAAGAGACCAGGGAGGAGCTGGCCAAGATAGGGCTGGTGCCTCCACCAGATGAGTTTGCAAACGGGGTACTGGTCACCACCCCTGGCACACCAGTCAGCCACCTGGCTACGCCTAGCACGCCATCCATACCAGCGGCAGCAGTAGCACCTTCTACCACTGGCGGAACACCCTCAGGGAAGCCCTCTGATGCCCCCGTAGCCCCGGAGTCTGCTGCAGACTCGGGAGTGGAAGAGGTGGACACCAGAAGTTCAAGTGACCATCACCTGGAGACCACAAGCACCATCTCGACGGTCTCCAGCATGTCTACGTTGTCCTCAGAAAGCGGGGAACCTACTGACACATACACTTCCTTTGCGGATGGACAAACTTTTATACTCGAGAAGCCACCAGTGCCTCCAAAGCCAAAACTCAAGTCCCAGCTCAGCAAGGGGCCAGTTACTTTCAGGGACCCACTTTTGAAGCAGTCTTCGGACAGCGAGCTCATCTCCCAGCAACATGCGGCCACTCTGGCATCAGCCAGCATTGGCCGGCCACGCTACCTCTTTCAGAGAAGGTCCAAGCTATGGGGGGACCCCATGGAGAGCAGGCCGATCCATGGGGCTGACGATGACAAGCCAACTGTGATCAGTGAGCTAAGTTCCCGACTACAGCAACTGAATAAGGATACACGATCACTGGGGGAGGAACCGGCCGGGTCCACGTTAGATCCCGGGAAGAAGTCACCGGTGGTCGCGGCACGGTAAGACACTGGTGGCTGGCCTGGGGAGGGGCGGGCACGGGGGTTAGTCACCCGGGGACGGGGAGGCGCGTAATGAGTGTAACTGTGCCGAGTAGCCCAGGCGCGTTCTGAGGGGCATTTCAGAGATGTCAGGACTTCTCAGCTGCACGGGGAGAGACAATGCTGAGACATGCTTTCCAGAAGTTGGTGTGATTTGTTCATGGCTCCTCTCTCCGCCCCGCACACGTAGCGAGCTCGCACTGTTGCTTCGTCCCTTTAACTTGCCTTCCTGTTGTTTCATGTTCCTCCTCTGTCTCGATGCTGTTGTTGAGCTGCTGTATTTACTCGTGGGTTTCACTTCTGAATGTTTGCTGCTGAACAGTTAATAACAATGTGTGTTTCTCTAGTGCTTCTCATTTCAAAGGATCTCCAAATGTTGTCAGACTACGTGTTAGAGCCCTGCTCAGTCCCTGCTGAGCAGGCGCCGTCACCAGGGTGGTCTGTGACAGCCCTTAGAAAGGACACGGCAGCACCGTCCCGACTGTCGTTGGTTCCTGGAGCGAGCCAGCCCTGGTGCCGCGCCGGCGGTGCTCTGGCAGGCGCAGGGGGGTCTCAGGGGTGGCTCCGCACAGGGGGTGCAGCCGGGTGTCCCTCCCCTGGATGCTCACGGTGGCCGGGTCCTGCTGAGCGCTGGGTCGCTCACATCTCCGGCGCGTTGGCTGCTGGCTCCGAGGTATCTACACAGCGCCTAAGCGCGGTAGATCCTCTCACCCCTTATTCTCCTCCTCCACGCAGACCCGCGCGGAGCCCGGCCAGCCCAGGAGATCTAAAAGGTGACAGCAGAGGGACCCCAGGACACGCAGGAGCCTCTTTCTCTTAAAGTCCTACTCGGGTTCCCTCACGGCACTTGGGAGATGCCGGTTCCCTCTCCCACTCTGGAGCTGTGACCCTCGTGCTCCCCGAGTGGCTGGGACCTGTCCGTGTCCCTCACGCTGCCCGGCGTCTCCTCTGTGCCGGGCCACCCACCGACCTGCCGGCACCAGCCTTGGTTCTGACCTGCTGCCCCGTGGCAGCAGCGGCCCCTTTGCCCCGACAGCCCCACCTAACTGTAAAACTAAACCAAACCAAAAAACTCTAAATTAGAGCCCGAGATTTGAGGGCGAACCCTTACAAGGCTTTGAAAGTTAAAGTTACAGCAGGAAGCGACCCAAGATCTCCGGTCTCGCTCTACTCTTGCAGGATACAGCTGCAGTAAGCAGGTCCCACCGGTGCCACCAGCGGGGGGTTGCTGGGGACCAGTTCAGCAGGGAGCTCTGTGCTAAGGGGAGCCCTTCTTTTGGAAAGCTTTTTCCAGCCAGGTCATCCCAGTGATGGGTTACAAGTCCTCGTGGTGCTAGCACAGCTGGTGACGTTCCGAGCTGTGGCACAGGGGACAAAGTGTCCGGTCCTGACCTGTCCCCGGGGAGGGCTGGTGTAGCTCCTCCTTAGGTCTCCCTGCCGGCGCCGGTGTTGGCAGTGCCGGCCTGGCTGCACGGTCACCCACCTATCCATGGGTACCGAACTTGTAGTTAGGACCACAGTGGGGTACAAAATCTCTGGATCTCTGGTCTCTCTGGATTTGACCCCAGATGCATGTGATGGCCATTCCCTGGAGACCAGTGTCTCCCACCTGGTCCCTTCCCCCTGCCCTGCGCAGTCGGGAGCCACGGGGTCCTGTGCTGAATGCTCGTAGTTTAATTGCATTTGGGGACCCTTCTGAAATCAGACACGCCATGCCTCGTTTCCCTAAAAAGTGCTGACCGTGCCTGTCTCCAGTGACACTAGGGAACGTGGACGTTACCAGCTTTTAATGGTGACCAGGCATGGCATCTCCGAGAGCTCACCCCTGCCGGGCATCGGCCCCGAGCTGATTCCTGTCCCAGCCCCCCCTCGCACGGGGGTGGTGGAGGGGCTGCTGGGTCTCCTGCCCTCACCCCCTTGGCGTCCCGGAGGCAGCGGCGAGAAGCCCCCTGACTCCTGGCGGTGTCAGACCGCAGCCCCCGCTGCCTGTCCTCTCCCCCCCTGGTCTCCTGTGGCCATCGCGATCGCCACCGACCTGCTCTTCCCCGTGCAGCCTCCCGGCAGATGTACCCCGGGTTCTAGGGGACACCCCTCTCCACCCTCTGCCTCTCTCTAACCCCTCCTGTCCTCCACCGCTGCTTCCCCTGGTTCCTGTGCTTCAGCAGGCAGCGTGCTCCCCTCGCCCCGTCTCTCCCAGCAGCAGCAGACGCTGCCTGAGCTGCTGCACCTCGCCTTCCGTAGAGACCCCGTCCTCCTGGTCCGTGCTCCCCTCACCCACCATGACACCCCGTGTGTGGCACTTCCAGCAGTCCTGCAGAGTTAAACCCTCCCAGTCCTTTTTCTGAAAGTCATGGCCTTTCATCTCTGAAATTTTTGTGCTCCCAGTTGCTGTCAAAGACTTGAAATATTTCCCAGGAAGTCAGCTGTAAATAGAATATTTAATGATGTGAGCCACGCTCCTTCATTGTGAAAATTCTTCTCTTTTATGAAACTGCTGTAAATTCAGAAAATAATGTAAAGAGCAGTTAGATCAGCTTAGAGGACCGATTCCGGGACACGTTTTCCAGTCTCTCCTGAGAACGGCAGCGTTACCCAAACCTGCCACAACAGCCACCCCTGAACGCAGCCGAGGAGGAGGGAGGTGGGACCGTGCTGGTGCGATGCCGCTGCCGGCCCTGGAGCGTCCCCTCCGGGGCTGAAGGGTGCTGGGTCCCTGTGGCCAGGCGGGGGGAGAGCCCGGGTGATGCTGCAGCCAGGGCCCCTTCCAGCCCCTCCGCGGGGCGGCTGCGGCCCTGAGGGCTGGGCCCCGACGTGTGCTGCAGCTTCCTCTGTCATCCGTACATTTAGCTCTGCTCCAGAAAGGGTTGTGCCCCAAACTGAAGCTCTTCCCTAGAACCAGAGGTGTCCTGGAGTCCCGCAGGACGTGAGGAGGACGAGGTGCCCCTGCAGGAGCCACCCTTGAGCCACCAGTGACCCTCCATGGCTCCGGGGGCTGCTGAGGCAGGCGGAGCGGCTCGCCTGTGGCGGCTCGTTCCATTGCTGGAGGTTCTTTCTAAACACATTACATTCTGAATTTACAGTAGTTCCATCTAAGAGCGGGCAACTTCTCTCTGCGCGTGGTGGCCATAGCACAGGCCCTGGTGCGTTTCTCTTGCAGAGGTCTGTGAGGGTCCTGGCTGGGGACCCCAGGAACAGAAGACACAAACCGCTCTCTCCATAGCTCTAACTCTGGCCGTATCTCCTTCCAAGACGGTCTTCCGCGGGAGGACGTTTGCCAAGAGGGACTGAGAAAGAGGCCAAGAGATACTGAGAGTGAGAACGTAAGGTCAGAGCTAAGGCAATCGATAGAGACGATGTTCATTCCTTCCTCCCGGCCCCTCGGCCCTGTGCGAGCGGCCGGGGCCGAGCGTGGCGCGGGGAGCTCTGCGGTGCCCGTGCCCCGCGTGCTGTGCCCGCTGGCTGCCGCACGGCCTTCTGCACAGCCCTCCCCGGGACGCCGTAGCTCGGCGGTGACAGTGGCAGCAGAGCAGTGACAGCTTCCATTCGTGCTGTCCCGTGGGAGTAAGCGATGGCCCTTGAGCTGGGGACACACGACCCGTGCCCGCGGGGAGCCAGCCGCCCTGACGGTTCCCTTGCCGTAGCGTGGCTCTGAAGGCTGACGTCAGGCCAGCAGCGGCTACCTTCATGTTTAACATGAACGGGATCCTTGAAGATCCGATGTCCCGGCCCGCGGTAGCCTTTGCTAAGCTGCGCGGCAGGAGAGTGACCAGACGTCCCGGGGTCCCTCTGGCTTGACCGTCCCAGCCACCCCCGGACAGAGCTGATGCCGCAGCAGATGCCGTGCGAGGACCCGCAGCTCAGAGCTGAGCACTGAAATGGATTCATTGTGTGACATCCATTACCACAATAAAGCTGACGCTAACCAAGAGGTGTACGTTTCTGATTAGCGATGCAGTGAGTCACAGCTAGCGCTGCGAATGCCAGCCGCAGAGCTGCAGTGGTGGCAGGGGCTGAACTCACGCGCTTCAGGGTGACTCACGCGTTAAATGTGCAGCGTTAACCCCTGTGTTGAGATGGCATTCCTGTGCAGTGTCCCCTTGTCCTGTGACTGGCCGTGGCCATCCAGCCTCATCGGGCTCGTGTCATTCCTCATTGCGCATGGTCACGCTCCGATCCCGACCTACCACCTCTGCGGACGGGGCTGGTGCGATGCCCATCGGCCGCCCCTGGAGCTGCACGTGGCTCACGGGGGCTCAAGCCAGAAGCATCTGAAGTGTCACCACGGTTCCTGTTGGGGCTCCAGCTAATGCAGCCGAGAACCTGGGTTAGAGGGGGCTTTGCAAAGGGGGTTTGTTTGTTTGTTTGTTTGTTTGTTTGCTTGTTTGTTTATCTTTAAGCAACAGCCGAACATGCCAAATGTATCATGTGAAGCAGAATTTCAGATGCAAAACTGAGTTTTTCAGGTGCTGTTCTGGAAACCCACAACTGCTTTGTATTTCTACAGATCTGAAAGAGAGAGAGAAGAAAAATAAGCCCTTTAGGCATTTAGCTCCTAGGGTAAAGCTACCTCTTTCTATATAAACTCATCAATTAATTCTGTTTCAGTTAAATGGTGTAACATTTCTGGTGCAAGCTTTCAGCCGCTGCAGATACAACCCCCTGTTTCCTTGTAGGCTTTTTGTCTCTCCATGGTGTCTAAACTCCTGCACAAAGCAGAGCTGAGCTTCCTTTCCACGGTCCAGGGGATTGTCCGTAGGGAGCTGACGAAAAGCCTGGAGATGAGGCCAGCTGAGCTCTGCGCTGCTCAGCGCCTTCCCGAGAGGGAGCTCGGGGCACACGGGAGTTACTTGTTATTTTGAGGTCTGGGGAGGAGGTGGCCGTCCAGCTGGGCAGAGAGCCCCGCGCAGGGTGCCGGCAGCACCCGCGGTGTGCCGGGAGGCTGGAGCCCCCGGGCAGGAGACGGCAGTGCCCTTCGGTGACGCCAGGCCGGGTGTCCCCACAGCCCTGCCTGGAACTGCCAGGCTGCTGGTGGCCACAAAGCCTGCAGAGAGGCAAGACCCAGCTGGTGGTCGCAGCAATGTGCTGCCCTGTGAGCCCTGAGCCCCCCCCCCCGAGCTCCCCACCTTGCCTCACGTGCCACCGAGGAGGAAGGCAAACCTGCAGCCCCGTGACAGGAGCTTGGCAGGGCTCCATCGTGCTTCCCTGCGGCAGCCGGGCTTAAAGATGCTTAATGCATCTCTGGAGGTAACTAAAAATGCATCCCTCGCTCCCTGGGCTCCCCGTCCCAAGGGAGGGGGCTTCTGCTCCTGGAGGCATGCTGCAGCGGGGCCACCGGCACTGCGGGGGGGGGCTCCCGGGCGGTGCGGGGCTCGCCATGCGTCCTGCGGGCATGCAGTGCATGCAGTGCAGGCAGCGCAGTGCCAGAGGATGCTCATCCCTCCCGGTTGCCATGGCATTTTCCCAGCGTTCACCGCAGGATGTCAGGCTGAGGATGGGGCGCTCCCCGGCCCCCGTCCACCTCTGCGGCTTTCCCACGTAGACCTGCCTCCCTCGCGGGGAGCGGGGCAGCCCAGCTGGGCAGAGATCAGCCCGTGGAGGTTGGGTGTCTGCAAAAGCGAAGAGCTGCTGGAGGGTGCTGTGAAAGTGTAGCAATGGAGAAAGCACCCACCCACCGCAGGGAAACGCTGCCCTCGCTCCGAGGTGGCGCCGATCTGACACCAGCTCAATGCGTCCTGCCACTGGTGGCCCGGGGTGGGGGGGTGTCTGTTTTTGACGTGGACGGTCATTGCCTACAAGGAGACAGGGGCTTTGTGGGTAGCAGGTCTCAGCATGTGTCCGTGTCACAGCAAGCACAGCTGGCTTCACCTCATCCCGTCACTAACATCTACTAATCACAGCTCATCCACTCATCCCCCCCCAGTGAGTAGAAGAGCAAACCAGGACCCTGCCTCACGCGTGTCCAAAGCCAGGCTTGGGAGGAGCAGGGAGGGCTCGCCTGGACCTCGGTGAGAGGAGCCCAGGGTCCCACCAAGACTCTGTTCAGTGCCCACGTGGCCCGGAGGAGAGAGGGGTTCAAGCCTGCAGGGCTCACTCGGTGCCGAGCGTAGCTCCGGGAAGGTCCCACCGTGCGCTTGTTTCATCCCTGAGCGCAGGAGAGGAGCCGAGAGGGCTGCTCCTTTCAGGGCTTTAGTGCACTAGCAGAGGATGTCACAGAAAAGGGGGGTTTCCTTTTGTATGGGGAAATACCAAGGGACACATTCAAATTTCAGTATTTTTGTCAACAAAGGGGAGGCAAAGCACCGCGCGGAGAGAGGCCTGCGTGCGCCCGCGGAGCAGTTCTGCAGGCACTCTGCCACCGTGCACGCAGTCTCCGGTGAGAGCTTAGGAAGAGATTGGCTCGGAGAGTCCCAGGGGCAGCACAGAAGGAGATGAAATCTCCTATGGATACTAACCCTAAGTTTCCTTTTCCTACAAAGAAGAGATCGGAGGAGGAGAAAGCAGGAGATGTAAGGTTCAGTTAAGACAGAAGCAGCTCTTATGCCCGTAACGCTCTGACCCTGCCAGAAACTCGTAAATGTTCACTGACATCGGGGCCCGCTCCCGATTCCCCCTGTCCCTCCATGGGCACAGGCAGGCCAGAACTCCTGGCCGAAGGACCCGCAGCCCAGCTGCAGCCCCACCTCCAAAATTGCCCAAGAAAAGCCATAGCTGAGGCTGAGCGGGAGAGCGTTCAGCGTGGGTTCAGGAGTCCTCTTGCTCTTCTACATCACTGCTCCAGCGTAGCAGGTTGGTCACCATGACGCAGCCGGGACACCGTCCCTGGAGGTGCCCGGCGTTCCCCAGGGGATAACCACGCGTCCCTCGGCCGGCCCCGGGGCCGCCCAGCGCCTGGGCTGCGCAGCGCCGGGTGAGCCTGCGCTGAACGAGCGTGGTCTTCACCCGACCCGCTCTTGGTGACCCGCAGCAGCAGGTACCTGGTGGGGCTTTCCACCTGCAGAACCCTGTTTGGCCGAGCAAACCCCGCTGCCCACCGGGGCGGCCGTGCTCTGCGCACCGCCCCCGGCTGTTTCTTCCCCTTCTGCGCGCAGCCACGTCACCTGCAGAAAAGGGCCAACGGTCTGAATGAGAGCAGCGGCCATGTGACGTTGGTAGCCACCGTGCCAAACCCAGGCATGGCCGACAGCCCTGGTGCAGCACTGCAGACCAGGGAGACAGGGGTCCCTGCTGGGAGGAGGGGGCCGTGTCACCTGGGTGAGACGGGGCCTCCTGCTCCCCCCCGGTGGCCACAGCTGAGGGGTTCTGCGCTGCAGGAGGAGGTTTAGGACGCTCCGTAGAGCAGCCCAGCGCCCGGGCGGGGAGCTGCGAGGTGTCCTCCTGCTCACCGCAGAGCAAACGTCAGGCTTTCCCCCGACCTCAGCAAGGGATTCCGGCAAACTTCCTACCGGCGGGACTGTGATTATCCCCTCTGGGAAACGCTAACTCGCTGGCGAGGCCCTGGTCGCGTTCCCCTGACCTGTAGCTGTAGCTGTTACGCTCACGGTCATAAAAGCAAAGCACTTAACACAGCTGCGGGGTGGAGTCAGAAAAGATGTTGAACTGTGTTTGCCGCTCTTTCTTGTCCTTGCTGTGGGGCATTTTTTTCTCATGCATATGTTGTTTCCTCCCCCTCCCTCCTCCGCCCTTCCCCAGCCCCTGTCCTGTCCCTCCCTGTCCCCCCCCCGATCCTCCCTCTCCCCCCAGCACTCTCCAATCCTTCAGGCTTTGGCTGTCGAATTCATGCGATTATGAACGTCCCATTTCCCGTAGTAAACACACAAACGGAACCTCAACCGCTGCGGAACGTCCTGACCTTCACTGGCCCCAACAGCCCCATGTCGGCCATTCCCTGAGTGCCCCTTCCCCGGGGCTGCACGGGGCTCAGCCCCCGGCCCCAGACGGTTCTGCCGTCCCCGCTGCGGGGCGCCATGGGCTGTCCCACCGCAGCCCCACACCCGCGCGGCGCGGGGGGTGCCCGGCCACGCTCCCGCTGTGCCACTCGGCCTCGGCCCCGTGACGAAGTCCGTTCGCTCTTCTCCGTCTTGTTGCCGGCCCGTACCGGAGCTAACATTCTCTCTCATTGCCTCTCTTCCTGCTCTCCATCTGCATGTCCGCGCTGCTCTGTCTAGAACCGCCTCTGGCCTCCGGAGGGTGGGCGAGTTGTGTAAGTGAGCATGTTCTCATCCCATAGCAGACTCACCTCCTCTCCCCGTGCCCGTCCCACTCGGCGCTCGCTCTGGCATGTGAGTGCGTCCCCCCCCGTCCCCGTGTGCCCGGTAGCATGTCCGTGTCCCTGTGCTGTGATGTCTGTGCTGCTGCTCGTAGGTGACGACTGAGGAAATTCCCTCGGNCGTAGTGAAAGAGAGGGACCCCAGCAAGGGCGAGGAGGGATCCTGGCATGGGTGGGGAGGGACCCTGGCATGGGTGGGGAGTCTGAGCCAGCTGCCGCCCCAAGTGGCAACGTCCCCTTTCTGAGCCCCAGCAGCCCCCCCTCCCCATGCAATCGATGCACCAGGCTCCCCCTTCCCTGCAGGGTCGGGACTTCCCAGTGGCAGCGTGTCCCTCGGTCACCGTCTGGAGCAAAACTCCCGTCAGGCAGAGGAGGGGGCGCCTCGGGCTCTTGCTGTGCTGGGATCCTGCAGCCGTCGCAGGCTGGGGTTCGGCTGCCCGGCGGGGAGGGGGGCCTGGAAGAGACCAGAGCACCCTGCTGCCTTCCAGCAGGCACCCCAGGGCTGCGGGACCTCCAGCCTGGTGACCCACAGCGGGTGTCGTATGGTGTCCCCCGGGGAGTCACTGTTGGCACAAACTTAAAGCACGGCTAAGTGGTTACCTGAGACAGCTGTAGGAAAATCAGGGTACAGAAAACTGACCCCCGCCTTCTCCCAGGCTGGTTAATGACTGCCACTGGAGGAGCCCTTGCTGGGAGATCCTTGGCCATGTCCCCAGCAGGCCTCAGTGTCCTTGCTGGCAGAGCTCCTTGGCCATGTCCCCAGCAGGTCTCCATGGCTACCAGAGCTGCTGGAATGCCTTGGCCAGCCTGTGGCTGACGAGCTGTGGGCATTCGCCAGGCTGGAGCAGGCAGTGAGACCCCGAGAGAGGCCATTCCCATCCGCCGCGGGTCGCTTGGGTGAGTGGCAGGATCCCCATCCCTCGCCAGGGGGTGACCAGTGGGTGGGCACTGGGGGGTTGGAGCTGTGGCACGTGCCCCTGGTCCGGGTGCCCACCAGGCGAATTTCCCCAGTGTGCATGGCCAGCTGCGTGGTCTTGGTTGTGCTTCTTCCGTGCTTGTCTGTCCGTCCTGTTCTCTTTACCCGTAGTGCGTATGGAAGTAGCTGCCTACATCTGTGTCGCTTCCATGTGTGAACGCAGCCCCGGAGCCTTGGCAGAGCTCTGGGCAGTCTCATGTTGGATTTTACAGGTCATTTTCTGCCAAGCGCTGAATTTCCGAGTCTGCATCCCCTTGCCGGGGCCCGGCTGGACAGGGCCAGTCCTGGGAGGGCAGAAGGGCAGCGCGGGGAAGCTCCTCCTGCCCGATGCCCGTGGGCTGGCGGGGGCTGCCGGTTGCTTCCCAGACGCCTTCCCCAGGGATCGGCTCTGCTCCAGCCCCGGGCCGTGGCACACGGCCGGTTTAAGCAGAGGTGGGGGAGACTCGGGAGACCTGGCCCCACTTCGGTCCTTCTGGTGGAGCAAAGGGTTGCGGAGCCCCCAGGTCTGGCCGGGGACGGAGCGCTGCTCTGGCTGGAGAGGTTCATGCTGCGGGCTCTGCCCAGCAGACCTTGCGTGTGGTCAGCGGTGGGAGGGTCCTCATGCCATTGCATCTGCCCATGTCTTCATGCATTCAGTCCTGTTGCTGGTGTCGCAGAGCGTCTGCGTGTCCGGGGTGGCACCCAGGGGAGATGTGCCATGGTGGGCGCGCTGCGGGCGCTTGGCTCGTCCCTCAGCTTGGTGCTGCCTGGCGCAGGATGGGGCAAATTTAGTCTGCTCAGCCTGTCTTCAGCCCCCAGGTCGTTAGGACGCTGCCCAGCAGCCCCAGCGGCAGCCCCAGCTGGTCAGAAAGGGTTCGGGGATGGTGGGTGGCTGTGCTGAATGGGAGCCGGCTTGTCCCCGTCCCGCTGAGCCGGCGTTTCAGACAATGGCAGCGCCTGCTCCCCTCCAGCACCATCTGACTGACCGTGACCGTCAGCTGATGTTTCCTCTCCGCTGCACAGCCCTGTTTGTGTGAAAGCTTTGGACATTGTTTCGCCCGCGCCCAGCGTCCCTGCCCGACTCCGGGCGTGAGCCGCAGCCACCCTGCGCGGCCCCCGCGCCCCCAGCACAGCCCCGACGGGGCCGACGCTGCGACGGGCTGCGAGCCTTGGCCAGTGCTGCCCGAGGAGGTCAGGGAAGGGGCAGGGTAGGGTTAGAGCAGGGGTAAGGTCAGTAGGGTTAGGGTAGGGTTAGGAGTTGGGGTTTAGCCTAGCGTTAGTTCTAGGGTTTGGGTGTGAGTTAGGGTTGGGGTTACCTTTTGCTGCTGTCTTCGTCCCAAGGGATCAGCGATGAACCCTGCCATCCATGCTGGCTTTCACAGGTGCATGCTCAGCTGAGCACCTTTGACATTTTCTTAGCGCAGGTTTTTGCATTTAATTCCCAGGAAGGGAGGGGAGCTGTAAACCCGGGGGATTTTTAGGGCGCACAAGTGAGGAGAGTCAGTTCTCCAGCAGGTCTGAGGCACCCTGGGTTCGGATGCAGGGGTGCTCGCTGCTGGCTGGAGGCACGGCGGTCGCTCGCTGTATGCAATTAGCTGTCGTCTGACCCTGTAGATTAACCTTCTGTGTCACCGCAGTTAAAACACTGCTGGGCCAGCTTCCCCTTTCATGAGCTGCGCAAAGGTCAGACATTTGCTGCAGACTGCGGTCGTTTTCCCCTGCAACGAAATTTATCACCTAAAATGCAAAGCTGGCGCTGCCTGGCGCTGGCACCGGGCAGAAAGCGAAGCCCCGAGCCCAGGCTCAGGTTTCGGTTCTGGGAGCTGGCTCTGGAGGAAGGCAACGAAACAGCTCCACTGACCCCTCCGTGCCCAGCCACGGTGCCTCTGCCCTGCCCGAGCCCAGGGCAGGGTCCCACGGCGCCAGCGCGGCCCCGGGTTTCCCAAACCGCAGACGCTGCTCTCCCCTGCCCGCAGCACTCGCAGGGAGCCCCGTGCGGGTGCCTGGAGCCGTGTTCCCCGCTCTCCCCAGTGCAGGGCACGCAGGGAGTCCCCCGGGGTCCCCGCGGCCGGTGTGCTGCCCACCACTGGGGACGACAGGAGACAGGCTGCGCCATCGCATCTCGGAGCTCAGCACCAGGAATGTGGAATGGAAAAACACACACAAACATGCCCTCCCCCAGCTCATCTGAGACCAGCGGGGAACAAGAAAGAGTCCCGAGTCCTTCTTTTCTGGGCACTTTCTGGACTAGGACCTCGCTTCTGAGCCTTTGGGTGCTACCAGGGGTGCAGCAAATGACAGCTGGGCATCAGATGCCGCAGCTCTGCCGGCAGCCGGTGGCTTTGACCAGCCCGTCGTCTTCTGTGCAGCGGCTGCAGCGTGCAGAGGGCTCTGCCCCGCGGCCGCGACTGTGGGCCGGGAACTCGGGGGGAGACGGGACGGGCTGTTCGACCCCCCAGCCCGGGCCCTGCTGCGGTCTGTAGGGCAGTGCGGTGAGCGCGGCGCCTCAGTAGTCTTTTGAGGTCTGGGGAAAATGCTCCAGCTGCGAACAGCAGGAATGACCGCTGTTCCGGCTGCAGAAGGGCGGCCGGGGGGAAGAGGGAAGTTATAGAGTGAGAGAGGAAAAAAAGGCAGTTTTGAACAGGAAGGAGGCATTGCACTGAGAAGCCACGAAAGGGAATATACCTCCAGGGTTTTCATGGCTGGCTAGTTTTCTCCCAAATCCAGCCTCTGTATTTTACTGGGATAAAGTCTTCTACAGAGTTTGGGAGAGCAAAAAAAATAAACAAACCCAGCAAAATTGCAATTTGCTCTCATCGGGCCGTGACAGGCGATTGGGAACTCTCCCAAGAAAGGCAGTGCACGCACAGGAGGCCCTGGGGCAGTGGAGAGCCCGGAGGCGCGTGTCGTCCTTTCAGCATCACACCAGTCCAGGACTTGGTCTTTCGCTTCCACCTGGCACTGCCGCAAAACCCAGAGCCTCAGAGCAGCAGCTTCATCCTTCCGTTATCCAGGCACCAAGCGGGGTTCTCCGTCTTGTCGTCCCCCACACACACGCCCCCACCTCAGCTCAAGGAAGAGTCACAAGTTCTCGGCTCCTTTTCCATCAGTGACACACCTGGAGGGGTGGTCCTTTTCCCATGCAGAGGAATTTCTATAGAGTGAAGAAGAGAAAAACTGTTATGAGACGGTAAATGAATAGTAGCAGGAGCAACGGTTTCCCCAGTGATACCATCCCATTGCTTAGATCTTCAGCTTTGTCCTCCCATAATGAGGTAAAACAGTGACAACCATAGAATTGTAGTCACAGAACGATTTGGGTGGGAAGGGACCTTAAAGGCCACCCAGTGCCACCCCCTGCCCTGGGCAGGGACACCTCCCACCAGCCCAGGTGGCTCCAAGCCCCGTCCAACCTGGCCTTGAACCCCTCCAGGGATGGGGCAGCCACCGCTTCTCTGGGCACCCTGGGCCAGGGGCTCACCCCCCTCACAGCAAAGGATTTCTTCCCCAGAGCTCAGCCCAATCTCCCTCTTCCAGTGTCAAACCCTTCCCCCTCGTCCCACGGCTCCCCTCCCTGCTCCAGAGTCCCTCCCCAGCTTTCCTGGAGCCCCTGGAGGGACTGGAAGGGGCTCCAGAAATCATCACACCTTTCTGGAGTGGGTTTTCATACTCTGCTTAAAGTGATTAGACAAGAATCCAGAAAATCATTCATTAGGCCTAATGCAGCCTCCTCCAGGTCGGTCTGAGATGCTCCTCGGGTGAGAAGAGCTTCAGGCCCCCACTGTTTGTCTCCTCAGGCATTTCCCAGAGCTGACTGTGTGCTTTGAAGGCATCCAGAGCTGGAACGGACGGGTCTTCCCTTGTTCTTCAGTTGGGTCCACACCATCTCCCAGCCTGGCACGTGTGCCTTATCTTCCATTCCTGTCTGCTCGCCTTTGCCTTCTGCGGGGTTGTTCCTTTTCCTGTCCCCGCACAGGGTGTTCCACGGTTGGGTGTTTTCTGCGCCCGACGGTGGTCCCTGACCCTGCGGTGCGCCAGGCTGGCCCTGCGGGTCAGGCCAGGGCTCGGCCCGGGATCTGCTGTGGTGGGTCGCGGCTCTCCCGACGGTAACACACGGGGGCTGCTCCAGTGCCCGCCCCAGCCAGAAACCTGCCCGGCTCTGCCCGCGCGGCGCAGCCGTACAGCTCAGCCCAGCAGCAGTTCAGGAGCTACCGCCCCGTGCCGTGGCTTGTAGGAAGTCACAGCTTAAGCAGCTTCATGCATTACTCCCATTTTTAAAAGCCATTGTCTCCTGCTGTTCTGTAGAGCATTCTCCCACTTGTCCCTCCCATGCTCATGGAGCTTCTGGCCGCATCACTGCACGACTGTCCTGCAGTCCTAAGTGGGATCTGCAAACTTCACCGGTCCTACATGGTCCGGCATTAGGGTTTAGCAAAAACTTGCATTGTTCAGTGAGGGTCTCCGGCTGAGCAGCCGAATAGCAGCGTAGAGCTGGCCTGATTCACCGTGTTGGTTGCTACGTGTTCACCTTCTGCTTAAGCTGGAGGACTCAGCTTTCCCATCGCTTTGTCGTCCCCAGAGGCAAGGAAGATGCTGAATCTGTGCTAGTTCTAGGACTTCTTCCCTCGTCTGCTCCTGCAATAAGCAGAAGGAATTCAGATCCTGAGGAGACTGAGGAAACTTCACTTCTTAGATGTAGACTGAAGAACTTCACTTCTTAGATGTAGAAACTGAAATCTCTCCCCGCTTTCTACGTTGTAGCATGGTGTGACGTGGAAGCAGGAGACTGGCTCTAGCTAGTCCCAGTGCAGAGGTGTCTCAGTGGCACACATGCCTTCGGGCAGGGAGGTTTGTCCTCTACAGGCTGTTTCGTTGCCCTGAGTATCTTCCACACCTTCAGCGTTGGCAGGTCTGCACTCATCCAGGGACGGAGGTCTCGGTGTGCCGCCTGCGCGGTGGCTGAGCACCTCCAGCGACGCGCGCACGATGCGTTGGGTTCCTTGGCGTTCCCTTCCCCAGACAGAAAATCACAGGCGGGTGGGTCGGGGTTTGTTGTCTCATCGTTGGCTGGACACCACGGTGGGATCTGAGCTGAACGCTCTGACTCTGAAGACGCTTGGCTGGAGAAGCTGCGTTTGGAGCTGGGAGCTGGGACTGTTGAGTTTGAGGAAGAGGAGGGTGAGGGGAGACCTCGTCACTCTCTACAACTACTTGAAAGGACATTGTAGAGAGGTTGGGGCTGGTCTCTTCTCACAGGTAATTAGCGATAGAACAAGAGGGAATGGGTTCAAGCTGCAGCAGGGGAGGTTTAGGCTGGACATTAGGAAAAAATTCCTCCCAGAAAGCGTGGTCAGACACTGGAATGGGTGGCGTGGGGAGGTGGTGGAGTCACCGTCCCTGAATGTGTTTAAGAGTCGTTTAGATGAGGTGTTGGGGGATACGGTGTAAGGGAGAACTCTGCAGCGGGGAGTTGATGGTTGGACTCGATGATCCCAAGGGTCTTTTCCAACCTGAATGAGTCTGTGATTCTGTGATTCTGTGATGTGTTCCACACTGGATGCTCCTGGGAAAGGCCGCTCTTGGGCGGGGGAGTCTGCGCGCTCCTGCCGGCTGCCCCTCTCAGCCGCCCTTCTTCCAGACCGCGGCTCGGGAGCGGGGCATCGGAGGCGTAGGAGAGGGATCATTAATATTAAGGAATTCTTTCAGAGCAAAAAGTGAGACTTTGGTCTGAGCATGTTTTTCAGAGGAAAAAAAAAAAAAATACCAGCAATGAAGAGGAGAAGCAGTTTGTCGGTTTTCAGTGTGGAAAAAGGTTAATTGCAGACAGACAGATATTCTGTAGCAGGGTTCCATTTCATTTAATAGATTTATTAATTGTATGAAACCCACTGTGATTAATGAGAATTCGTGATTTGCACAACACGTGGAGTTTTGGGGGACATTGAACTTAGAGGGGACAGTGAAGAACTGGAAGGAAACAAGCCAAGCTAAATGAGCAGCCTGCGCAATAGCAGAGGAAGTTCAGTGCTAATAAATGTGAAGAGATGGGCAGCTGAGGGCAAAAGGTAAATTCTGCAGCCAAAGAGCACGGTCCCCATGAGTTGTGGCCGTCAGATGCCGGCAAAGTTCCTGATGCCTCCGGTGCTCTCTGCGCCACAGGCAGCGAGGAGAAAAAGCTGATGCTGAGAGCGGGGGGCTGGCAGGGAAGGTCGGGCATTGATGGTGCTCAGGAACACGTTGCTGTTTGCTTGCTGCACCCGCACCAGCGAAGGCGGGGGACACTGGCTGGAAGGTCCGTAGGAAGGTCTGTCAGCTCGAGCACTCCCTGCATAAAGCTCTGCCTCTGGGCAGCTCCAGCAAAAAAGGCGGCCCTGGAATAACGGCCTCTGCCCATCATTTTTCATCGGGGCATTTGCTGTTGGCTGATCGCCGGTGTGTGCTGGTGCCCCCCAGTCTGAATTCAGACTCACAGAATGGTTGAGGTTGGCAGGAACCTCTGGAGATCGTCTGGTCCTCCCCCTGCTCGAGCTGGGCCACCTAGACCAGCGTGCCCAGGACATTGTCTTGGTTTTTGGTATCTCCAAGGATGGGGACTCCACCACCTCTCTGGGCAGCCTGTGCCAGTGCTCGGTTACCCCACAGTGAACAAGGGATTTCGTATCTTCAGGTGGAATTTGCCACATTTCAGTCTGTGCCCGTTACCTCTCGTCCTGTCACGGGCACCACTGACAAGAGTCTGGCTCCATCTTCTTCACTCTGCCCCATCAGGTATTTATACAGGCTGATGAAGTCCCCGTGACCCTTCTCTTCTCCAGGCTGAACAGTCCCAGCCCTCTCGGTCTCTGCTCCTGTGTCAGATGCTCCAACACCTTCATCATATTTGTGACCCTTCACTGGACTCTCTCCAGTAGGTTCCTGTTTCTCTTGTTCTGGGGAGCCCAGTACTGGACACAGGACTCCAGGTGTGCTCCATCAGTGCTGGGCAGAGGATGGATCACCTCCCTCGACCTGCTGGCAATGCTGTCCCTAATGCAGCCCAGGACACCGTCGGCCGCCTTTACTGCAGAGGCACGTTGCTGGCTCACGTTCAACTTGGTGTCTGTCAGCACGTCCAGGTCCTTTTCTGCAAAGCTGCGTTCCAGCTGTCACTGGTGGGTGGGGTTCTTCCCCTCGTCTCAGGTGCAGGACTTGGCATTTCCCTTTGTTGAACTTCATGAGATTGCTCTTGGCCCATTCCTCCAGGCAGGCGGGGACGCTCTGAGGAGCAGCACACCCGTTTGGTGTATCAGCTTCTCACTCAGTTTGTGTCATCTACACAAAATGTTTGTCATTTCCACTTGCTGAGGACACCCTCTGCCCCATCATCCAGGTAATGAATGAAGACATTAAGAGATACAGGCCCCGTACCAACCCTGGGGGGTTGTGTACACCGCGGGTCACTGGCCTCCAGTTGGACTTTGTGCTCTTAGAACCTGCCAGTTCAACCAGTCCCAAATCAGCCTCACCTTCCACTTCTCCTGTGCTTATTGCCCCAGTTTGTCAGTGAGGGAGATGCTTTGGAAAGCCTTGCTGAAGTCCAGATAAACAAAGTCCATTGCTCACCCCGCACCCACCAGCCTGGTCATTTGGTCATAGAAGGCTGGCGGGTTGGTGGGGCATGATTCCCCTTTGTAAAGCCCCGCTGTCGGCTCCCGGTCACGTTCTTGTCCTCGGTATGTTTGGAAAAGGTTTCCAGGATGATTTGCTCCCTTATCTTCCCACGGACTGATGAGAGGCTGGCCAGCCTGTCGTTCCCAGGGCCCTCCTCCTTGAAGACAGGAGTTGTGTGGTGTTACTGTGCTGAGCACCCAGGCAGCGGCTGCGAGCCGAGGCAGGCATCAAGAGCAGGCTCCTACTTGCCAAATATTAGGCTTAGACTAAGCATGTTGGTTGCCGTAACAACCCGATGGGCTGTGGAAGGAGGAGAAGAGGGATTTCCTTCTGCGTCTTGAACTTCCTCCTGGCTGGTGCCCGAGGGGGCTGAGCGCCGGCACAGGCGAGGTGCATCTCCTTCTGCCCGAGTGCCGCACGGCTCGCCGTCCCCGCCGCGCCGCAGGGTGTCTGGAAGGCTTTCCTGCCCGGTGCCGTACGGGCTCTTTTCCCAAACACCAAGCCATCACAATTAAAGAGGAAGTGGTCAGTGACCTGCTGCACCGCTTGGATGCGCACAAGTCTATGGCACCGGATGGGTTAGGCCCAAGAGCGCTGAAAGCGTTGGCAGACGTGCTCGCCAAGCCGCTTTCCGTTATCTACCTGAAGTCATGGCTAACTGGGGAGGTCCCAGTGGACTGGGGGGTAGCAAATGTAGCACCCATCTACAAAAAAGGCAGGAAGGAGGATCTGGGAAACTACAGACCTGTCAGCCTGACCTCGGTACCAGGGAAGGTCACGGAGCAGATCATCTTGAGTCCCATTACAAGTCATATAAGGGACAACCAGGGGATCAGGCCCGGTCAGCGTGGGTTTATGGAAGTGACCACGTCTTGATCTCTTTTGGCGCTCTTACTGGCCGTGTCCTGAAGGGCACAGACCTGCAGTCTGGTCCAAAGGAGCCATCCTTCTCGGAAGAGGCGTGCAGAGGTGCCCAACTTCTGAGTTCTCCCCAGAGTGCCTGCCTTTCCACTGGAAATGTTGTCTGGGCAGAATCTGAAGATTTGGGGCGTTTACCTGGGATTCCTGGGCAGGTGACGTGCTAATCTGAACTGCTGCAGCACGGCTGCAGCCGAGCTCTTTCATGGACGGAGGCACAAGCTGGTTATACTGCGCTTGCGCAGTACACCGGCTGCTTTCGGAAAACGTCAGCTTTATTGCTGCTGCCCCGTGCAGCTGCTGGGCCCTTTCATAAAGTCTCTGCCCCCTGTGAAAGCTCTTTCGGGAAACATGAGACAGTTGCACGTGCCCAGCACTGCTGAGCTGGCTGTGCATCGCAAGTCCCATGTGTGCCAAGGGCACAAGAGCCGTGCCTGAGGTAACCCACCTTTGCAGAGCGTGGTCACAGAATCATCGAGTTGTCTTGGTTGGAAGGGACCTTTCAGATCATCAGCCCAACTCTGACAAGAACCACGAACAAAATCCGTGGGACCAAGGTGCCTGATTTGTAGGACTCCGTGCATAAGCGCTGCCCGTAGGTTCCACATTTATTTCTGCTCGGGAGACTCCATGCAGAAGTGTAGCAGCCCTTAGAGTTACAAAATCTAATGGTGCTCTCTGATGCGCTCATTCTTGTCTTCATCTGAAGAGGAACTCTTCCAGTGCTCCTTCAGCATCGCCAGCCCTCCGGATGCCGGTGGCGTTCCTGCGTTGCCTTCGGGAGGGACGGTACGTTGGGTACAATTAACCCCACTTGTTCGTAGCAGTTTGGGGTACAATTAACCCCACTTGTTCGTAGCAGTTTTGCAGGTGTTCCCTCGCGGCATCCCCGTGTTTTTCTACTGTGAAAGGGAGGAACTCAGAAGCGCCAGATTTCTCGTCCCTACTGAGAGCACTGGCTGCACGGGTAGAGTCCTAAGAAAAAAAGCCAGCAGGGAATTAGATCGCCTTCAGTGAAAAGCCTTGTTCTCAGCAGTTCTTCAGACAAGCCTCACGTGCTGCTGGGCACCCTTTACCCTGGGGGCTTTCTTTCTGGGGATAAGCTTCTCCTCTCTTTGGACTCTTTTGCTGAGAGTCGGCAGCAATTTTCTTGCCCGAATTCAGTAGTTACCGAAGAGCAGTGGGTTGGCAAATGGTCCCAGAGAGCAGCTCATCGGTCTCCCAGTAAGGCGCTCTCGGAGCGGGTGGCTGCGGTGCTGCCTCCTCTCCTGGGGCTCTGCTGGGCAGAGCTGGCGGCTCAAAGGGGATGGACTGGTCCAACTGGGACCACCCAGCCGCTCGCACAGTTCTCCCCCTTCCCCACAGAAGGGCAGGGAGAAAAGGAGAGGAAAGGGGAGGGGGAAAAATGTGTGGGTTGAGTTAAAGACAGTTCCATAGAACAATAACAAAAAAGGAAAAAAAATGAATAATGGTAAAGATAAAGTACAAGATAAAGTAATCCAATCAAGTCACTCTCGCACCCGACGATGGGCTGCCCAGCCCGTCCCGAGCAGCGATGGCAGACTCCGGAACACCCCACTGGCCATTCCAGCCTCCTGTCTGTGCTCCGTCCCGGCTTCTCTGGGAAGTTGAAAGAAGTCCCTGAGTTGTACAAAGGTCACGTGGCAACACCTGGACCAGTGTGCAGGCAACACCTGGACCAGTGCGCGTTGTTGACATTCCTGTCACACCAAATCTGAAACGCGGCAGCCACTGGAAAGAAAATTAACTCTGTCCCAGCAGAAACCAGGCCAGGAGAGAAGGGGGAGAGGGGGGAGACGGGCTTCCCTGGCTCCTTCGTGAGCAGGCTTCCTTGGCACTCTGGTCACAGGGGCTTCCTCGAGGTTCTGTGAAGAAGCCCATTTCCTTCCAGCTTTTGAAGCGGGCCCGTGGCCCCTCACCAGCCGCCCACCCAAAGGGAACTCATCTGCACGGAGCCTGTGAGCCCGCGCTGGGCCGGCCGGGCACGGGGAGCGCTGCCTTCCCCCGGACACCGCGTGAGAGCCCCCAGCCCGCGCCAGCGAGCGTGGGTCCTGTTTGGTGGCTGTGTTACTTCCAGGGTGACACGTAGCGCCAGTGCTTCTAGTTTTTGGTTTGGGGGCTATCCAGAGAGACCTTTCCTTTCTGTACTCCCCGCCTTTGTCCTCCCTTCTCGGGGACAGTTCTCATGAGACAATTCTGGAAGACAAACTCCTTCAAAAATGGGAGCTGTAGAGGTGTCGTGTCACCCGGGCATGCACCACTCTAGGCAGGAAGCCCCAAGGTGTCCATCGGCGTTTCAGGCAAGGAGAGGGAGGACTAGTCTCCAGCCCTGGTCCTAAGGCACAGCCCGGCCGTGGTCACTGCACCGAGCTCTGCACCGATGGAGAATGACGAGAGCAGCCCTGGGTCTCGCTCACCGCTGAGCGAAGGTTGTTCCTCAGGGGAGGCGAGTCCTTCGTGCAGCTGTAAGGAAAAGCAATGGAGATGCTTTTGAAGGCCGGTATGAAAACACCTGGAAGCCAAGAGCGGCAACACAAAAGACTTGGCGAGCAGAAGGGAAGCATTTCTCTTTGGAGCGATTAGAGGTACGTTGCCTCTGTCGCTGAATCTGCCCTCGCCTGTGTTACTCCTGGAGAAATTTGGACCGAGATACAGAGTTCAAAGGAAGAATCCTCATCCATTAGTGACTCATTCAAGAAATCTGCTTTTTAATACCTTCAGTAGAAGTAGTCCCAGAAGTTGGGAGCAGAACAGAGCTACGGACTACGTCTGCTGGTCAGCCGTGCCCAGAAAGGTCTGCCATGGCACCACTGTCTCGTCACCGCAAGGACATGCCAACCATGGAGGCTTGGGCACACCGCTGATTTCTCTGTGGTTCCAGCACTCCCATTCCCCGAGAGCCGGAATAGCCAACTCCCAGGCCCCATAAGCCACCAAACCAAAAAGAAACTGTGCCGAGAGGCAGGAAGGCCTGGCAGCACAGCCTGCAGATGACATGGGTCTCTCCGGGACCTGCGTCTCTGCTGCTGGCGTGGCCCACGCTGCCGGACAGCCCTCGGGCATCCACCGCCCCGGTGCGGCGTGCGCTGCACAGGGCTGCTGCGGGTCTCGGCACCCTCAGCTGGAGTCTCTCTTCTCCCTTCGCAGGGACCAGTTTCCCCCTCGGTGTCACCTGGGGCGAGTGAAACAAGCCCTTGGCACATTGGCTGCCGTGTCCGCAGCCGTTCCTGTTTGCATTTACCTTTCTTGAACAAAAGTGACCAGAACTGTGCTCAGAATTCCAGGTGAGCGTGTAGCGGTGGCTCCTGTGGCGACATGAACACATCCTTAATTCTGTGGGGGATGCACACCTTGGGTCTTCCTGTGTTTCTTTTGCCTTTCCGTGGCCGTGCTCCGTTGGTGCCTCCCAGTCCCCCCCTCCCGGGGTCTCTCAGTAGACCCAGAGCTTTCTCTCCCACCATCACTCCCAGTAGAGAGCCGGGTCCTTGCCAGCCCTCTGAGCAGGGTGCCGTGTTTTGGACTGTCACTTTCCGTTCTGTCCTTCCTACCGCAGCCCTCAAGGTCGTTCCGCTCTTCCCCTTCTGTATTGACGGAGCTTCCCAAACGTGATTCATCATCATGCTTCTTTATAAGCCTCGTGCTTTCTGTGCCAGGGTGGCAGGGAAATACGAGGAAACGTGCCTAAGCCCACAGACTCTGAACAGACCTTCGCCTTCGGGTTCAGCTGATCTTCTCGCAGCCGTCTCTCTAAGAAACCGTCAGTGCTCATTAACCCCCCAGAAGTGTGGGTCTTGTGCGGTGTGTGCCTGAGTGGCAGCGGGTGCAGGGCATTAACCGTAGCCCTTGGACTCCTCTCGCCAGCAGCAGGTTTCCAGAGTGTCCTGAGACGGCTCCAGGGGGGACCGAGCTGGGGGGCAGAGCTTGGAGGGCGGCAGGGGGGCAGAGGGACGGGCTGCGCGCGGGGCTCCGTGCACACAGCCCAAGGGCTGCTGCTTCTAGCCGAGGGCGCAGCCGGGCGCCAGGGAGCTGCAGTTCTGTGGCGTGTTACCGGTTCGCTTGGAGGACAGGCGCAGTGACATTGCTGACCCAAACGAGTGGCCACGGGCTATTTAGCCACGCAATAACCAGCCCAGCCCCAGTAATGCCGTGCTCTTGGCCCAGGGCTGCGCAGCCCCGAGGCAACGGAGTCTTCCTCGCCTTCCTCCCTGCTCTGGCTCCGTCAGGGCTGCAGCTCTTCTGCTGCGGGAGCACCCAGGCCCCGGAGCTGCCGCGGGACGTGGGCCCTGCTGAGAGCCCTCCTGGGAGCCGAGACCCCACCACGGAGCAGTGACCGAAGCCCCGGGGTGGGTTCAGGGGGCTGCATTCGCTTTCGCTGCCAGGACAGAGACCGCACGGGACCCCCGCGTCCCTCCCAGTCAGAGCCCGTCCCCAGCCGCAGTCAGCAGCGGGGGCTTATGGAAGGAGACCCCGGAGCAGAGCAGGGGCAGAGCCGGGCCGGCAGCCTGCCTTCCCGGGGCCCCCCGGGCTGAGGCACTCACAGCTCATCGCGCTCCAAGGACTCATCCTCCATGACCTTGTCCTCTCAGCTTTTAGATAGAGTCACAGAATCATAGAATCGTCTGGGTTGGAAGGGACCTTTCAGCTCGTCGAGTCCAACCGCTAACCCAGCGCTGCCAAGTCACCACCAACCCACGTCCCTCAGCACCACCTCTACCCAACTTTTAAATATCTCCAGGGATGGTGACTCCACCACTGCCCTGGGCAGCCTGGTCCGAGGCCTCACAACCCTTTCAGTGTAAACATTTTTCCTGATATCCATCCTAAACCTCCCCTGGTGCAACTTGAAGGCATTTCCTCTTGTCCCATCACTTGTAACTTGGGAGAAGAGACCGACCCCCACCTGAATCCATTTCTTTCCACCTACCCAGCGCACTTGTCCGTGCCAGGGCAGGCAACGAAGGCAAGAGGCAATGGCAGAGGGAAGGCGTGCGTGCAGCCTGGCTTGTCCCACGTCCCACTCTCATAGTGGCGAGCGGTAGAGGCGAGCGCTGCAGGAGGGCTGGCCCCTGCCCAGCTCCACGGCCCGTGCCCACCACGACGCCGGCTGCAGGCCGGGGAGGTGGACATGGCGTAGTGCAAGGGCAAGAGCCTCTGGGCTGCCTCAGCCCACGGTAATGAGCGGTCACCCTTGGGTGACGATCAGACCCTGCTGCCTCCATCCTTGGGGTGGTGGGACGGTCCTCCCGTCCCCACAGCACTCTCTGGGGAGATGCCGGAAGGTTCCCTCTTGTCCCAGGAAAGGACTGGCAGCGCTGGTTTGCTCCGAGTCCATGGTGGGACCCAAGAGCACGCCAACGTGGGGCCGTTAGAGAGGGGAGACGGGGTCCCCGGTGGGAGGTGGGGCCGGTGGCTTCGGTGCAGCTCTGCCGCAGCTTCGTGCCGAGCAGCCGAGGCAGGGCGAGGCGCAGGGTCTTCAGCTGCAGCAGGTCTTTGCGTGCGCCCAGCGGGCTGCAGGGCCACCTTCCTCCGGGTAGGGCTCGGCGGGCTTCAGAGCGCTGGCAGCCAGGGCAGGTTCGGCCAGGGACCGCAGGTACAGGAGATACTTGCTCAAACCTCTTCTCCTCTGGAACAGCCCCGGCAGGGCGTGCGAGAACGTCTTGGCTGAGGTGCTCCCAGCCGTGTCCCCTGAGCTCTGCACACCCCCCCACCCCGTCTCCGGCTGGCCCCGGCCCTCCAGCGGCCCCCCCTGTATATTGTGTGTGTGCGGCTGTGTCTGGGGACCTCGCCTCACCCCTGCCCTCTGCTCTCTCTCCTCTCTCTCTCGCTGTACCGTTCTTTCTGCAGACTTTTCAGTAGTTTAGGAGAACTCAGCACCATTTCCCAGCGGAGCTCCGGGACCACCTACACAGTCCGACCTGGCAGTCGCTACCCCGTAACCCGACGTACCCCCAGCCCCGTGAAGCCGGCTCTGGATCGGACAGAGCCCCTCAGCACCGTCCGGCCCTACGGTCTGACCCCTCCCACCATCCTCAAATCTTCCAGCCTCTCCATCCCACACGAGCCCAAGGAGGTGCGCTTTGTGGTGAGGAGCGTGAGCGCCCGGAGCCGCTCCCCGTCCCCGTCCCCCTCTCCAGGGCCGCCCCTGCACACCCTCCACCCGCCTCGGCCCTTCATGCAGAAACCCCTCCACCTCTGGAACAAGTACGACGTCGGGGACTGGCTGGAAAGCATCAATTTGGTGGAGCACCGAGACAAGTTTGAGGACCATGAGATAGAGGGCACGCACCTGCCCGCCCTCACCAAGGAGGACTTTGTGGAGTTGGGGGTGACCCGGGTCGGGCACCGGATGAACATTGAGCGGGCGCTCAAGCAGCTGGTAGACAGCTGACCGTCCCAGGCAGCGCTGGCCTCTTCCAGAGCCACCACGGGGAGGGGGGGTGTTTCTACTAGACTAATAAAACCCACTTTGATTCTCTTTCTATTCTGAGCACTGCACTGAAGGGCGCGGAGCCGAGGGGCTCCCGCCCGCTCCCACACCGCCCCGGCGTGCCACGCACACGCAGAGCCCCCGCTCGGCCCCGCCGGCCCCGCGACGCCTTCGGGACAAGGAATGTTGCATGAAATACATCCTCGTTTCTGTTCCTCCCAGAGAGTCTGGCCTGTATATCGCTTGATGTGCTCTTCCCCGGGGGCGTCGCTGGGACCGGAGGGGCCGAGGCACCATGCGCTGCCGAGCCCGGGCTCCCCGTGGTGGAAGGTGGGGAGCAGGACGGGGCCGGCGGTGCGGTGAGGAGCCCAGCCTGGCTAGGGAGAGGGCTTCTGCCGTTGGCCAAGCGCTGGCCGCGTTGCCCAGGTGTGTCAGGCAGGGAGAGGCCAGTCGGAGCGCGGCAGGGAGGCGAGCGGGCCGGGCACACGCCGCGTCTCGGGCAGGTCGGGGTGGCCCATGGCGTGGAGACCCCGAGCTGCCCCGAGCCGGCAGGAGCGCGGCAGGGCAAGGACTGCTGCAGGAGGCCGGCAGGGCCGGCGCCAGCGCTCAGCCTGCCTTGGGAAGAGCAGGCAGGAGGCACCACGGCCGCGGTGGTGGACCTGGCCCCGTGCCGGCTGTCCCCACCGGGGTCGGAGGCGGCCGGCCGAGCCGGGTGGTCCCAGCGGTGCTCGGAGGGAAAGGAAGGGCTCTGCGGCGCAGAGGTCTGCGAGGAAGGGCAGTGCCAGCGCGGCGGCTGGGTGGACGCCGGCGGTGANCCCGCGCGGAGCCGCCCCGGGGAGCTGCCCTGCGAGCCAGAAGAGCGATTCCCGCGGGAGAGACTGGCCCTGGACTGTGTGCTGCTGCTCGGCCCGCTGCCCCGCGTGCCCCGGTGAGAGAGGGACTGAAACCGCATGGATAAGAAGCATGTTTGGGGATGTCGGAGGGAGGCTGGTGGGGAATCCAGCAGAAAACG
>VXBH01006813.1:146718-223474 GCA_013400035.1 Rynchops niger | reverse complement strand
GCATCAAGAAGAGTGTGGCCAGCAGGTCGAGGGAGGTCATCCTCCCCCTCTACTCCGCCTTGGTGAGGCCCCACCTGGAGTACTGTGTCCAGTTCTGGGCTCCCCGGTTCAAGGAGGACAGGGAACTGCTGGAGAGGGTGCAGCAGAGAGCTACCACAATGATTAGGGGACTGGAACACCTCTCTTATGAAGAAAGGCTGAGGGATTTGGGTCTCTTCAGTCTGGAAAAAAGACAGCTGAGGGGGATCTTATCAACACTTATAAATACTTAAAGGATGGGTGTCAGGAGGATGGGGACAGGACAGGAGGTAATGGGCACAAACTTGAGCATAGGAAGTTCCACCTAAACATGAGGAGGAACTTCTTCACTTTGAGGGTGGCAGAGCACTGGCACAGGCTGCCCAGAGAGGTGGTGGAGTCTCCAACTCTGGAGACATTCAAAACCCGCCTAGAGGTGTTCCTGTGTAACCTGCTCTGGGTGACCCTCCTCTGGCAGGGGGGTTGGACTAGATGATTTTCAGAGGTCCCTTCCATGCCTGTGATTCTATATGAGCTGATCATTCTGATTTCCTGGAACTGCAATTCATTGTCCTGATAATACTGTTTGGGGAGAATATTCAATTAATTTAGTGATGATGACACACTTATTCCATCATTCTCTTTAGCTGTTGGGAACAGAGACCTTGGGATCACCAAAAGCAGATCTTCCATCTCTAATGTAAGTATGGCTAAGGCTTTAGCTTGTTCTGAAATAGTTTGTTTTTCTACTTATTTACTGAAATTCAGTAGTAGTGGCACCCGGGAAAGCGAAGGTAGCCCCCAACTGCTTTTAGCTTATGGTCAACTGATGGAGTCCACAGGGTAGCATTAAATACTTATATTTAGGTAGCAAATCAATGAAGTCAGACAATGAATCTTCATTCATTATTCTTCACGCATGCAAGCACATACATATCCACTCTCTGCAAAAAGCCGTTGAGCATGGCTGGGTGTTTGGTGTACTGTACACATCAGTGGGAAGGCAAACTTCAGCTTATCAAAACTCTGCTTCTGCAGAGTATTCCTTTCCTTAGAGTGGTCTCTCTCCTTTTATAATAATGGGGAAATAGGTGGTCACTGAAGCTATGGCACTGAGAGAAGTGGGCAACTCAGGCAGACAGGTCACATTACATATAGGTTGTTGTATTTTTAAATCATCTCATTTTCTTAGATGAGTCCTCTTCTGTTCCCCCCTCCACACACACATGCGCGCGCACACACACACACACAATTTCCTTCCTTCCCTCTGTGCTCAATTTCAGGGTCCCACAGTTTAGATGTGTTTTTCTTGTACTGTTCTAATGATTTTGGAAGGTACTAGCTCAATTAAAAAGAACTAGAAGGCAGTGGGGGAATGAAAGGAGCTGGGCAGTTACTGGTGTGGAAAGCCAAGCACTTCCAGAGGCTGATTCCCATGGATAACAAAGGGGTGGCTGTGTGAGCTTCAGGAATGAGACATCTGTGTCTCACAGAGAAACTGATTCAGGCCTTGGATGTAAAGATTATGTTTCTTGTTTTTTCTTATTTTTCCTAAAACAGTGAAAAGGGGAGGTGTCAAAGTTTCTGCCTGAAGCGTGGGTAAGTAGTGCTGTTTCACAGGACATATGGCTTTGCCTGTGAATCCTTAGTTACACTTTTCCTCACTGCATTTATTGTGCAGTGTGGTAGACACTGTTTGACTGCTCCCAGCCTCCCCAAACGTATCTCACATCCACACTGTGTAGGTGCAAATCTCTGTTCAGACACAGGCTTAAGCGTATCTTGGGGCGAGCCAGCACTGACCTGAGAATATGAACACAAAAGTAAAACCTGTTTCCTTTTTGCTGTATGTCTACCACCATGTTGCTCATTTGCTTAGGCAGTGTAAGAACATTGCCAACATCAAGCAGTCCAGTCAGCGTTGGGGTACTATCCGGACAAAACTTCGTAAAACATGCCATAAGAGCAAATGGGAGAGTATAGGACACCTGGAGTTTAAGTTGCTTTGCATACAGACAGGATGAACTGCCTTTCATCTCATACACAGAGCTGGATCAAGGATTACATCAGGCTGGCTTTTTGGCCTGTCACCCAAAGTGTGATGTGTGCCGAAGCACTGATTTTGCTGGATGGCAATGATAAATCAGTTTGCAAAGTGGGAATACTCTTTCCAGTACAGGTTTCCCTCTCCCATGTGCTCAGGGTGTTCAGCTCAGGAGTTAGGGTTCAGGTGTCTCTCTTATTCAGCTGAATTATACTGGGAGCTCCTTCTGCATCTGAAGGGAAGTGAGGGTTGTTGCTGCTGCCCAAACACCCAGTCCTGCAGTTGACATGATCATTTTGTCTGCCTTGGTGAAGAACGGACACACTCTGCCATGAGTGTGACATGATACTCTTTGCAAAGTTCTTGAAAGTTCCATGACCTTATACATGTGCTACACAATATCACAGGCAAACTTGTTCCTATATTTTACTGAAGTTATAAAAGTGAATATAAATCTACCCATTCCAGGAGACAAATGCTGATCTCTTTACCGTTCTGAAAGGAAACCCGTTCACAGGCAAAACCTATACACAGAGGGAGAGATGCCCTTTCCTCTTTCCTTACACCCATTTATTTTATCCAGAAGCAGAGAAACATTTGGCTGAAAAGAATCTGGTTTCAATTATTGCTTCTTTTATAACAATGGATCTTTAACATCTGCGAAGCCAGGTTAGTCCCACTGAACAACACCCTGTTCTGTTTCAACAAAAAAGAGTCCCTGTGTTCTCAGTAAATATGCAAGGGCTGCCTCTGAAAAAGTCACAGGCCTGTAGAAGGGACCATTGTGTAGTATGACCTCGGCTATAACACAGATTGTTAAAATGCGTGGAATTAAGATCTGTTTAGATGAACAACATCCCTTGGTTTTAGAAAGGCAAGTTACTGCAGATCTGGTGGGGTGTCTTCAAGGGTCAGTTACCCTCAGAAAGACCTCCACTTTACCAAATAAAGCACACTGTGTTTCTCTGAGCCTATTCCCTATACTGTTACTGAAATACATATCACAGTATCCTGGACTGGTATCAGTGTCTGTGTGACTGTAATTTTTTTAATTTGATTGTTAGATTTGTTGGCTTCTGAAGGGATGAAGGGCTCGAGCATTATTGCAATATAAGAGATGTCTCTGATGCAACAGTTCTGGAGATGGTCATATTTTGAGATAGTTCTTCAAAGTCTTGGACATATAATTGATGCCATTTTCTTATGTCTTTTCTTATGGTGACTGCTCATGCTAGGGATGAAGAATCTTTTGATTTTTTATTTTCTTTTTTCCTGGAGGATGTGCTCTTGATTCACTAGGGTTCCCACTTTCTTCTGGTCTCTATTGCTCTATCCAATACCAGGAGAAGTCTACAAGGATCTTCACATCATCACATCTTGTTATTAGGTTAGATTTGTGCTCCTGTTCACTACTTAGGTCTTTGGGTAGAAGTTTTTGTCTGTGCTAACTCTAATAAAGAAAGTTATGGCTTTGTCTTTTCCTTTATACACCGTGTGCTAACAATGAATGAGTGGTGGTTAGGTGTGTTAGGGTCTAGACTGTTGGATCGAACATATTGAACCTCCTGCATTCATCTGTGGTCTCAGCAACTGCTAAATGTGACGTTTTAGTAAACTTGTGTGAAAATAGTTAAGCAAGTGGGACTTGGAAGACAGTCATACACCTACATCCACTGAATTACTTGGCCTGAAATTACTTGCCAAAAAGTCATACCACAATTAGAATAGAATCCAGAATTTTACCTAATTTCAGTCCAATGGCTCTGTCCCAAGACAGTTCTAGTTCCTTATGTGGTGACTTCAATAAAAGTCACTTGACGGTTGAATGTTTTTACTTCACCAGAATCACGATGGACACTTAAAAGATTGTCTCCCTCTGACACAGGTTTCACTCAGTGTGATTATTGTACTAAACAGCTACTAAAATGTCATCCATACAGATTATTTAATTTTCATTTCTAAGAGGGCTGTAGCACAGGCTGCCTGTTCAGCTTGCATTCTTGTCTGACTTGTTACCTTCAGAGCTGTCTTGGCACACAAAGTTATTAGAAAGATGGTGGAATGAGAGATGGATAGTTAAAAGATGCATAGATGCAAGAGCTGGTAGAAAAAAGTTGCCTAGCTAGTTATGTAGCTGGTGCACAAATAAAAGTGCATATGATTATGTGCAGAGTGTAGGTAGGCTACGTATCTTTATCAGTATATGGCAAAGCTGACTATCACAAGCAAAAAAGCACTGAGAACAGGCCATGTGAAACTGAAGTCTCTGGTAGGAAATTAAAAACTTGGATGTGAGTTGAGGAAACAATGAGCACTGCCAGTCCTATCCCTTTGGAGACATAGCCAAGTACAACTACTGAGCACTGGGAGGATCGCAGGCTTGATTGGAAGGTTGCGTTATGCGATTTTTCTTTATCTTTTAATAAACACACGAAATGCAAGCAAATACAGAAATATCTAAATGTAGTGCATTACAAATATATTTTATGGCATCATCAGATGAAAAGAAAAAAGCACACAAATAATTATTTCTCTGTAGACTGGCAGTGACAGCTCTTTAGAATCCATTTGCTGTGGTAAATGCCTAATAATATTTTAAAGCACTTTTTGAATAATCTTTGTTTTTACAAAGCACCTGTTTCAGAGCCAAATGAAAAAAAGAAACGCCAGGGAAATGACAAACATATAATCTGTATCATTCCAGTGCCAAGAAGCACCAAACACATGGACACATTTTTGTACTGTGTGCCTTATCAAAAAGGCGGTGAAATATAGCCCTAGGCTCAAGATATTTATGTCCTACATTGCTACAGAGGTGGAAAACATGAATTGCCATGATCCCCTTTTTACAGAGGTAGGAAGAGTAGCACAAAGCAACCATGTAATTTCCTTGGGTCACAGAAGGAAACTGTGACAGGGTCAGGAAGGAAATCCAAACTGTGAAGATCTCTTCACCTTGGCATCCTTCTGCTCCATGAAGATCTTGAACATGCAAACAAGTTCAGGATTGAATTTACCGTTTTCAGAGTGTGGCATGGGACTAGCCCTGGGTTGCCTCAGTTGAAAATGGCTTCTAGCAACTAGCAACGGCTTCTAGCTTTCCTATGCCACTGTACGTCTCAGCTATGCATTTTATTTTCTTTAGAACCCCTTTTTCCCTCCAGTTGTAAGGACTAGTTTAAGGACTCCTTGTGGGAAACATGGGCTTATGGCTCAAGCTTTGGCACAAACAATTTCCAAGAAAATTAGCCAAAAAGTTTTAATCAACAGAGATTTGCCTGTAGAAACATGTCTGCTTCCAGGTTAATCAACTTGCAATAATGATTGAACCAGCTGTTTATGGACAGAAGAACTTAGCCTAGGAATTTTGGCCAACACTAAACTTTTAACTGTTCAATACCAGTATCTATTACAAGACACAGCGCTTCAAGTTGGAGTTCTTACTTAAAAGACTCTGTTTACCAAAGACCAGTAGTCATGAGCAGATAGTGTTTGCATGATCTTCAATAGCATGGTTTGCCTGAGAATATAGGATAGACCTATGAAAATCATGGCTTCATAACACTGACCTGTGCTTGTTAGTTTCAAGAGAGGGTAGTGGGGTTCCTTTGTCGGCTCTAACAGATAAAAAAACTTCTTCCAGTATTTCAAATGTTCTGCCTATATTGTGTGTTTCCGACTTCCTCCTTCACATCCTCCTAGAACTTTGGTCTGCAAAATCCAGACACTAAAAATTAGCTGTATTCCATCAGTTATGATGGAAGATAACCTTTGTGAGTCACCAAAAGTAATGTGATCACTTGTTCATTTATCATGTGCAATTCTTGATGAGAAAAAATATTTTTTCTAAAAAGGGAGGGGAGAGCCAGGACTGCATGTCTTTGTGGCAGATCAGGAATTTTCCATGAAGATCTGAACTTCACGTACACTGCATTTTATGTTTTAATTGATGCTATGAGGGAACTGGAATCTCACTGTGGTAATAAATTATGTGATTTAGAAATTAAATTTTGCTCAAAATAAGATTCAGATGTTGAAGTTTCTCAGTGATGAAAATATTAGTTCAGGGTCAACTAAATTTTTGCAAATCCATTTCTAGCTCGATAGAACATTTTAAATACATCAGGTTTTGGGGGAGGTTTCACTTGTTTTTAATATAGTTTGATTGTTTCGTTTGGTGGTTGGTTTTTTCGAAGAAATTCTTACCAACATGGAAACACATTCCCACCTAATGTTTTATCTATCTGTGTAAATTAAGATTTCTGAAGGAAAACACATTATGCAAGATTTATTTCTTGAATGTTTCTGGTTTTGGAGCTTGTTTTGTTTCCTCCTTCATCTGTAAAAGATGAGCTAATGTAGCCTGAGAATGTGCTCTGAATAAAGGGCAGCAAGTAGCCACCATATTTCAGAGGAAGAAATGGGAAAGAATTAAGCTCAGCAAGTCCCTGTCCCTCTTCTGGTTGTGACTGGCACCATTTGCTGAAGTTATTTCCAGACACCCAGTCCACAGTGTCACGGGATAAGTCAGTCATTCAATCAATCTCACAAGACAAATCACATTAATAATCCCACCCTTTAGAAAAGTGTCCACAATGTTTTTTCTTTATCTCTGGTACAAAACTATCTAATATATAAAGCATTATATTACCAAAAAGTGACATGTAGTTTTCAACAGATGTTTGCCAAATACCTGCATTGAATTACTCAATTGACCTCTGCAGTGTCAATAAATAAGCAAAGGTTGCTAGTAATAGTGCTGTAGTTATTCAGTTGTAATGCAATTCCATTCATTGTTGCTTTCACTGGAACACAAGACGTGGTTGGCAAAGACGTCTTCTGCCACTGAACCCAGCCTATGTTATTGTAGACAGCAATGTCATATAAGTCCCTTAAGAAATTTATCAGCGTCTGTCTTAAAACTATTTACCCACTGACACTCTTGGAAGCCAGTTCTACAATCTTACTAACCTAGTGGGTAAGAAATGTCTGCTAATTTACAATTTTAATTTATTCAAGGCAATCTTATGTCAATGTATTAATGGTCCCAAATTATCACTTGATTTAAATAGCTCCTTCAGCTCTTCTTTCTCCTTGGAGATTTTTCTCCCCGTGATGTATTTATAGGGATCAGTTCTATAATCTCCCAGATTGTCTTATGTCAGAGCAAAAAGGACAAACTCTTCTATCCATGTGTGATGAGATAAGCTCTCCATGCCTCCAGTCAGTCTATCAGTGTTCTCTGTAACTGCTTCTATTTGATCTTGAATTCTTTGAATGCAAGTGGCCAGAACAGTACACAATCTTCCAGAGAAACTCCCCATATCACGCTGTTAATATTTCTCTGTCTGTAATAGAAAATGTTTGCCTTGTTACCAGTCACAATTGTGTCTGAGGTTCTGACGTAGCTCAAAGTGGTGTCGGCTACACGAAATGTCTGCCTCATTCTCTGTTTTTTCCAGTTTCTGAGCTCATGGCCTGTAGCCTCCAAGGATGTGACCTTGCGTTTTACACAATTAAGTTTCATCCCATTTCTGTCAGTGTTTTCAAGGTTATCCAGCTCTTCCTGTCTGGTATTCTAGTCATCCTCTATTAACAATGCTTTTCAACTTAATTAGAGCACTCCCACTTTTGTCTCATGATTCTTAACGAAAATAAGTAATCCTGGAGGAATTCCACTACTAATGTTTCTAGAACAATAGTTCTCATTTTAAGACAATCTGTTGTCGTATTGCCTTTGGCAAGCTACTTGCTCACATCAATTAACTGAAAAATGTCCAATTTTTTCTGCACAAGAAATGCTTCCTGACAGAACCATCTTTTAGCTGATGACAACAGATTATGAGGACAAGATTCTTTCTTTTCACCATTTAATTCTAACTTTAAAAAATTACAAAGTACAACACGGAAGAATCTCACAGTGTTAGTGGGCTGGACTTGATAGTCAAGTGAATGAAAATTTCTACATTTTGTGGCTGCCTAAAGAAAATTAGAAGAATTTGTAATTGCAACCAAAATAAATGTCTTCTGCAGCCTCTGCAATGCAAAACATTAGTCAAAATCAATATAACTATCAGGCAAAATAATGTTCTACTGCGTCTTGTTAGCCTGTCAAGCTAATCCATGCAAATAGTCTTTATGCATAACTGTCTTATTCAGATACTTGGATGTAATCCATCAAACACTTCTCATCCATTAAATATAATTATATGCTTTGTTGGAATAACCAGATGTTTAGTGCTAAGCTGAGCAGATGTCTGTGCTTCATACCGGAAGGTTATAAACCTATTTACACCAGCAATAAACTGCAAGTATTAAAATGATGGAGGAAGTGAGTAGTTCTCACTTCATTTTGGCAAATTGCCAGTAATTCATTCTCTTTGGATCAGTTTAAAAAAAGGTTCTAAGTTTGCTACAGGGTAAATTTGACGTATGAGTTTGTAAAACTTGGCTGACCTTTTGTAATGAGTGTAATGATGGCCACTTTGGGTCCCTTAAATAGACTTAATTTATCTTGCAGTGAGTTTGTTTTCAAAGATTTTGGGCCAGATTTTGGACAGGGATAAATAAAAGGCACATTGTTAGAATGGTTCCCTTTTGCTGCAGGAATGTCTTTGGGGTGGGGAATGCAGCCTATATTCTCAGAGCAGTCTTTTGAAATGTAAGACTGGGTTTACACAAACATCTCCCTTTGTTCAGTGCACCACCTCCTCCTCTTCCCCGAAATCTGAGATCCAGATTCAAGGCTCTCAAGTAATAGTCTGCTGAAATGTCTAAAATGTGTTTATTCTGAGACAAATATAAGTGACAGTCTAGAATTTATTGTCTTTCACCCCAATATATGTATCTTACCCTACTTGCCTGAACTTTATTTTCATTGCTTTCTCTGCAAGGAGAACTCTGATGAAAAAAATTTCCGAGTAGAACTCTGCTGGAAACATGCATATGGATATTTTTTAAGGTGGTAACTAGGCTGCAGGACTAATTTCCAAAAGAGCGTATCCACTATGTTATGCCTGCAGTCCAGTAAGTCACTTAAACATTGATGCACATAAATACTTTTACAGAATCCACTTTATAGAAACTGCTCAGACACATACAATAAACTTTTTTAATTATTATTTAATTATTTTGATGATCTGCGTAATTATCTCCTTTTTCTGTTTGTGAAATTCCTTTAATTTCTAAGCATTTCAGCAGTGTCAAGTAACCCTGAAAAATATATTTCTTCAACTGAAAAAGTTAACTGGGACTAGCAAATAATTAGTCCATCTGGTTTCTTGAGTCAAAGCAATTCAGGGTAAATGGTGGCAGGAAGAGTGACTCATAAATGAAGGGTCTTAGAGCAGGAAGAATGTCTAGAAACCCAATGAGGAAGAGGGCTGGCTTGGGCATCTTTTTCTGTGGAAAAGCAAGAAGAAATCCTCAAGAGGTGCTAGTACACTGGGAGACATAAGGCAGCCAATAACCCTGCTGACTTCTAGAAGAAAAGTCTCGGGGAGCTAAACTGTCCTAGCATTTTGAACAAGGAACAGGTAACGTGAGACAGAAAGGGAAGTAATCCAATGTAAGGAGTCATGAACAGCAGTGGAGGGAACAGGTGCTCATTGAGCAGACATCTGTCTGCCTGCTTGGGGTTTATATGTCTTTTAAAGTAGGATTCCTCTGGGGTTAGTAAGGAACAGAAACTACAAGACTGAATTACCCAGAAGCAGAGAAAGAAGATAATATAACATTGGTCAAAACACAGTTAAGTCCAAAGAATTACACAGGAACCTGAAGTAAAAGACCATAGTGGCTTGTGAAAAACTCTCACTAGGGACTCAGAGCTGGGGAAGATTTAGTTCCCTACAGGCCACCAATAGTGTGGTTCTGGCCTTGGTTCAAGAAGAAAGGAATATTTAAAACAGTGAAAAAGCCTCACTTTCCTTTATTGATTATGGAGAATTGCTCTGAAAAGTCACATGACATTATTTCTGTTTCCTGATCTGATGAGCTTTGCAAGATTTCTGTAATCAAATTTTCTGTAATATTCATCCCTGCACCTTTGAAGAAAAAATTCCTTTTTTCGTGCTCATAAACTATGATCAATTACAGTTACACACCCTGAAATGTGGTTGCAACTAAGCTAAAATTGGGATGCAGGGCCTTTATATCCATTTCTTCTCCATAGAACACATCCCATCCTCCCATAGAGACTGAAGAATAAATAGATCCTTTCTAAACGTTATCAAAGAGACAGCTTGTCATTGCATGTTAGCTGACTCATTAAGATTTCTATATCAATGATCATCTAGACTGATGGAGGGCCATTGAGCTGTTAAGATAATCTCGCTCTAATGTCTGCAAATACAAGTTCTGTTTTAAAAGTTTTCATGTGGCTTGCCGTTATTGAGTCATATTTTTTACTTCTTCCGAATGCAATCATGAAATGTTATTTCAGTAGCGGCAAAACAGTTTGAGATTAAATTATTGAACAGCAACTGTTACGTATCTGTATTTGTCTTCAGCAATTGGCAATACTGTTCGAGCGGATCTGGTCCGAGCCTTTCTTTGGGTGCTGGATTCCTAACCTCCTTGACAAACTCTATTAGTTTACATTACTCAGCACTGGGTAATGCTGGTCTGAAAAGGAGGGCAGGCTTGTGACAAAGTTGGGTTTATTTCTGGTCTGTGACACAGACTGTCTGTGAGACATTAGATAAATCACACCATTTTTTTTGAGTCCGGATTTATTCGAAGAAATAGAGACATTACTACTCTGTTTCCATTAGGATGTTTCCATTTCATTTACAGAATCGTGACAGTGGAAAGCAAAAGCACATTGATGTAACCATTCAGCAAGAACACTTATGAAGGCAAGACTTGCTTTCACCATTCTTAAAGCCTAAAACTTCATTTCCTGTTTTTCTTTGCTACTGAATGTTTTAGGTTGACATTTTGCAGGTAGCCAAAGGTACGAGGAGCATAATGCATTTTCACTTTTTAATAAAAGTTGAAGTTGTCTGATGACAATGATTCCTGGAAATGAGCTCTAAAAAAAATTGTTGCAGGTTGCAAATCCCATGATAAAACCCAGGACAGATGACAACTTGACAACTGTGGGAGCATCCTATATTGTGTATTGGTACTGTCTAGAACAAAGAGAACGTTTTACTATGAAAAAAAATAAATATGATATTCAAATCTCAATATATTGTTTTATTAATCTGGACCAAAGACCATTCCTGATGTAAATTCATTGACACGTGAACTGAAGTATGTGAAATATTGCTGAGATTTATTTCTGCATTTTTAATCATACAAGGCAATCAATTAACAATCATGCTTCCCAGGGATCCTCTGCCAGAGGAATGGTATTAACTAAGGGATTCAATTATCACTTCTGTTCAGTTTGAATTCATATGGCACCATGATAAATGGCTCCTATGGCCTGTAATAACAATACTTTGCACACATTTATTTTCTCTTGTTTACTTAATAATTAATATGCCACCCACAGTGACAATATGTGGGCTTGTTTACAAAACCTTCAGTAATCAATAACTATTGCCCACATGACACCAACAAAAAATAGCCCCAAACATTGCCATGACAACTCTTTTCTAATGCTCTCACAGTAAAGCCCTGCCTGGCTTTTGGCACTGATCTGCCAAAGCCATGGAATATGAGGGTTGAGTAGTTGTGACAGTTTCTGCTCTATATTTAGGAAAGCTGTTTCGAGATAGCCAAGCTGGCTTGCTTAGGGCGATTTAGTAGTGGCAACACAGAGTACCATTGGGTAAATCATCTGGGAAACAGGTTTTCAGAAGTAGTTTGGATATCTCAGCACTATTTCGTACTGTGCAAGACAGAAACGCCCGTCTCGGTTCCCTAAGAGGGGCATCAAAATTATTGCTCGCTTTTACCAAAATAGATGTACAGTCCTCTGTGAAATACAAAAAAAGATGGTCAGGGATAGCAGCGAAAGTGTTTTCCACACACTGCTTAAAACCTAGACTGCTTCTGTGATCAAATAGTTAATTCTGGTTTTGGTGCCTGATTTAATCTTCCCGTTAGTTTTTTTGTAAAGACTCAAAAGACCAGAGAACACAATATTAATTTACAGAAATACTTAAATATCAGTCAAATCAGTCATTGAAGATATGAGGCTGCCAGTTACTAGATGAAAAAGAAAAACCTCTTCAGCCCCAAATGTCTCTACTTTTCCATGCAGTAAAGAATGAAGAATCTCCATTTTGCTGATGCATCACACATATGTAGAAATGAATAACATAAAGGAGAAGAGGGATCTACACAGTGAATGACTCTGTTCCTTTCTAAGTGCCCATCATATCTTGCTATAGTTGGGTATCTGACAGGCATTTGTACTAGAGATGGTATTTGGTTCCTGTAATGAGGCTGGCTGAGAGGTTAAAGATTTTCAGTTGATTTCCAATACATCTGTTAAGAGTTATTCACTTCAAGTGAATGTCCTGTGCCCATGGTAAGCCAGTCTGAGTCTTGTTGGCTTTTCGTTTAGGACTTTTTTTTTTTTTAAGGAAAACTGTTAACTTCCCAGAGTGGCAAGTCTGACACTTTTAAAAAGTGGTGCAACTTCTAATGAGACTGAGTCCTACCAAGTCATCACTAAACTGAAATCCTCAGTGCTCTCCAGAACTGGGAAAGTCCGGACTGCTCAGCTAGGTGCACAACTAGCTGGATGGCATGCATCAGCAACAAACTCATGACCTCTTTCATTTCATTTCATTTCATTTCATTTCATTGAAGACCTTAGTGTATTTCTAGGAAACACAGACTTTTAGCCTGCTGTTTCTCTGGTACCTGTGACAGTCCAGATGCCATTGCTCTGGGCTTTCAGTGGATTTCAGGCAGAAGAAAGGGAAGCAGGAACATGCATGGCTGTGGATAAAGAAATGAACAAAAGTTCACGTATCTAGACAGGTCCTGTATAAGTCTCTGGGGTGTCTGACCACAATACTCACTGTCATATCCAGGTTTAGTTAGGATAGGAATAGAGAGCAGTGGAGCCTTTGGTTTCCTAGGCTCTACATTTTTCAACCCAGCCTCGGTCTTTTACAGTCAACTTCATCATTATTTATTTGCTCAGCTCTGTGCATCGCCTCTCTAGACTGGGAGGTAATCTAAATAAAGAGAAATGTTGGGTTCTGCTTTACTACATTATACATATTACAGACAGATGTAAAAGTTCAGACCTCCAAGCCTCAAAAGTTTGTGTCTTTGAAACTGGGTTTCATCTAGGCATGTTTCTTCTAAATCCTACACATATATTCATTGAAAATGCTGTCAAATACAGCAAGGTTAAGTCTTTGGGACTTCCTCAATTCTTAATACAATCCATACTCTTCTAGAGATGGGGAAAAAAAATAATGTGATAGCATTCTCCTAAACACCTATACAGCTGGGACATAAACTCAGTTTTATTAGAGGTCACTTTTGTACCAGAGTTAGCCAGTGTATATTTGATCACTCGATAAAATTTCAGGCCTTTCTGGCTGCATTTCAAGAAGACTCTTGTTTCACAGCCTGCTTCTATGAAATGGTCTTCGCTATTAGAACTCCCCCAAACAGGCACTGATCAGTCTATTCAAGCAGAAGAGATTAAAGGCTAGCCAATATCTTGGCTGTAGAACAGGTTATTTAATTAATCCACTTTATTTACAAAAAAAAAAATTTTCTAACATTGGAGTAATTTGGTTTTTTCTCTCTCTCTCTCTTTCACTCTCTCCCAAGCCTGGAGTGATCCTATTATTAAGACCTGAAGGCAGATGTTATTTCAAATTTATTATGCTTCCTTCTTTTTATCTTTCTATTTTTCCCCTCTAACCAAGAAGTTTAGTGAATTAACTAAGATCTATTTAATACTTAAATTAAATTCAGAGAAAGCATACCATGGTGTAGAAAACGATGTGAGCAGCTGGCAGCTCAGTTGTCTGCATTGGTTCTGATCATTGTTCCTGGGTGGTGTCCAGAGCTGCCATGCTACCAGCTCACTCCCCTTCCAGGAAACATGAAACCAACCGGGCCCCTGAAACCTAAAACTAGGTTATGCCTCCTTCCTCTGCCTTTAGGCATATTAACTTGTAATAACACATACCCTGCAAATAACCTCACTGCTCCAGTGGTACCGACCATGTGTTAAGGCACTGTTGAGTATAAGCAAAAAAGACCCACTGATCTAGTGGGTGGACTCTATAGAAACTATGAATGATTGCACAGGTAATTCTAGAGATGTCAATAAGGTATGACCTGAAAGTAGCTGCTTTTTGATGACTTTATGAATTTCCTTGACTAGCTGTTGGCTTCTGGAATAGAAATTAGAATTAAAATTGTCCCTCTACAGATGTAGTGGTAAGGGCTGCTCTTGTAGCAGCTCTGGCTGAACTTGAGACATGGAAAAACTGAAGCTTCACCACCATCAAAAGAAGGGACCCTCCCTGTGACTGGGGCTATCTGCACAATTTGTTATGGATAGCAGATGTGGAGAGCTTTCAGTCTACACTGAGAAATGACATTCCTGCCGTTCAAACAGTGACGCTGGTTTGCAGTAGATCTGCTGATGGAAAAGGGGTTGAGGAGGGAAACTGGTTTCCATTAACTTAAAAATATTTTGAGAGGGTGATTTTTGGCAAAAATAAAATTGATATTTCATTGTGAATCTACCAGAAACATTCAATTTAAATTGAGATAAGGTTCTGTACCATTTTTTATCTTATTTCTAACCTTCTCCTCTTGTTTGTTTCCTTGTCTGGTTTTGTAATTTAAAAACTGAGGTTTGGAAATGTTGAAACACTTTGAACCTCTCTCCTTCCCATTTTTAAAATGCAACGTGAGACTAAATCTTTAAATATTTTCTCCAAAATTTTATTTTCCTTCAGCAAAAGTTGCTCTCTATCTTAAAAAACAATGAAATAACTGCAGGAGAGAAAGGAATTTTGCTCTAATTTGCTAGAATGGAATTAAATAAAATGAGTGCCATCTACTGGTTGCGAGTTCTAACCTGTAGATTCCTTAACCTCCTGTGCACTTTGGCATTGCCGTTCTTGCCTTATATTAGAACTCATCTTTATTCAAGAAAGATAATAAAATACTTCATCTCTCCACTGTCTCATGCTTCTGGATGAGCAAAAGACATTCTGTCGCAGTCTTAAATTATAACTAAAGACACTTTATAATTAAGAAGGTGCCATTAATCAAATCAACCAGCAGTAGCTCAGTGTTTTAATTATACACAAATATTGTATTTAGTCTCTTCCTTTTGGTTATTCATCACCTCCATCCACTAGACTGCTGTCTGTTTATTATTTATTAAATCCTACTGAAGACTTGCTATATTTTTTATGAGCATAAGAAAGGTGCTTCAGAATTGATACCAACATTGCTTTTTTAACCATAAAGCAGAAAGTTGTATTTATATTTATAACTGGATTATGTGTACTGTGCTTTTAGCTGTGTACACATTTGCCTGTAGCAATAATTTCCATTTATTACATACAGTGACTTTTGATAATTCTACGTTTTCTTCCGCACTTAGAGTGTACCCATATTAAATGGGTTTTCTAATGGATTATTCACCTTTCTTTTAGGTAACAAAGTTAACTTTCAAGAGTTCAAGGAAACAGACAATAACAGGCTTTAAAGTTATCAAATCAATGGGACGTGCCTTTGGTCTTACAAACTTGTATTCCTGAATCACATGAGATTCTCAAATCAGTTCAAAATTATCATGAATCGAGAACTCAATACTGGTTTAAAACAACTGATAATCTTGGTTTTGTTACTAAGAAAGCAGAAAAGAGAGCAAGAGATTCAGGTTTCCAAATTTATCAGGATTTCAAAGTTATCTTTCATTTTAATTACTGTAAAACTTTGACATTTCCAAACATGTAGTTGTTGGGGAAATAAAATCCCAACCTCCAAAATATATAATTCCTGGAAACTGAGAAGTACAGGATTTACATCTCACCAAGAGGACTGAGATTTCAACCTGAGCATGCTTACATGGCTTACCACGCTGTTGAACACACTGAAGCTGGTCATGGGGGCTGTGCTTTGAATTGAAATTTGCATTGTGGGAAACCAGTGAAGTCCAGGTTAAAGCATCTAAATTGCACATCAATTCCTGTTTCTAACATTTCTTTCCTGTAGGATAGTTCAAACTCTTCAGATGTGCCCAGCCATTAAAAAGTAATAATCATGGGGATGCTGAGGTCAAATCTGGAGCTAAACCCCACCACTTCATGGAAATGGAAATCTTGGTGTCATATTTCCAATTTCAAAACTCATGAGCTGTTCAGGATGCTCATCGTGACGCTACACACCTCACTGAGAGCTCAATAGGTGTCCTGGTCATGGAGAAGCAACTTGACAAGCATCTACAAGCACAAAAAGTGGGAGGGCAGTTTAGTAAAAAAGCAAAAGGCTGGAGACATCTGCTAAGAAAGAATGAAGCAATTACCTCTTTTTTCCCCACAAAGAAGCAGTGTATACCTGCTTCATCTTCATTGATTCCATGTTTCTCATGTTCTCCAATTCCCAGCTCCTCTTATTCATTCATTCTTGTTGTGTTGAGTCCTAAAATAAAATCACAAAATAAATGTAAACAGAATTACAACGGGTGGGAATAGGTAGAGAAAAAACACCAAAAGGATGATATTGGCATTTATTCTCACTGAGTATTGGGAGGACAGGGAACAATTAATGCTTCCTTGTTTATAGGACTTTAAAAATCCAACTTTCATTCTGGACTCAACCCACCTGCCTCCCTATTTGGTAAAGAGGAAGAGAAAAAGAGAGAAAGGAAACTTTGGGAAAACCTGCTGTCCCTGAAAATATTTCTCTTTGAGAAGACTTCCTATTCTCTTCTCAACAGGTGGGTCACAGATACAGACAGTGTCCAGCAGCACTTTTTAGAGCCAGAAAGGATGCTGGGCTGGGGACAGTGTTTGGATTTGTGAGAGGAAAAACGGCAGAGTGGGACAGGACAAAATTGTGTTCCTTGGGTTCATGGGTGGCACATGTCCTGGGCCTGAGTCTTTAGTGTGCTTTAAGATAACAACTGTTGCCACAACTGAGCAGAAAGAGAACAATTTGTTTTCAGGAATTCTCTTGTGACCCCGTGGACGGATTGACAGCTTTATTTACAAATTGTGCCATTTGGCCTTGGCCTTTTGACAACTTCTTTCACAAAGGGTAGATCATGCCTGAAGGAAAGTCACTGAAATACTCCTTTTGATGGCCAGATAATGATTTAGTCATTTTTTTGTGTGCTTGAAGGGTACTGTTGGGCAGATCAATGCAAGTGGAGAGTTTAAATGCCATGGACATTGTGGGGAGTCACAGCAGCACTGTCATAAAGCTCAAGTTTTAACATAGGTGTGATGAACTGGACTTCTGTAAACTGAAATCTATCATAGAAACATTTTTTTTAATGAAGTACCATGCCCTTTTGCTCCTCATCTGATCTCATCACTACCAACAGCAACCTATGCTGTCTTAGAGATGGTTGCATAGACACATTGATTTAATTTCAGCTACTTTTAGCGTTCCTAAAATCAGGCATTTAATTTAAGCCAGTCAACTTCTGTAGTCAGAGGGGATGGACATTGCCCTCCAAAAGATCTCTCCCAACCACCTTTGGACAGTATAAACGATTACTTGTGTCCATCTCATTCAGAAGCAGTTAGTGCCCCCTTGCCCTATTTCTGACAGCCATCAAGAGCACTTGACAGTCACTATGTCCACAATGAAATCTCTTCTATTTATCCTGCCAATGGTACTCTGGAACTGCACCGGTCTATGCAGACTGTTTTATCTCTTTGCTCTCTCCTTCTGGATGGTAGTACAGAGACAAAGCAACATGGACTACTTTGCACAGCTATTGCTGAGACCTCAGATTCTAATGAATGACTTCTGTCTCCAGAGTCCCTCACTCTCATACCTTCTCAAGATTAATCTGCAGTGGAAATAAAAAGTTCCATGGAGGACTCAGTTTTACAAAATGTTTTGTTGTGTTTTTTAATTTAAAAAACACTTTTATAGTTTACATAATAGTAATCTAATTATTTACATTTCTCTAACTCTCTAGGTCTCAGCTCATTATTTACGGTGATAGCTACTAATGATAGAGGAAAGCAAACACATATGAAAACCAATATGAATCCCTTCACTTAGAATGTACTTGAACTGTGTTTCCTAGAAAAAAGGTAGACAATGGCTCCAGTATAACATGAAGTATTTCATGTACACTGTGGCAAATGATTCTTCAAAAATGTGCAGTCACAGCTTTTCCAAAAGCCTCATCTTCCGTTCTAAATGAGTTGGTGCATTTTTGAATGATTGACGTGGAGAGTCTATAGTGTTACCTTTGGACAAAAAAACTTGGTGTAATTTAACATAGACCCAGAGGTCCTACCTTCAAAGATTAGCACTCTCTAAGAGTGTAGGACTTTGAAATCTGTGTGGAGTAGTTGACATTATACCATGGAGTTTGATGAAGAGTAACCTAAGGTAGCAGACACCCAGCTGGCTCAAGAACTACAGAAAGAATAATTCATGAACATAGTAACCTACTGAAACAGCCACACTGCTGTCAGGACGGGGTTCACGTTTTTTTTCACTTCTATACCATGGCTTCTGGTCACATCAGTTTGGTTAAGCAGGAGTTTGAAAGCATTTGTGTTACACTCATTTGCCTTTTGTCTACTAAAGGGAACAGAAGTAATCCTGTTCTTCCTTAGGGCTGGTCACACATGTACATAGGACAGGTCAGTCAGTTCTGAAGCTAACTTCAACTACTCGAATAAAACTAGCAAATATATAAAACCCTGAAATCTCTGTAGCAACAAGCATCATAATGCGTAAGATCTTGCAGTAGACAATAACTTGATCAAATTTCTTTAGGATACTAGAAATCTTAAAACCTTAATTTATTTAATTAATTTCAATGCCTTTTCCTGTCTGTAAATCATCCAAAGAGAAAGCTAGAGTTTCTCAGAGTTGTGCACCTAACAGCTTCTGTAAATGATTTCCAATCTCTAGATTATATGGGAGACACAGTCTTTGTGCATTTCCAACACACAATTAAAGCCAGTTTTGAATCTGAGAAAGTTTTGTGTCTGCTGTTCATGGGAGAGGGAGCGGTAAGCTGTCACTTCTAGGTGTCTGTGTGAATACCAAATAGGAAATTTGTCTGCTGTGAATGTTCAGAAGCATGTATGTGTAGTTTATTGGTTTCATGAATGGCTTTTCACCAGCTTCTGTAAAGTGATTTATATTGATGACTCTTATTGATACTAGCTTCATATTCAAGGGCTATTCTTCTTCCAAAGCAGGGTGTAATATGACTCCTCTCCATAGGAGGATCACACTTGATACAAAATCTATTATCCTGATGTGCAACATCTCTTGTTCCAAATCAGCACCTGCCAAATAAAAACTATCCTCACTTTCATTGCCTTTAATTTTCATGTTTGAAGATTCCTGAATATATTGTGGAGTTCGTTAAAGCTGGAACTGAGGTTTGTCTGCCACCCTTATAGTATTCAATTATCCCTTTCTCTTGCAAGTATTCATGAAATATTCCCTGGTCAGAAACCTGACTTCTTTACTAGATCACAATCACTGACAGAAAGCAGCTGTCAGTATTATGATTTAAGGGTTTAACTCTGAAGTATGAAATCACCTTCTGGGGGAAGGGTAGAGCAGTGAATAGTAGACTAAATGAATAAGGAAGGTAAAACATCAAAACTCTGACTGATGATCTCAGTAAATCTAGATTAAAGTGGTTTTTTTTGCTTCTGCTTTTTGCCTCTGCTTGAATTTTAAAAGGAAGAATTCATTCTAACAGAATTCATTCAAATGCAATGAATTCTCATAATGCTTTATTTATTCCTATATTTTTATTGAAAGGGGCATTTTTTTATTAGTCTACAGTTCTGTACATTTTTGGGAGTGGTAGGATATTTGTCTTGTTGGTGAATATAGACCAAGATCTGATTATCTATATTTAGATTTTCTTGGAATGTGTATTTGGACACAAGTAGTCCCTAGTAAAGTAAAAGGTCAATGTGCCAAATGATATCCTGGTAGGGATAGGCCGTGATGCTCTATAAGAACCCCAGTGAATGTAGAAATGTGACCTCTTCAGAAGCTGTGGCTTTAAACTGAAATGCTCAATGTAAACTATCTCTTTTGCTCTGCTCTTGACTTTCACAGAATTTTCTTAATAAGAAAAAGGATCAGTAAAACCTTACTAGTACTTACAGCCCTTCTTTCCAAACTACAGGCTCCTCAGTATGTCCCACCATCCTTCTCCAAAACACCAAGCTTAATTGTCCTTACGGAGATAAATCAAGTAGTGTCCGTACCTTCACTGTGAATAGAAAGAGATGACTACTAAGCGAGTCAGACCAGTATGTTGTGGTCAGCTGTGGTGATGCTAAATATAATTCCTGCAGGTTTTTGATTTTTGTTTCCAGAGAATCTTATTGACAGAAGTGTATAAGCACCACACTTCCAAACACAAGACAGTTGGTGAGAAATAAAAGAATTATTACTAGTCATGAAGTATTAGATGCTAGCAGTTTGTTCTTCTGAAGAATAGTGCAATGTCAATTAAGGAAAAGCCTGAATAAAAATGCATTTATTTTATACATATTTCTATATAACTATAGTTATCTACATGTATGCACACCTGTAGAGACTTCTTTTTTTCCTTGGGAGCACGTTTACATCAGTGGAGCATGTTTACATCGGTGGAGCCTTGTCAGACATCAATGAGCTTATTTAAGGAGTAGAAGAAGTACAGCTGAATCAGTGCAGTGCTATGCTTGTCCTAATTGTGCCTGCTGAGAAGAATTACCTCCAGTGTAAGTTAATTAGTCCTATAATAAGTTATTATCCCTGTATGGTGTAGCACTTTTGTGTGTGGCCATGCCAAGGTCACCCAGGGCGAGGTCGTATTCTTCTTACATGAATCACAGTGAGCCATGGAGATGCATCTCAGGTAATTAGTGACTGTGAAATCATGCCTCCTCAGTGGATGTCCGGGTGAATGGTATCCTGAAGTGTCCTGCTACTGTGTTCATGCCTCAGAAAGTAGTTATTCTCAGTGGATAAGAACAGTCCATGCTTTATCATGCACTGTCACTTCCAGTAAAAGTGATACTTAATGCCACTTGGGGAGTTTATTTTATGACCATCTATTAAAAACTAGTGAGATTGGTATAAAGACTATGGAGTACCTCACTGGCATATTTGTATTAAAATTTTTAGGTTCTGAGGTGTTTGCCCAAAAAAATTCCTACACATGATGGACATTTTTAGAATTAACAAAGCATAGTGGTCACCTGAGATTTCTAATAATAATGAGTTTTGTGGAACACAAAGAGTCATAGAATCACAGAATCATTTATTAAGGAAGGGACAGCTGGAGGTAGTCTGATAAAATCTCCAACATCCTCTGCTCAATCTGTGCTGTTATATTCATATGCTACATAAGGACTATGAGAGTCAAAGAATCTATATTTTTAAAACAGTTTTCAAAACAAGTAAGTATTTTGCTTTTAGATCTGTAACTCACTAAGGTCAAGGGAGACATTTTTTCTGCAAAAGAGGCTTAATATTTTAACACTTTCTCAACAGAATTTTATGACATAATCTTGCATCCGTACTTCTTCATTATCATGTCTCTCAGAAACGCACGTACCAATACCATAGATATTTGTTTCCACCAACATTCTCAGCTGCATTTCTGAAAAATTATCTAAGGAGGGAATTGTTATTTATAGAAGTTCAGTAAAGTAGAGGCAGGACTACAAGATATCATTTATCTCAATTCTGTGAGTTCGATTATTGATGTTCTTCCTCACCAATTCCAATAGCATTGATAGAAACCAATCAATCCATCGGAGACTATAACCTATGTAACATATCTTATACCTGTTTTTTTCAGCACTAAACTGGAATAGTATCGGTGAAATCAATGGAACACTATCAGTTTGCATCATCAGAGTATCTGGTATGTCAATTTTGGGATGCTTTGCAACCTTTCACACTCATGATGATGCTCATTTTGAACTCATAGAGGATTTCAGCTTCATAGGGATATGAATCAGGCCTTGCATTTCAGATTTATATAATTTGGAAGTGATTGAAACTTTTTGAGAATGAGGATTAAATGAGGTATGTTCTCCTTAGCCTGTGAGCTGGCAGTTGTTGATAGGTCACTACATATCTTCTATTTTGTTATCATTTTTTTATTGGAGGGATGGGTAGCAAGCTCCAGAAAGGACAGGAGGAAAGAAATTATTCCTCCTTAGATCTGAGCATTAAGACTTTCCACTAAAGATGCCTTCCAAAGCGTTCTGACATTACAACAGACCACAACAAGCTCACAGGTACTGCATGAGATCACATCAAAGGTAAAGCTCCCAGAAAGAAATGTGGGAATAATATTGTTGCAGAAAGAGAAGAAAATAATTTATACAAAACAGAGAAAGAAAGGATTAAATAGAGAAGGAGAAGCAAGGGAGAAGATAAGTTCAGCAATGTTGAGAATTAGACAATAACGTTAATTACTTCTCTGAAATGGTTCCTGTACTGAACTCATGGGACTCCACATGGCACGTTCTTATTTTTATCCCATAACATTGCATGCAATTGCATGCAACAAAATGATCTGGTAATCTTAGGGGGATAAATCTAGCTAATAGACATCTTTTCATCCTTAAAGGGCATCAAAATATCTCCAACACTATATGAGGCAAAAGATGCTGGCAGATAGGGGACTTTTTTTGAGAAGTTGAGTGTCTTGACCAGGGTGAGAGTTTGAACTATAATCTAAATTCCAGTTTTCTGCCCAGTGATCATTATTCTTGGAGAAACCCAACCCAACCCAAACCATAGTATGTTCTGGAACTCCAATTATGGTGATATAAAAATGTCTTAATGATACAGAGAATGAAAGACTGGTTAGAAAGAAACACATGAGGTCATAAAGACATGGCCTACTCTTAAACCTGACTTGCACAGCTAAAGTACTTGTTACCTGAAGCAGGCACTGTTTTATGTCATTGTCTGTTTGGCTGTGATTTGGTGACCCCAGCACACAATGACCAATGACTGAAACGCAGCGTGCTCTGATTAACCTGGTGTACTGCTGCCATGACCACAGTATATTGTCAGAGGTTTTCTGCTCCCTACGCTTTTAAGTTGAACAACCCAATTTCATCATCATTTACAAGCAGGACAGTAGTATGCAGGAACTTCCAGTCTCATTTTCATTGATTCTGATATTTGACTCAGTTTTACATTTTTGATACATTTCATAAACATAGCTTGAAACTATCAGAACTCTTTGTTAAAAACAACGTGAAAGTTTTCACCTACTCAGCACAATCTCGTAACATACTTTTTGTTTGTTTTTACTTTCTTAAGCACTATGATCTCATCCACCTTCAGTGTATTTGGGGTCTTTGGGCTCTGCCCTTATTTCAGAAATTTAGCATATCATGGAATGCTTGCTGTGTTATTACCTATCCATTTTCAGCAGCAGAATACCCAAACCTGACTCTGTAGTTTGAGTGCTGCCACCCATGAAATTCTTCCTGCAAAAGCAGGTGATAAGTTCAAGCTTCTTTGAGACCACCAAAAAAATTATATTGGACAAGGAAAACCAAAAAATTGTTGAAGAAAAATGAGTATGAGTTATCCTAATGCCATTCCTGAATTCCCAACTTGGAAGTGGAAATATCCTAAGATAACGCGTGAGATGTGGAGTTGTACAGTTCACTGATGTTCTGGCAATGATCTGAAGTTTTTGGAGTTGCAAAAATATTAATGTTTACCTCCCAATCAGTCTCCATTACACATATGCTACCTTCTGCCATAGAGAAAAACAATACTGATGTTATGAGTATTTCCCATTATGATGTCATCCTCTTCTGAATGGAAATAATATATATAAGATCTATAACAGTATTTAAGTCAATTATTTAAATGTTAAAGTCCATGAAGTTTCCATGATCATAAATTTGTATATGTCCTTTTTTGTTTCTTTAATTTTCCTCCCTTTTATTCAACTCCTTAGCTGTAGGAAACTTAGGGAATTCATCTTTGTTAACAAAGGAGGTTTTGTGAAAAATATTTATTGTCCCTCATTTCAAACAGTCCTCTTTAGACATAAATGAGTATAAAGGAAGCACGACAAGCAATTTGCTGCATGGTAGATGATATTAATGACCTGCCACACTCATACCTCCTGTGTGATCTGTGGCTATTATTTTTTTTAAGTGACAGATTGCAACAGAGAATGTTTGGTGTCAGTTGTGTCCTGTTCTCTACTCCCTGTTAACAAAAAATGAGGACAATATCTTTATTTGGTGTCAAACTCAGGCACCACCAGCAGTACTAGTGTACCTCTCAGTGAATGCTTAGGGAAAGAACATAAGAAACCAGTAAAGCAATGTCCTCCTATCAAGCTTTTTTTGCTGATAGTAGTTCGTGTTCGATCTGTTGATTACAAACAGTCCATTCATCATATTTAACTCTGTCATCACTGTGAATTCCCTCTGCAACGAACATGAGAGTCTTCTGTAATCATTCAAGAGTCCTAACATATGAAGGCCTTCAAATCCTTGTCATTGAGATTGATCCATGACTGGCAAAGTTAATGGAAACACTTTAACACCAGTTGATGGAAACACTTTAATGCCAGTTGATGGAAACACTTAAGAAGTGTGTTTTTCAGAATAATGATGGGCCTGAAGACATCGGAGGCCAGGCTGAAAGACTGAGTGACAATTGCTGGAGCTGCTGCAAGAGTGCCCAAGGCTGCCGCTTGGTGTTTGGGCTGTCATGCCAAGCCCATGAGAGCTAGGGGTCTTGGAAGAACAGGCCATACTGCCAAAGCATAGTCCAGTGGGATCTGCTGGGTTCACAGTGAGTGTCTGGACTGCATCTTCCTGCCCGCTTCGGAGAGTGTCTGGGCTTGAAGGAGACACTTGTCTTCCTCCTCCCACTCCATTGCAGGATGGAGAGACACCAAATTTATCCATCAAGGTTAATGTAATATTACATATATAGGGCTTGCATTCTACTTCTAGTTGGGCATAGTGGTGTTCCACATTTCCCACACTGGCCTTGAATCACTGGGTGCCCATACAACAACCAAGGGGTTTCAGACCTTGAAATGTGAAAAAAATTACCAGAGCCTTAGGTATTCCCAGTGATTTCCTATTCCCCTAGATGAATTTTTTTGACCAAGTTTACTTTGTGAAAACAAACATGACTGCCACCACACAACAAGAATTTTTGAAATCCTGTAGATTTCAGACTGGTTCCTTAAAATACCTTCCTCTTGATAGACACTTTTGTGTTTTGAACTATCTTCTGCTTGATAGCTTTAACAAGAGCTTTTAAACTGGATGGATAAAAAAAAAAATGCAATATAGTGTAGGATGTCATTAGAACTGAAACTCTTAATATTGGCAGCAGTAGGAAGGGATTGCTTAGGAAAGTCTCCACTTACAGCTCACCTGTGCTGCATACAGGAGTAATAAATACATAATAGTCAAGCTCTGTAGTTGTTTTTGGACAGTTGTGGTTGCTTTTTTTTCCCCCTTTTTTGTCCCACAGCTTAATCATTCTAATCAGTTCCATTGAGATGTTCAATGTGATATGTTTAACACTGTGAGTGCGGTGGGACTGTTAATGAAAGCCGCAGAGACAATGCAAGATTTTGTGATTCTATTATAGTCGCTACAGTAACTATCCAGCTATTTGTTCCATAACTGCTTAAATCTCTCACAGTATTCCACTTCTAAACATCAGAGTACCAAGAGCCTCAAATCAAGGTACTGTTAGGAAAATAATATATATAAAAAGTAGAAATTGTTCTATTTTTTACATGTGGTAAAACAAAATTAAGAATTGTAGGGATTTTGGCAAAATGTGAATGTGGGCTTTGCATTGTGATATACATTGCTGATAATAAGGTGTATATCTTCTGTTACTGATTTGTATATGTCAAAATCACTTGGTAATTTCTTTTTTGTCACTCTCCAATGCAGAATCAGTGAATGCACTACATGCATTGCAGGGCATTGAAACAACCAGAAAATTCAAAGGTGTTTTTCCATCACTATTTTCACTATTCTTGAGCTGCTCTTATTTCTGCTATATAAGAACGGATAGCTAATTTGAAGGGAGCTAACCGGCCTTTTTGGAGAACAAGCTGATGTATACTTAGAGTCTCAGCGGTCTGGGTTTGTTTCATTTTTCTAAGGGAATGGAGCTCCTGTTCCTTGATACGTGTTATTAAAACCAACCAAGAGGAATAAATAATTGGTACCATCATTTCATAGAGAGTCCATGATTATGGTAACTCCAGATCTAAATTCAGAATAAGCAGTTCAGTTAGCATACCAATACAGATAATTCAATAAATTCATAATGCATCACCAATAAAATACAAAACCGTCAAGTTATCAGGTGAATAGAATTTAATAAACCCTTACAAAACATGAAAAAAGGGAAGCTGCAGAAGGGGCTGTCCATTTGGTTGTGAGAGCTAACTGAAAAGCTCCAGTGCTTACAGCTTGCAGGCAGTCACCTTACACTGCTACCTCACCTCCATGTCACACCATCCACTGCAGAAATGGCTTGCTGTGACATGATGCCATTGTGGTCACAGACAACTGTGCTGATCCCACATTCACCTCTCAGCTGTGTCAAGATTTGACATTACTCTTTATAGCGGTAGGACCCTGAGCTCTCTGGAGCAGCAAGGTAGAGTTGAAAGACTACGGTCCCACAACACAGGAAAAAAGAAAATATTAAACTGGTGAAAGATGGATCAATGCAGCCAAGGTATTGCTTCATTTTGCATCAGAACTCATCCTGTATATCCTAAGTGGTTAACTTCATGTTGACAGTTGAGATAGCTACCGCTAAAAAAGGTACATAAATGAGACTAGGAGCTGAAAAAGGGCTTTATCCGTACGGAGACTGTAATCAGTAACATCAAAAGTTTTGAGCTCTGCTATAGGATGTTGGATATATTGTGATTTTGAGATATATTTGCTGAAAAGTTATTTTTTCTCTTCAGAGAGCAGGTTTACGAAAAAAAAAAGCCTATGTAGTATACAGATATGCAGCAAATAAAATCACATCCTTAATCATCATGAATGCACCTATAGGGCTGAGCCCAAGAGACATCTGCATAAAATTGCCCAGACCCTTTCATCTGAGCAATAGGCACAAAGCAGGGGATACATCTATGAAGTATATTAAGTTAGACTGTTATATATGGAAGGGTCTTACAGTTCAGCTAATGTTACACTTGAGGCTGTTCTGCAAAATATGCCAGCACAATTAATGTCAACACCAGATAACCAGTCACTGTAAATACCCTTGGAGGGATTTCTTGTATCTTTTAGTAGAAATCCCATTTAAGAAGTAAAGTTTCCAAATGTATCCCTGAAAATCAGAGGTCAATTCAATAACCTACAAACCAGCAGGCAAATTCCGTCTGCCGTTAAAGGGAAGTGTTATCTTCTTTGACAAGAGTGGGCTCGTGGGAAATGAATAAATGGATGTCCTTTTTTTCTAGAACAAACTCTATATTAAGCACTCAGACCATCCTTTATGCTTGTGCTGTGTTTGGCCATTGCTAGGCTGGACCACACTATAAACAGCAAGGCGAGTCCATTTTACACCACAGAACTTCGTTTGTCCCCTCCAGGCTTCATGCCATCCTTGTAAATCTAATGACTCCCTTGCCTGGATAATACTTGCCTGTGCAGGGCTGCTTCTATGCCACTTCACGGAATCATGGAATCACGGAATCTTTAGAGTTGGAAGGGACCTCTAGAGATGATCTAGTCCAACTCCCCTGCTAAAGCAGGATTGCCCAGAGCACATCACTCAGGAATGCATCCAGGCAGGTCTTGAAAATCTCCAGAGAAGGGGACTCCACAACTTCCCTGGGCAGCCTGTTCCAGTGCTCTGTCACCCTCACCGTAAAGAAGTTCTTCCGTGTATTTGAACGGAACTTCCTGTGTTCTAACTTGTGCCCATTGCCCCTCGTCCTGTCACTGGGAACCACTGAAAAGAGCCTGGCTCCATCCTCCTTCAGCCCACCCTTTAGATACTTATAAACATTAATCAGGTCTCCCCTCAACCTTCTCTTCTTCAGGCTAAAGAGTCCCAGCTCCTTCAGCCTTTCCTCATAAGGGAGATGCTCCAGTCCCTTAATCATCTTAGTTGCCCTTCGCTGGACTCGCTCCAGCAATTCCCTGTCCCTCTTGAACTGGGGAGCCCAAAACTGGACACAGTATTCCAGTTGTGGCCTCACCAGTGCCGAGTAGAGGGGGAGAATAAGTTTATTCTCATTATTAGTGAATTAACTGTAGTACAGTAGTATTTAGAGGACCAGGTGAAGCCAGAGACTTATATAATATGCGTTATGAGAGAAAAACACCAGAAGGCAAGTTTATAGTTTTGAAAGGTGGTTGATAAGGAAAGCAGCAGAAGCAGAGACTTACCTTAGACAGCAAGCAAAAGGCAGAACCAAGGAGAGGGTTTAGCTCACCGAAGCTCTCCTTGTTGAGCATTGCTGTCCTGCATAAAACTGAATAGCATGACTGGCTGTAGATATAGCCCTATTTTCTCCTTTTATGGATCACATTGTGAAAATCTCATTTTCTGGAAAGAAAACCACATAGGAGGCCTATTGGAGGCTTCTTAGCCTTTTATAAATGCTGTTGCATCTAAATAACTGGTCAATCATAGCCAGATTTGAGTCTATGTCCTTTTTTTTCCAGACACTGATACCGAAAAGCTTCTTCTGTCATCGAAGTATCCCTTCCAGCCACGTAAAAGCAGAGCAGAAAAGTAATTTCTTTTTGGCTTATAAGGTTGCATTGAATATGACAACAGACTGCTTCCCTATGTGCCCCAGAGTGCATTGAATTTCTCAGCAGATTTTTTCCTGCAGCTCTGTTAAAGGACTGATTGTCCTCAAGCTGGTGTGGTACTATCAGAACTTGCTATTGGTGTTGTTTGTGTTGTGATAACCTTTACATTTTCATTTACTTTACAATCCCACTTAAATAAGTTAGTAAGAGCTATTCTAGAAACTCACACTTGCCCCAGCTCCACACTAGATGCTCAAGAAAGATTGTCTGCTGTGGGAAGCCAAAGGAACCTGATCAGTTAAAGTTATCAAAAATTCTTCTTTTCCCTGTCTATTTCTTTTCAGCATCCAAGACTCTGTTTCAAGTAACTGTGATCTAACCAGCTTCTGCTTACCATGTAATAACCGCAAGACGAAGGTGGTTACAACCCACCTCCCAAACCAACAAAGTGTCTAGAAACACAGAATATCTCTGCACTTTCTTCCATTTTTTGCTCCTGTCAGCACCATTTCAGTGCAAGCTAGAGGCAATTCCAGTTTCTACCAACAACTGCAACCTGATTGAATTCTAAGAAACTCAAAGAGATATAAGATGATGGTAAAAAGTATCTTTGTTCTTGGTTCATGAAAATGGCAGTTGAGAACTCAGAAAATTTTGGATTGGCATTAATAGCTAAAATATAGCAGAAAAGTAATATTTTTTTTTTCCAAATGGAGCAGCACTAATAAAAAAATCACGGTTCAGACAAGGTGAAGTCTCTTTTGGAGCCTTCCTTCTGTAATATAAGTCTCTGTTACAAACTTAGAAAACAGCCTTAGATGTGACTAATAGGTAAAATATGTCTAAGCCATGCAGTAAGCTACACTAAAGGTGTGCATCTTTTAATTATCTTATGAAGTATTTTCATTTTTCATGGTTTTAAAAATCATTTATGAAATGTCTTTGTGTATAATTTATATTTAAGTGCTTCTTTAATGCTTAAGTCTCTAAAGCAATGTGTCTTCTGACCTATGACAGCCACTCAGAAGATTAAATATCTGAAAGAATATCTTAAAATGTGTGCTATCTACTTTATAAGAGTCAGCCTGAACAGTAATTTTCTAAAAAGCAACTTTTATTTTACAGCAACAGTGAAAGATTAGGAAATTATCTGCTGTAATTAAAAAAAAAAGAAAAAGAAAAAGTAATGTAGAAAACTGCAAGTGCCTCCTTTTTTAATTCTCTTTTGAGCTAGTGTGGATATCATCTAAATTATCTTTGACAGAATCAGCAACATCACCATTTTCACTGAGAAATCACTTCAGCTCCCATGTAGCAGGAGGCTGTGAGGAGCAGAGCTGGCCAGGGCCTGACAAACTTTCAAATTTGTCCTTATTCTGCCGTGAAACAAACAAACAAACTTTCTTTCCTTGTTCTGTTTGTTGTTTTATGAAATTGTGTCTAAAGATCCAAGCCTGAACCAAATAGATGCTTCAGCCTGCAACTCCGTCCCACTCACCTGAGGCATGCATCATGCTCACCTAGAATATGATGCCTCCTGGGCAAAGCTGCACTCAATGGATGTGGCCTGGCAGGAGTCGATACTGCAGAGCAGTGCAGGGATTCCTGGCATCACCTTTAAGATTAATGGTCTTAAAACCGTGTACTTGGGTACTATTGTATCGAAAAATTGATCAACTGAAGAACTGATTAAAGCTGGTTAATGGCCAAAGACTCTGCTTGGCTATTTTACAAATGGATGATCAGAGAGAGCAGTAACACCACAGTAGGTTACACTGGACTGTAAATATGATTTTCAGTTTATCAGTTCTTTAGCCAGATTCACAACCTTCAGAAATTAAAAGAGAAAACAGAGGAAACTTATTCAAGTTTAAGAAAATTTAAAATTTTCCCCCTGAAGTCAATAACGATAGTGGCATGAAATGTATTATCCTGTTCCTGGGATTTTGCACTCTTTTACACCTCGTGTTTCTTCTAAACTGATTTTTAGCATTTAGATAAAACACCAAGTGCCGTCGAACTATAAGTAAGTCAGTTAGTGGTTTATTACTCAGTGGAAAACCTGCTAAAAGAAATGAGACTGTGGTAAGTAAAAGACCTCTTTCTGCTACTGAAGTGAATACTAGGGCTAAATATCTGTTTACCCACTGATTACACAGTGTTATTATCTTGGCACTAGATTAAGTGTGTGAAACGACATTTGTTTATTTAGGGTTATACTGCAGTTATTTTACTTTATTATTTTTTTGCCTTATGAGCCACATCATATTTGTCCTCATAACTGAGTGTGTGTTTTAGGTGGTGTCTTTACAGTCCAGGCACTATTCATGATCAGTGAATGATGGAGCGTTTTATCCCGCCCTTCATGAAGTAATGATAAGGGTAATTGGCACTCCAGACTTCTAGGCAGTTAAGAAGCAAGTTGGTGATGGAAAACAGCTATTTGCTGAATCACAGCTTGCCACCCAACTCCTGAAAGGACTTCTCTAAATTTTAACTGACAAACTTAAATATTTCCAATTAACATATTTTTGTCCTTAAAAAGAAATTATCTTCTTTTCTCTGATTTTGTTTTTTCTTATTCTGCCATACATATAATTTGTTGGTACAGTCCTCCCAGCTGTAAATCAAAGCAGCTCACTCTGCTTCAGCGGGGCTCTACTGATTTATATTCACAGTGGACCTGCTACAAGATCTTTGTTTTTCATTTACCTTTGTCATTTTTAAAATTAAAAAAAAAAAGCACCCAGGGAGTGTAGCCGAGACTCCAACACATTCCGTCAGGGACACTGGGCCATGTAGGATTAATGCCATGAAAGGAAACTGCCTGTCATGTTTTCCATAACACCTCTGATGGAATTGCTCATATTCTTTTCCACTTCATCAAGACAAATACCACTGCTGATCAATATAGTAGGTATCACAACTCCTATATTTCTGTGAATCCTATATTCACTCTGATTCCAGTTATATGCTTATTCAGCATTATGTCACAGTGGGATGGAAGTAGATTTTCATTTGACTACGTTAGAGACAATCTTAAATCTCCTGTTAATATGGATTATGTTTCCTGACCAATTCCAGCTTTTTTTGTTGGGTTTTACATAGTTACCCCCACAGAGAAGAAAAATAATTAAAACAATTCAAACAATTTAAAGTGTAATTTATTAATATAAAAACCTCAGCAGCAGTGTGTAGCACTATTGAGAATGGCAAGCACTGAATGAAAATACTTCAGGGGTTTTATTATTTTTTTCTGAGTCTTTATTATTAAAGAATTGACATCAGATGCAGTACAAGACTAAGGTGAAAGAAAGGAAGAGCATGTTTTTTAAGCCATTGTATGGACTCTGCCTTCTTGTTCCTTTCATCCCTGAAACAGATGGGGAAGAGTAAAGAATAAAGCTGTTCTGGAGGAGCATGTGAATCAGTTAGATATGCATGCATATTTATTTTAAGCATACGGATACTTTCATAGTCCTCAGCCAAAACTGCAGATAATTAGGGCTGGCATAAAAGGAGGTTAAAAAAAAGCCTTAAACATAATTTTGAATTTTTTTTTTTTTTTTTTTTTTTACTTTCTTTTGGTGAATGTTGCAAGCCTTTTTCTGCTTCATGTTTTAACTGAATTTTTAATGGAAATTACTGAAATTATTATTTTTTGTTTTCAAAGCAGATATATCTGTTTGTGATTGGTTCAAATACTGTTTCTGAAATAGAACAATATTTCATTAAAACTGAAATTTACCATACAAATTCATTTATTCATATAAAATTCTGAGGATTAATGGGAAAAGAGAAATGCAGAATGAGCTATTTTAATACATTCTCCACATTCTCCTTCTGATATTTTTTCTAAACAGAATTTTTAAATTTAATATTCTGAAATACATTACTTTGCATTTAAAAAATATAAACTTTTTTGAGGTTTGGTTTGGTTTGGTTTGGTTTTTTTTTTTACATCACATATTTGGTGCTAGACAGGTACTTTAATTATTCCCTTACCTGAAACTTGGGGGCATAAAAATTTCTGAGTTATCTAGTTAACAGCAGTTACTGATTATGAAGCCATTTATTGCGTTATGTTACCATAACACCTATAGTTATGGTTATCTGTGGACTATCATTTGGGGTTTTCTCAGGATCATGCTCATGCGTTGAAAAAAATGCACCAGACAGATATTTTTTAAATATCTGGTTTGCTAGCAAAACCCCCTGAGATTGTCCAGTTCTACACAAATCCCTAAATTCCTTCTTGGCACCTGAAAACTGTACTCAGCTTTGATTAAAGCTAGACCTGCTTTCGTTGACGGTATTGCTCTGTCCCAGTGAACCTGTTTAGTGACCATGGGAGGGCAGCAGATTTCTGGGAAGTCACTCAGACTCTGAGATTTGGTCTTGGTGCAAGTAGGAGGGTTAGAAGAGAAAAACACCAAGCACTAGAAGGTTGAAAAGGCCAAAACCGGGTAAGTCAGGTGAAAAGGGCATGCTGAAACCAGGCTATGTGGAGAGTAAGAGTGGGCCATTTTGAGTGAGAGCATCTACACTTCAAGCCAGCTATCAGTTTGTTATTTTTAACTAGTTGTTCACTGCTTGGGGTTTTGAGCCAGAATTAATGATACAACTATAGGCTCTGTCCTCAGGGAGTAAGTATGGGACCCGCTGGGACCCAGGAGACTCGGATGTAGTGAGGACCAGCCTGCTGGAATGGGAGCCTCCCCCAGGAATGAACATTATTCGTATCTAGCTCAGACAGTGATTTTTCTGGTCCTCAGCTAGTCTTTCCTATAATCACTAATTAATGCCTGTCACAGCACACTTCCCAGGCAGTTGATGAGGATTGAGGTTCTGTCATGTTGGTGATTGGACTCGGGCTCTGCAGCTAATAACTGTGATATTCAGAGCAGAACAGATGTCTCATGCTTTCCTCCATGTAACCTGATCACTCAGGAACCTTGGGATGGGATTTCTCTCAGTGCAAGCTTTTAAATAAGCCAGAAAAGCTCTAGAAAGACTCACGTACACAGAATGATGCCATTCATCACAGAACACATTAACTGGCTTATTTAAATTTTCACAGTATTCCCAAAACAACAATCTGATAGGTTGGGTTTTTTTTCCTTTTCACTGCAGGTTATTCTCCCAGTATAGTCTCAGTCTCAGTGTGAACTCTGCTTTTTACAGTTTACAGTTTCTAGGTTTTTATTCATGAGTCTGAATTTAAGTACACAAGCAACTTTATTGAAGTTTGCAGAATGGCATTAACCATATGTTTCATTAGATTATTGAATCTGGGCTCTAACTTCATCACCACTGAAGAAAATAGTATCTATGCAGCCATGGCTGACCAGATCCATTTGATGAGAGTTCTCCTTCAAGGCAGAGGTGAGACCAGAGGTGCTCCCAAGGTCCTCTCCAGCCAACGCTCTGTGGTTCTGTGAAGCAGTAGGTGAAAATATCCATAACAGAAGGTTTGATGGAATTTATGATTCATACAGCTGAACCTGTGAACCGAGACCATTTGTGGCACGTGACAGCCTTTCTTGGATGAAATGCCATGAATAGTAGGTTAATTAATATTATTTCAATAAAGAACATGCGTACATGGCTACATTAGTGATTGATCCAACTTTTAGATGATGGTGGGAGATGCTAGGGTAAGGCTATGTGACAGAATGAAATTATGTTAGTAGGGCTTACATCTTTTCATGCCTGGAGCCTTAATAACTGAGTCTGGCACATGACCAGCAACTTGTAACAAAAATGTCCTAGCTTAAACCAGCAGAACCAGTAAGGAGATGAACATCTGGCGAACATCTGGTCAGCTTGAATGAGGCTGGTAAAGGATATCCTGAGCTGGCAGAAACCGGGGCTGAGGAACATCCCTGTTTTCTGCAGCTTCAAAACACTGGCACAATGCGAATCTGCTATAAAGACAGATGTACTATAGATGGACAAAGAAAGATACAACTCAGAATATTTATTCTTACATCTGCCCAAATACTGCCAATGTTATTTGTGTGATACTACGAAAGTTAAGACACCAGCTGTAACATGGTGCCCAATTTTAAGTACAGCACTTTGGGAAAGGTGTGGACTATTTGAAGAATATCCAGAGTTCAAGAAGAGTGATGTAAGACCCTAGAAGCGTGACCTGTAAGAAAAGTCTGAGAAGATGGCTTATAAATAACACTATGAAGTTATTGGGATTGCTTCAAAGAAAGAAAGAAAGAGAGAGAGAGAGAGAGATGGATAAGGAACATGATCGTGATCTTCAAACATATAAAAAGTTGTTGCAAAAAAAGAAATGAATAATCTTTCCTTCACGTCCACTGTGGATAGTACAAAAAGTAATGGTCTTTTTAATAGTGGCAAGGGAAATTTAACTTAGACATTAAAAAAACCCCACTTTCTTACAGTAAGGTTAATTAGGTACTGGAATAGATTGCCTGGGGAGGCTGCGGAAACTCTATCACCATTAAAGCCTTTAAAGAGCAAGCTGGACAAACACTCATTTGTAATAACAAAGATCTAGTTGATCTATGGAGGGCAAAAGATGAACAATATGATTGACTGAAGGCCTTTATAGATCTGTTTTCTACTGTTCAGTGATAATTGCTTAGCAGTATGGGGGAGAATATATACTTGTCAAACACAAATCAGATAGACCTGACAGAAGCGAAAAATGTCACATATCATTTTTGGATAGAAAAATATGAAAATAAATCAAAGAGTGTGGAAGTCTGGTCACATTTGAATAACAGTTTTTCCAAGTTTAAAGTTAAATGTTCTTACACTGTGATGACAGATACATCAGAAGATTATATTTTAAAAATAAATGGACAATTGCAAGGTTAGGAAAAAGCATGTCAATCTCTTTAGTAGTTTTAAACATAATTTTATTTGGCAACAATAAGAGGAATCAAGAAGGTTAGAGGATGTGTTTATATTCTGGATTATAGAGGCAGAAAGTGAAAGTCTGTTCCTTCCTACAATACATTTGCATTATTCCAGATTTCCAGAGCTATAACTGAGATCAGACTTCATTTCCTGATCCTTTATCCACACCATATCCAAGTTCAATTAAACCTTTTTCAAGAGGTTCCTGAGTACATCAACCCAGGAGCAGGAAATAGCCTTCTAACTCAGTGACTTGCGTGGAAGGGGAGAGAGATAAAGACATACAATTATTTCTTTTGTCTTGCCTGGGTAACTATCTCATGACTCTTGAAGTACAAGCCTGTATAATCATTAGGGCATGGTTAATGAAAACAGCTCGTTATTGTCTTGGAGATACTGTCCTCTAATGATGCCCCTTGGATTGAAATGCATGCAAATGAAGATTATTTATTTACTATGTGGACCTTGTAAATATGAAAATTTAAGTACTAAGTGCAATATTTATCATGAGGAGCTCTAGATCTCCTCTTTACCAAGCAAATAAGAAAATATTCTTTTTGAAGTAGATGCTTATTTAACAGATACTTCTGTCCAGCGTTTTCACAAACCTACGCAGATATGCAGCAGACCAAATGTGCACAGATTTATCCCCTTATCCTGGAAAGCATTATATTAACGTCCTGCACACCTTGATAAGTGTCCAGCATGTCTCTGCTTCTGTAAAAGAATTTGCACATCAATCCAGAAGGAAGTAAATTGCTGGGAGAAAAAGTATGGTGTAACAAAACTGCTGCCTGACAGCGTGAGAACAATGAAGAGCTTTCGTAAGTAAATGGTGCATATCTCATGATATGTTCCCGGGAAGGGATCATCTGAAGCAGACCCATACACAGAAGAAATGTGTCAGACAGGCATATTATCCTTCCCATATGGAGTAGAATTTGAGCTGTTGGAATAATTGATCGTTTAGTGCTTCTGCAGTTCTGATAAATAAATGCAGAAATCCATAAATAGATTTTGGGTGGATCAAACTTTTTTGTGTGTAGGGGAATCTTGGATGAACGGAAATGTTAAAAAATCCCAAATAGTAAACTATGTGTTCTGTAAAACAGGAAGGTGTCTTGACATAGGAAGCCACTTTAATACTTAAATATCTCAAATTTTGTTTCCTAGAATTATCAAACCTGGAATGTTTTGCTATTTCAGAGCTTCTTTTGCTTTTGTCTTTACATTGAAAAATCAATATAAATTAATAAGAAATTTTGGTGTCACCAGTTTTTCAGCTGTTTCATCGGTGTGGTCTCCTCTTTCACTCCTGACCCTGAGCATAGAATATAAATAAATAGGAAACGACAGGAAAGGTTTGTGTTATCACAGCAAGTTTTGTTGTAGAGGTAATAGATTTTATTAGATCAGCTGGTGTAATTGGGGGGAAAAAAACCCCAGACAAGATTTCAAGCTTATAATCACAGAAGCGTAGAATAGTTGGGTTGGAAGGAACATTTAAAGGTCATCTAGTCTAACCCCCCTGCAATGAGCAGGGACATCAACTAGATCAGGTTGCTCAGAGCCCCATCCAACCTCACCTTGAATGTGTCCATTGTCTAAGCGTTAACAAGCTCATCACCCTTGTTGAGCCACCTGGGCTGTCTTTTCTGTCCAGGCAATCATGAGAATGGTGAGGAAAGGCAGACCTGCATCCTCCGTCACTCCTGGGAGTGGGCTGTTTGTCAGTCAAAAAACATCTTCTGATTCTTACCTTTCTTCTTTTTTCTTTCCTTTCTGTGTTTCAGCTTTTCTTGTCAGTATTTTTCCTCTTGAATCCTTGAGCTCCTAATTATCAGCATCTCAACCATTACAATTTTTTTCTGGTTTGTTTTTTTTTTTTTTTTCCTTAGCTCGCATGACTTAACTCATGGACTTTCTCACACCGTAGCAACAATTTTCTCAGTGAAACTTAGCCAAGGTCACACTGTTCTGAACTGGACTACAACTTGGATTACAGACAGCTGGTCCCCAGGGCTGAATGTTGCAAGATGACAGTGTGTCCACCTTGCACATGAGCAGAGGAATATATTCCACAGCTGTGTGCATTGCTCTGAACTCAAAAGAAAAGAATGTTTTTGTTTGTCTCTTCAGACACTCTTTGCTTAGATGTTGAAGCAGAGAGAAAAAAAAGGACTTTTCATAAAAGCTTCCAAACATCATCTCTTTCCTTTATTTCTCAAGTCACTGTAAAAAGAATCTTAAAAGGGGAAAACACAAAGATAACTATGTAATGACACACATTTATCTAGTGATTTTAATCTCTGAAGGCACTTTAAGAAATGTCATAACCAGACATATCCATGTTGTGGGTTGTCCTTCAGTTTGTATTGCAAATGTCAGACATGATACCAGCATTAATCAATATAATTACTACAGCATTTAATTATTCTTCCATACTCAGCCTCAACGTTCATTTAAACATGAAAAATAATAGCAAAAGATGTGCCAATTTTGTTTTTTTTTTTCTTTTTTTTCTACTAACTGAGAATAACCTTTGCTAGCAGAAGAGAAATCACACCATAGTAGCTGGGCTATATAAGGGGTCTGAGAGCCTTGCCCCTGCCGTTTTTCTGCTTTATTACCAGCAGTAGAAGGAGGATGACCATTGCAGACTGTTTTGGGTTCCTATACTACTGTTTATTCTGTTTAAATGAGCCCATCAATACTCTGACATTTGGGGCAGACAGAGACACCTGGAGCAATCCTACTCCTGTATCATTCAAGGATTGCTGTCTCCAGGAGCAAGCATTAGCGTGGCCTCAGGGTTAGGAACAGGTGCCTCTGTGAGTGATTCACAGCCTCCAAGAGATAATGCTGTCCGGACTTTTCATAGCTGGATCCTTCAGGAGCTACCTTCGTCTCTCTGGTACTTCTCTTAGCATATTCCCATTGTAGCTGTTTCCTTGAGCTTTGGCATGAGAAGATGTAGCGTATGTCCACACAGTGCCCTGTACAGATGGTAAATGGCAGCAACGCTAAACTGTTTTGAAGTGAAATCATTATACAGTCCACTTGCCACTTTAGCCCTATAACAGACCTTTTATGCGCAATTGTCATTCTCCTGAAGTTCCTCTCTATCTTTCATCTCCCTCAACCAAATCTTTTTGAGGAGTTCCTGGTTGTTACCTCTGGATCTGAGTGCATGTTTTTCAGTGATGCGCCATAATCTGCTGCTATGAAAGCACCGAATTTCAGATGCATGTGGATTGAAGGACTCTTTTCTCTGATTCTGTCTGAGTATTGATGTAAAGATATTATATATAAGATTATAATACATATATATATAAAAAGGTCATCGTGGATACGAAGATCCAGGATGCTTCATAAGGCCATTTTCACTACTCTGTTAGGACAGTAATAGTAAATTGAGTCACTAAGCTTGTTTGTACCCATGCTGATCCCAGCAGCTCCGATCACACTGCTGTGCCCCAATGATAGAGCTCACAGGCTGAGTACATAAGGATGAAACACTCTTCTCAGACCTCTGCTGAACCCATCAGCTGTATTTACAGATAAATACTCTGTAACACAGCTCACACATGAGAAATTTGTTGCTACATGACTAAGGAGACTAAGAAATAATATCTGAATGATTTACCTCACTTTGGACAAGTAAATTTTTTCTTTTTTTTGCCTTTTACATCTTCTGGGGTTTTAAAGTTTTATTTCTTTGTGATAATTCTGGCCTTTACATTTTAAAGATGTAGGCTGGTACACATGTATGATTGATGAACAAGAGTCCTAATGCAATAATGGTTCACAAAACAGCAGACATGAGAATGCATTTGGGAAAGCCATCTCCCAGATGTGAATGTCTTTAAAATGAAACTTTACACAGGAATGAATGAAAACATTCAATTAAAATTGACAGTGAAATTAGGAGAATTCTTGCTTGGGAAACAATCAAGAAATAAAATAACTCAGTTTCAAAGAATGTTCTGTGGAAGCCAGTGACAACCCATAAAAGACAAAATACTTGAATATCAGCTCGCCTGCTTTCCTTTGAAGAAGTGCTGCTCTTTGTGATCCATTCATTTTGCAGAATGGTACTTGGTAATTTGTTCAGAGAACATTTTTCAAGGAGTGTATCCAACATCTCCAATTACATCTTGAAGGCTTGGCACAAAGAGGGAAGAGATGAGAAAGATCTTAAAAATAAGGAAATGAATAAATACTTCAGGCTGCTGCTGCTTTTTTTTTCCTTTTTTTTTTTCCCCCTTTTTTTCCTCTCATTTGACTTCTGAATAATCTGATCTGCTGGAGGTATTAAGAGGCCTTATTTAGTAGCTATGATCGTCAGATAACAGGTTCTGAATAAAAAAGACAAACCCAGGAATGAGAATCCACTGTTTGGTACCTGGTATTGAAATGAGCTCTCAGATGCATGTATATCTCAGCTGAACAGAATAGTTTTAAACAAGCGATAAGAGTGGGCAGGAAAGACATTCACTGCTATCATAATCAAGCACTTCATAAAGTAATTAATTAGATAAAACCATAATGCACCATAGGCAAATACTGATGTTAAATAAGTATTCACGTGTTGTTTGTTCAGACACAATGCTGGGTATTCTGTCCTATTATGGTGTCATTCAAGTCCCTTGTAATCTATATGTGATTGATTTCTGAATTTCACCAACCAATGCAATATATTGTGAAAGGGCAAACGTATTTGTGGCTTATCGAATCTAGGAGAAGAACAGGGAAGACATGAGTGAAGTCTTCAAATATGTAAGAAACAGCTGCCAGAAAGCAAGGAATAATTTATTCTCTACGGCTTCTGTAGAAAAAGACATACTGGGTTTAAGTTTGAACAAGGGGGATTTGGTTTAGATATCTGGGAAACAACTTTGTAAAAGAAAGGAGACTGACTTTCGGGAGTTGTTTGGTCTATGATACTCTGGAGTCTCCATCTGTGTAACCAGTCCTTGCCAGGAATGGTTTCAGATTAGCACATCCTGCCATGGGACAAGAGGAAGACAACTCCCAAAAGACTCTGTCAATGTAATTTTCTCCTCTAAATTTTCTCTAGTGCAACATTTTACACTTCCCCTGTAATCTCTTGTCTTCCGATTTCATCAGGATATTATTGAAATGATAGAAAATGTGCAATGAAAGCAGAAAAATGTGTCTTCTCTCCTCAGCTCACCTCTCGTTGAATAATATCTTCTAGCATTGCAGGTCTGAATTTGAGATGAGCCTTAGTCCCCATGTGTGATATGCAGTTATAGCGAACACACGGGGACTGCGGTGGAGCGTAAGAGTCTCTCAGTCTCAGCTATCCACGATTACTGAACCTCACACTTACCTTTCAGTGGCATGTTGCTCAAATGATAAGCTTTACAAAGTTCTAAAAGAATCTTATTTTTAAGAAGTGCACTAAAAGCTCCTTTTTGAAGCATGCATTAAACAAAGCTCTCAGCAAGAAGGTGCATCTGAATGGGTACTGTGAAACCTGCAATCTGAACAAGCCTCAATAACAAATCAAATCCTTCCTGGCAGGGTTTTCTGCACTGGCATGTGTTTATTCTCTCTGGGAGGTCTTCTCTTCAGCACTCCGTGTCTGGAATGTAGAAGTGGAAAGAATTTTCTTTTCTGAAGTGAAGGAAGTTTTGCTGGAAAGTTTTCTCTGGCATATTTTTTTAAGAGATTTTAAAGGGCTTTTTTTTTTTTCTTTTTTCTTTTTCCTCACCACTTGGAAGCCTCTGTTGTTTTGCAAGCCTCCGTCTTAAAGAATTGCGACAGTACTTTGTGAAGTTTGAGTATCCTGCATTTTCCTTTCATCATGGTTGCCAGGGTTTCCCACCTGGATTATTTCTTCTGTGTTGTTTGTTATGCCAGGATTCTCATAGTATGGTAAGCAAGCAACAGAGAAGACGGTGGTGAATCATGGGAAATATAAACCCACAGAGAAGACTGGGAGGAGAGCTCCAAGCAATGAAACGTTGCTTCACATTGAATGCTACAGGGTGAAGATGTCACGGAGGCTATATGTCTGGAACTGTTGTATGTGTATCAGTGCAACACTGCAACTGAACAAATGAAGACCTGGAAGATACATCTTCCTGGTGCATGAAGACCAAGTTAGCTCATCCTCATGGAATTTTTCTGTGTAGTTTAGACAGCAAATTGGGTTGGTGTTTGCCTAGGGCTGCTGTGCAACCTACAAGGTAGACCTTGACTACATTTTCTCAAAGTCATGGCAGATAACAGACAAAACAGACAAAATAATAGACAAAGCCCTCAGGTTTTGAAATAACATTTTGGAAATTAAGTTTTGGAAGTTAAGATTTTTTTTTTAATTTTATTTTTTTAATAGAGAATTTTGACAAAAGTGACACAAAATGTTTTCTCTTGCACAGGTACAGTTTTGCCAAACTCTCTTATTGACTGTCATCAAATCTTGACAAGAGCTACAAGGAAGCCATTGCTGTAACACCATGCCAACATTGGCTGTGCTCAGAGCTATTTAATACAGGTCTCAGAGCAGTGTAATAATTTTGCAATCAGAAAGCGTTTGCACTTGGCCATGTTTTTCCTGCAGGCAGCTGCTCAGTCCCTGACAATTGAGTCAGACATGAAGATTCCAGGCAACTGTAAGAAAGTCACTAGTTATCCAGAAGTATTTCCAAAAATAACAATAATGAACACATGTACAATAGTTCTCACCATTGGCTCTGTCAGTTTGGGTTTTGCATGCTCCTGAAATATGAATATTAAATAGCAATAAACATGCCCCTGTTGAGAACTTGTGCTTTCTATAGAAATATTGATGTATAAACCTCAGGTCAGCAATTTCCTTTTTATTCTCTCTTCAATTAAAGTGCTATAACATCACCAGGTTGGACAGTCTCCTGTGCAGAGGCTTTGCTGTTTACTGACTTTGTGAAACAGTGTGGTTTTTCAGGGGCTAATAAGGCTGAACCTCCCTGTGTATCACTTATGTGCATCTACACTCTTGGCAGCAGTCCTTTGTTCTGCCACATTTCATTTACTCCAGCGTTGGTCGAGATGACATTAATGATGTTGAAAGTCAGGAGGATGCTGTTAATAAATGCGGTCCAGAGGCCTGGTATGGACGTGACCTTTATCTTTCAAATGGCCTGTGTAAATTCAGTCCAGTCAATACGCCTAGATAGACTGCTGTGTTTCCAGGGCTAGGAAATTAGGTTAGAAAATTCCAGTACAAAAGGAATGGATGAGATTGCCTGTCTGAACCTGGCCATTGCTGCCATTTGTCTGTGGAGATGCACTGATGTGATACCTTGATCCATCACATCTACACATGAATGGATGAGGATGTAGCTGTCTGCTGAAGGTTATTAAAATCTTAAGTGTGTATCATTCCCTGGGTGTCCTGTTATTTATCTTACTGTGGTTGCCAAGACTGAATGTGTTTAAGACTCGTTTAGATGTGGTGTTAAGGGATATGGTGTAACGGAGAGCTTTGTAGAGTGGAGTTGATGGTTGGACTCGATGATCCCAAGGGTCTTTTCCAACCTAAATGATTCTATGATTCTATGATTCTGTGGCTTTCATTAATGCAGAATAAAGACAGATATAAACCGAGGAAGATCTCTGCCCTGTTGGAGTTGCAGATGGATGCCATGCATGATGTCTGAAGGCATCCAAAACTGTACTACAAGATTATATGAGTTTCATTTGAATCCCATTTGAAACAGCTTTTGACACCTCAAGTCACCACAGAGAAACATATTTGGTCTTGAAAAAGCTTGGAAAGGAGCTTACGTATTTACCCTACTAAAACATGCTAAAGAGAAAGCCATAAAACTCATCTGCTTCATGCCCAAACTTGCCTGAAAGACACTGGTGTATTTCACAAGTGTTGTTCAAAACTGTTTTCTGAAGATGACTTCTGTCTTCTTAAAGCTTGTCCTGAACTCTAGGAAATAAATTATAGTTAGAGATGATCTTGTTAAAAAAAATAAATTATCTTTTCAGTGGTTCCATTTCAGAAGCAATATTGATTAGATTTCTTGAATAAGTACAAGTAAATAAGAACAGAAGAATGACTGTTTCTAGACCAAAAGTACTGCTAACCTAATACAGTGCCACCAAAATGGCTAATTTTGGATGCTTAGGGAAAAGCTAATATAGCCTGGTGCAGTGTAGTATGATTATTTCCCTGGTTATGTATCCTACTCCCCATCATATGGTGCAGAGAAGTTTAGAGATTTTTCTGGGATAACTAGTGCATTCAAAGCTTGATAGCTGCCCATAGACCTGACTTTACGGTTGGTGATTTGTTTAAGATAATAACTAAGTAGCAGGAAAAATTAAATCCATGAATATGTTTGAATTTGGAATATGATCAGATATTCTGATAAAATAGGGAGATTATGTCATTCTTCATCTTGTTATGTTTAAATGGTGCCACATTTACTTTCTGGGAACACTTGGGCAGCAGAGCATAGCTGGAGAAAAATACCCATGAATAGCAAATATTAAGCTCAAATGCTTGAATATTCCCTGAAGACAAGTTCCAGGTTGTCTATTCCATTTTGTCATTTGCAGCTCCTTCTCTAGCTGTACACTGTATAAATCAGCAAAAAAAGGGAAGGAGTCAGCAGTAAGAAAATTGAAATAGGCCTATTCCAAAATTCACAGTGCAACACATCATTCACTAAATGATCAAAATTCAAGAAAAGTGTCTGGAGTGAAAATATACAGAAAACAAGGAACTTGTTTACAAATGCAGTTTATAAACAAGAAAACAAAGAGCTGTTTTAACTTCAGTGATCGTTTGGCTGTGATCAAAATGTTGGCTTCCATTTTATTATTTTCTTAGAAAGAGGGAAAAAATTAAATATTACTACTACTTATACTTCAAGAGTTAGCTGGGCAAAATCAACCTGACTAGTGTCAAACCTCCACATCCTTTCCAAAGGGCATTTAGCTCTGACCAGTTCAGCAGGTACATTCTTACCCGAGCGGTGAGTCTGCACATGCTAACTTGGCTGTTTACGTGTACACACCATGACTGTCATTTTACAAATGCTGCTTCTGTGTTCTGCTTTGCAAAGGTCGTTTTTAGATTTCCTGAGACGGAAGGCTGGTAGAAATGATAACTCTATCGCTGACCACAAAACACGTCACATAATTGGGTGAATGTAACTCAATACGGGTCTTACAGCCAGGAAATTGACGGAAATGATTGATCCATAGACAGAGATCAATGCAGAAACAGTTAAGAAGCCTGATTTAACTTTTCAAGCTTAAATCTCATCCTAAACTTGAGATCTGCCCTCTCAAGACAGTCTCTGAAAAGCCCCACGTGACATTAGTCTCACGAGTGTTTTAAGTTGTATATAAAAGCTGTATATAAAAGTTATATTAAGTTATATTAAAAAAAGTTATTTTTATATATTTTATATATATTTTATATATATTATATATAATATAATATAATATATTAAAAAAGTTATATTAAGTTGTATATAAAAATATAGAAAATTTTTCAGATAATGTTCAGGTAGGTAGCTACCAGGATGGTAAACATTAACCATACATGAGAATTTAAGTAGTATTTGGATAAAAATAGCCTCTCTACCCTATCTGTTTTTATAATGTTACATTTTAACATCACACTCTCATTGCAGAAAATATATGTTCTTTTTAAGGGATAAGCCCACTCTTTCCCATTTATATGTCATTTGATTCACACAAGCACTCAGTTGTCAGTTATGTTATTGTCTTTCTTCAGATGCAGATTAATAGGTGAAGAGCAAAATCAAGGACCTGCAATAATTGGTATTTTCTCATCCCTCCTCCAGTAATAAGCTGATCCTGCCAGACAATATCAGTTAAAGGGAAAGAAACAGAAAAGCAATGAATGAGATTTCCACTACATTAGGTTAAACCAAACAAGTTCCAAAGTGCAACTGATGCCAGGGAGATGTTAAATACACAGTATTTTCCCCATGAGTTTAAACAGTAAAGTGTGTTTTCCTTTAGTAAGATAACAGGAAATGGTAAGTTAACAGCATTGATCATTTAAAATATGGCTCAGGATATAAGGATACCACAAAATGTTTTAAAGAACAAATGATAACAGTGCCAAATAATTAAGGCCATGCTGGCAAATATAATTAGAGGCAATTACAGAGAAAATATCACTTAAGGGCATCAGGAGAAATATTATTTTATTTATTTAAACAAATTGAACTATATAAACAAACAGTTTTTCAATTCCAGAAATGTTATAAATTTTATCATCCTAAATTCATCCAAGCTACCACATTCTGCCACTGGAATGAAATATTAACAATAGAATCGACATTCTAGTTAGTCTCCATTCAACCCCAAACTTTAATAGAAATAACCTGTCGGATTTGACTGAGTGTGATATCACTAGAGAAGCCTTGAATTTAAACTGGCTGGATAAGGAAAATTGCATGGTTTGTGAAGGCAGTTTTGAATAAAATGGAAATTTTACTTCTATCCCATTTAGCTGTCAAAAGGCCACTTCTAATACTTTCATAAAGCTATTTCCCTACAGAGAAAGGATAAAGACCTGGAAAAAAAATAACAACATAATCCCAAAGCAAATAACCAAAAGATAAAAAACAACAAGAAAAATTATCTTGATTTCCTAATTTCCTTTGTTTTGAGTTTAATTTGTGTGTGTTTGTGTGTGTGTGTTATTTCTTGATGGAACTTCAAAATGTTAAAACCCCCCTGATGAAGATTTATTCCAATTGATTATTAGGTTGCAGCAAGGTTATTAAACACATTCATTTTGGTTAAGATTTTAAACTGGGAAATAGCAGAGAAACACAAAAGCCAGTGGGACATGTAAATTAATTATAAGATAAGCAAATTAAAAAAACCCTACTTTGGAAGTTACAGGGAAAGTTACATCAAAAGAGAAAAAAATATAATCAGAAGCTCTAGGCAAAGCTGAAACGGGGTTTAGGATTCCTCAAAGATGAGGGAAAAGTTAATGTCTCCTTCCTAACAAAAATGCTGCTTTTTGCATTGCCGCTTGCAGAACATGATGATCACATATACTGTTCCTCTCTGCACTGCCTGATTACTCACGATCAACTTGTTGATCCTGAAGATAAATGCCGTGTCATAGCTATGAGAAGGTGATCAGTAGTTACATCATTGGAGAAAAATTTCACATTAAAGACATAGGTAACATTAGCTTAGTGACTAGAAGAACCGGTGATACATTTTTTTTAATTTTTTTTTTTCCTTTGCGGTCCTACATAGGATGCAATGCTTTATCTGTCTGCACTTTATCTAATTGAACTGTGGAAAGAATGAGAATCCAATAGATGCTTCTGAAGATCCTAAGCGCAGAGTACACCATACTGACCTCACACGCGATACAGGCCTGTGTGTTCACACAGAGGTTTTTGAATGAGAAGAGGCTATTTTTCCTCATTATGATCCTGCCTTTTTGCCTGTCATGATCCTATACTATGCGCTACAGAGATTGTAACACACAGACAGGTACAGATATAGAAATGTCTGCAAAGGGTGGCGATACTCATTCTTGTGAGAACTGAAAGTGTTTCTCATTCGAAATATGAGAACTTTCTTAGCTCGTTGCACCATGAAGCATGCTCCCTGAGGAGATTTCCTGTTCCTTACGTCTTGCTGGAGAGCGGGCATCAGAGGAGATGGCAGTACCCTCACCTTTCTGCCCCTACAGTGTTAGCTCAGGATCACAGAACGCTTGGGTAAAAACGTTCAGCGCACTCACACAAATCATTCCTCAGAACTTGACTAGTGCCTCTTCTCCCAGCAGTTGCTCTACCACATGGCTGGGCAACAATCAAGAATGGCACGTATGTTGGTCTGCTACAGGCTTCCCTCTGGAACACAATATATGCGTACTTTTTGGAGTATTCCTGTTGTGCTCTGGGTTTCAAGAAGAGAGGTTTTTTTAGGATAAGAGAGCAAAATAAAGAACCACAGTGAAGGAAAAGAAAGGGTTTCTTTAAATAAGGGGAGGGTCCTGTCTCTGCCTTCTGGAACAGAGGAGTTTCATTGTCCAGGAGCAGGGGATCGATATTTGAGGTGGGAGAAAAACAAATACTTTCCACTGTTTCCACTGTCCGTACATCAGAGATGTCCTAGTTCCTGATTCGCTAAGCTGCACAGCATTATCTTCAGAAAGATGAGAGACACACAACGTATAGGAGACTGGGGTAGTAGTAGTTCACAAGGGGAGATCCCTGCAGGGAAGCACCAGGGCGGGTGCAATGGAAGTGGAGCACAGGACCCCTCAGTGCCTTTGGACTCAGTCCCCGATGTCTACCTTCATCTAGCAGAGAGGGATTTTGATTATTCAAGCTTTGAATGCAATAGTTATCCCAGAAAAATCTCTAAACTTCTCTGCACCATATGATGGGGAGTAGGATACATAACCAGGAAAATAATCATACTGCTGGTGATGAAACCAGGCATCAGAGCTCTATTTGCACTGTAGGGGAGCTACGAGCAAGGGGGGAGCTACCCAGTGGCCATGCCTGCTGTATGCCATGGGCTTTTAAGGGATTTGGAGGAAGCCTCGTGTTTTGCGGGTATTGATTCTGATTAATACCTTCCCTTCATAGGCAGCAACATTGTCAGAGCTGTTACAGGATGCACGTGCCGTCTGGTGCAAATTTTCACGAGGGACTCTCAAGATGTGGGTTCACCCTTGGAGCCCGTTCCTGACCTATCCTTTGCCAGGGACCTGTTTCAGCTTCCCTTTCTTGCAGTGCTGGGAGAAGGTACCTGCTGAAGGAATTACTTGTTAGCCTGGCCTGGATACACTGCTTACAGGTTCTTGGAAATGGCAGGTTTACAGTAGGTTTGCTATTATTATGGGGTGGCAACATCTCTTCTACAGTGAATATGACATTTCATAGTAACAAGAGAAGAAATGAACGTGATGGGATTTCATCTGCCAGCCTGGTATGGATATGGCTGGTGTACAAATTGTGTAAAAAATACACAAAACTGAAACAGAATATTTCACTGAGAGAGGGAGACTGATTTACTAGTGTAGGTTATTGCCTCTTCTATCAGGTAAAGAGAAGAATATCCAAGTGAATTAATTCATTGCTTCTGTTTCACTACAATGGGCACACTAACAACTCAGAGATGAACTGTTTTAATCAGAAAATAGAGAAGAAACAGCAGGAAATAGTGGGACACATTGTTACAAGCAACATTAAAGAATAAGAAAAAGTAGTTTAACCCTTTTTCAGCAAAATTCTTAACCGTGTGCACCACTGTAAGTGTGTAAATAGTCCTGTTGACATCGGTGAAGTCAATCTACTCTCTGTTTCACTGGTTTTGCTGGATGGGATCCCAAAAGGACAGAGTGCAACAGAGTTGCTCGTGATATTTTGGAGGGAAGATAACAGTGCCTCTAAGCCTTACAATAATTAGCATTAACAATAGATTTCTCTTTCCATAGCAAAGATTGTTCCTAATCCAGCAACCGATTAAAAACGTCATTATTTTGCTGTCACCTTTCTTCTAGGTCCTTTTCCTTCTGGTTGACAACTGAGATAACAGACAGGGAGACTATCCACCTGACGTACAGTTTTCCTTTCCTTTAGAATGATCTGTGACAACTTCCATTTGTGACAGGCAGGTTGGGTTAAAGCAGCCTTTGCTTCTCAAATTCAGCTACAGAATAGGCATGCTTCTATTTCCTTGACCTGCATTATTTTAGAGAACACTTGGGAGACTTAGGAGAAAATGAAAACTCAGCTCACCTCCCAGACTATAGAGGACACACAAGCAGAATTCATGCAGGAGAGAAACTGCTGAGAAGCAGCAGGCTGAGAAGAAAACAAACAAACAAAAACCTTAAGTCAAAGAAGCAGCAGCCTCAGCAGGGCACTAAGAGGGGAGGTTTTGCTTGCTTGCTTGAAGTAGTCAAGTCTTAGAGCAGTTCTCACCGTCCCAATTAAATTGCAGTCAGCTGGTTACTTCGCTGAGAAGGGAGAGGAGGCAGTTGCTGTGAAAGAAGGAGAGAAGCAGAACTCGAAGCATGAAAGTGGCAATGTACTCGTTCAGGGGCCACCTGCACGGTGGGCAGCAAACACAGAAAAACTTGATGATACTGATGCTTCTGATTCGATGCTGATGCTTCTGAAAACTCAATGGATATGGGAGAAAACGTCATTGGAAAGGGTTGCTAAAGAGGTTGCAATCTTATGGGATCCTAATTATGTTTTGTCAAAATTTACGCTTTGTTAGAACTGGTCGAGCATGTTCTTCCTCTGTGTTGGGAGGGACCTCCTGGACCCCACAATGTAGAGTAATGCTTGCTAGAGGCAAGGGACCACAGGCATGACTAAAATGATGCTTTTGCTTTAGTGTGTACTCTGCTGGGCCCTGGCTGCTGCTGTTTTGAGTCCTAGGATGAGTTCATTTCTCATGGGGAGCTGCTAACAGCAAATGTCTAATATAAATTGACCCAGAGTTTCATAATGCTCCTTACATTTTAATCTCTCTCAGATTTAAGGACCGAGTGAGGTTTGATTTCATCCTCCTGCACGGGGTTTTGATTTGTGGCCCAAATTGACTCTAACTAAAAGCCCCAGCAGTGGAAGATTATAGCCCCTAACACCTGTGGAGTCAGTGAGAAGATACTGAAGGCCATTTTTCCATCTAAAATTTGTATTCCATTCTAGAGAGTACTGTCTTTTCCTAATAGGTTAAAGACATAATCAGATTTTGTTTTCAAACGAGCATCTTGACAGAGCAGATGACAGAAGTTTTTGCACTAGTGACTGTATACCAGGTATGCTATGGAAAAGATTCCCATGGAAGAAGATTTACCAATTTTCAGAGAGGCCTAAAGAAGTAAGTCTTCTAACTCTAAAAGTTCATCTATAGAACTTGGAGTTAAATACAGTGAAAGAACACCTAATGACCTGCATGGGGGCATCTCAGGTGTGGAAGGTGATCGTAAAAGTGAAAAATATTAGCTTAAAGTCTCAATTGAGTTTCAAAAGAGCAAGCTAACTGGACTGTACCTTTTAATTAGCCACAGACCACTTTCAAGAATGGGTTCCTAATTTTTGTGAAATTTGAGTTCAGAAAATTTGAAGTAGATGCTTAAACCTATCTTGCTCACGTGCTTATCAGACTGCTTGAACAACTAGACTGGCATGCATGCTGTGGGAAAGATCTCCTCATCTCTTCTCTTGCATATGTTTCACTTTACCTCAGTAATTAAACATTCATTGGACAAGAAAGAGGTTAGGGAAGTCAAGCATGAGAGAGGAAAGCCAGGTTACTGCTCCAGTGGTTATTTAATTAGTTAAACAAAGTTGGACAGTTTCATAGTACACATCTGAGGAGATCTAATAAGCTTATTGACTCAGATACTCTGCTGGAAAGACAGAAAACTTGTGTAGTAGTTCCTTGTCTATATTAGGCAGCCTGAGGACAGAGAGTGGGTCCTACGCAAGTGAATAATCTAACCACTTTTTTTTTATGGAGATGATACTAGTGAGAAAAGGATTTCACTGGATTTGCGAAATCAAACCTGCTTGGGGAGTTGGTTGGGAAGTGAAAGATATGTCAAGTGCCGTTGCCAATAACTACATTCTGCCTTCTCTTGGTAGGCTAAGCTGAGATCCTCATGTGGATGAAAATGGAGCCTATTAGCACCATTTCACTTCAAATGCTAATTTGTAAATCATATTGGAATTCAACACAGGTGTTGTTTGGCATGTGTTGATAAAATGCCTTGGGAAGACTGTATAGGAGTAATCTGATGAGGATTGTATTAAAAAGGGAAGAAAAGGACATCTTGTTGCTCTTTATAGCACATAACACTGTTTTTTTATGGATTTAAAACCATCTAATGGCTTTTTCCTCTAAGGGATTCATCACCTGTTCAATCATTTACACTCTGGTTAACAGTGTTGCGGTATCATCTAAGTGCTGTAAAAATTGCTCTAGTTTAGTAAAGTCTCTCACACTTTGATTTATCCTTGCAAGTCTCTTCTCACAGATATTTTTCCAGCCTACCAAGAAGGCGTGCAGAGAGTTTCCCAGAGTTGTTTTCAAGCACTAAATCACCAGCACTGGATATTCTGAGGGAACGGCCAAAAATCTGTCACATTTAGACTGTGGGATCTGTGTGTTCATGAAAGTGAATGACATACAGAAGTGAGAAATGAGATTTTCTGCTGATGCAAAGATGAGCCATGGGACCATAAGAGGAAACAGGACTGTCGTTACTGTAGGGGTATTAACCTCATGGAAGCTTAGTCATATTTTACCCGCTGCAAGAGACAAAGTAGTTAAAAGTAGGAGGTGACGCAGTGCTGAAGAAATGTCTTACGCTCCCATCAGCCAGAACATTGTATTTCTTTAGCAATTAGTAGTTTTATTATGAGAATTTTTCTGATTTCTCTGTTTTTAAATATCTACCAGACTCAGGAGGATGCTGGAAAGTGAATGCCCGAAGTGATGAGACAGTAAAGCCGCAAAGGAGGGCTGAACAATAGTAATGGTTTTGCGAGCTTTCTCCTTCTAGATCATTGATACTGTTGTAACTTGGAAGTGACAAAAAGTTGCTACTGAACATTTAGTTGCTTTGGAGACATGTCGTGAGCATTTTTGGTCTATTTCCTATCTCTTAGAAAAGAGATGCCCCTTTGTCAAAACCAATGTTGCAGCTTGCACCTTCTGCAGAAACTCTGATGCCTCAGAATTGGATTCCCAGTCTTGGAATGAGGATTTTAGGAGACTGGGAAAGCAGCATTTAAAAATCCTTGGGCCATCTATTCTGTTAAAATGAGCAGTCTAATTCTCTGCTATATCTAGGAACCGTTGTGGGGAAAAAAAAAAAAAATCAAATGCATCTTTAAAAAATGGTGTAAACCAAATCAGGGTTATATGCATTAAAATAATCATGAAGATCTGAGGAGGTGTTTGAATTATTCAGCTATTTTCTTCACACATTTCCATTTCTTAATGTGCTTGCTTAAGGACAATATTTCCTTTTTTTAATGAGGCCACTGGGGATGAAAGGTGGTTGACAGAGGGGAGTACATTCTGTGACAGAGTAAATTCCTCATATATAATGCAGAGGGTGAGTCCTTGAGGTAAGGACCAGACCATACAGTGATGAATAAGAACCCTTATAGTGCGTGGCTGAAATGAGTTAATTTCAGTGATACTTCTACCAGCCATGCCACAGCATTAGATATGTAGGAAAGAGCTTTTTGACTGAAGTAACTCTGGACAAGGAGTTTTCCTTCCAGGGGGTTTGCATCTCCACTTCCATCGCCGTGCATTAACGCATAAATATGTATAGCCCGTGAGATCGGTGTTGGATATGTCTGATCCCATTGCATCCCGCTGTTTGACAGCGCAACCCTGTGCCCTCTGCCCTCAGCTGCGTCCAGCCACCGTGAGCTGGTGACAGGTCCTCGGGCACCGCGGGGGCTCTGTGGGGTTTGGCGGGGGCAGCCGAGACAGCCAGAGCCTGAGTGAGTGACTGGAATGAAGCAATGGCCAGGCATGGAGAAAACAGTGTCACAATTCGCTGATCTTTTCACATTTCCAGAAAGGCTGCTAAACATTTTAATGGTCATCTCCCCGCTGCCGTTGCGTCTGTCTGCTGATTCATTCAGGTCTCTCTATGCTTGACTGGGAAATCCATCTGCTTTCTAATTTCATTGTTTTTCCCTGCTTCAGTGGTCACCCAGATGACTTATCTCCTGTTTGTTGTTCTTCCTGAAATGCCCATTTGTTTCCTTTTTTGGCCATTTTTCACATTTTTCAGGTTCAGGTAAGTTTTGCTCTCAGTCTTTCTTGAAATAAGGCATATCCCTATTGATTCGTCATCACTTTCAAGATCATTACTATTGCTATTATTATTGTTGGGGGTCAGCTAATTTTGTCCAGTTTTGATAAGAAATAAGAACAAGACTCTTGCTTTTTCAGTCCCCTATGTCTTGTTTGAAGGAAAAAAATCTATACCTGGTATTTATTATTTCTCTATATAGCAGATGCAACTGTTAGGTATTTTATTTTTCTTCTCTCTTTTTTCCCCCAGATGAAAACTTAGCAAAGTCAGCATCTGTGAACTGCATTTCAGTCTTTGAAAGGCCTACAGGACCAGGCACCCCAAGGAAAAAGAAGAAATCCTGCAGTTTAGGCCTATTATAAAATTCCTTCATCTCCACACGATGCTCCCTTCCTGCTAATGGGAATACAGCTAGATTTTTAAAGGACTTCAAGGCCTCTGTTCATCCTTCATAATTTTAGGAAGCTGACTGCGACAGCTGTGTCAGAGGTGAAGTCCAGGTGGACTCCTTTTGCTGTTCTCAGGAGGAGAGGAGTCAGCCAGGGGATTGTGGCCAACATCAGGCTGAACAACTCCTCGGATCCCAGCCCTCCCCAGACCCAGCCACACACTGACAAAATCAGAGATACCACCCGGTTAGTTTGGGATGGGATGCTTAAGAGAAAGCACGGTACATTATAGAGTTAAGGACCTCTGCTATACTGTTGAGGAGTCATGATAAATATGGTCTTAATTTGATTTAAAGCTGATTCTAGAGATATTTTCTCTATCCCAGCAAGAGTCTTTATTACAGATTTTACAGAGTCTCTCCTTTGTCAAGCCTGTGCCACCACTTACAAATTTTTCAGTCAGGTACTCAACAGAGCCTTGCCCAGGCTTGGTTGAAGGTCTTCCTCTGAACCTAGAAATACCAAAGTATAGTACCCTGCACTCCTGAGAATACTCTGGTGGGTTAGTCTGCTGCAAGCCTTGCAGGTGGAGGAAAGCCAGCATTTTCTGTCAGTACAAAGCAGGAAAAAAGCCCCCAAAAATTCTTGTTCCAACCTCAGCTTCATTTTGATTTTACTTTTGTATTGTTAAACAAGGAAAGGACGTTTTCCACCCAGCATCATGATTACTTAGTGAGCTTTCTCTCCTAATGCTTTTTGTTCGGGTACTCAGCATTCAGCTGTATCATGAAAAACTCAGTTTCATGAGGAAAAAAAAAAGGGGAAGTTTGAAGCTACTCCTGAGAAGATGGGAGGACAGCGGGGATTTATCTTCAGGTGCCATGAGAAAGAGATACAGGGAAAGCTGTGAAACATACCCAATTAACTGGTCTGTAAGAAATCCTGTTCTCTTGCCTTTTAAAGGAGAAGTAATTGCAGCTGTAGCAAGAGATCTATTTCCTCTGGATGCAGGTGCGGCTTTTAAATTTTCCTCCCATGATTCATATCCCTTCATCTAGGCTTCTGGGTAACATTACTAGAGGAGACTTTGTGTATCCTGTGAGCTAAAGAAAGAAAAAAACTTCTTCATTCTTCTAAATTCTGCTTACAGGAAAAGCTAAATGGATTGTTATCTTTGGTGTTTTAGCTTTATGCTTGCCTAGCTGACCAAGGAAGAAATAAAGAGTATTTGAGTGAACAATGGGAAGGAGTTTTGTTCTATGCAAGGTAATGGTATAGAGATTTGGAAAAGTTAGGATTGAAGTATAAGTTTGAAAATTAAAAAAGCTTAATAGTAGGGGAGAAGGTGGTAAACAGACATTTGGAGGTGGTAGTTGATGTAAAAATGACTTGTTACATGGTAAAACTTCGTACTTTTGGAAATCTTTAAATCCTTCTACAAAATGTTATCAAGAAGCCTTGAAGCTTAAGGGAAAGAAGGAACAGATCCTAGAAGCACTAAAAATCATTTTTTTAAGGAACTGTAAGAGTAGAAAATAAATTGTATCCTTTCAAAGAGAATAGTTTTGGAAAGTCATCCTGAGAGCAAAGAGATTTTAAAATTAAATCTATGTTCATAGACTTCTAGCTATTATCCTGTAAGCGTAAGGATGAGTCTCAAATGAGCTCCTATTGCATCTCTAAATCCCCAAAGCTTTTGTGCCTTGTTAATTACCTTGGCATGTTTGTATGCATTTGGAATACAGCACTTAATGAGCAGATCATACAAGCAGCTGCCTTTTATTTAAGGCATGTGGTCGCAGATCAGATCTTAATTATGTTCTTGTGTGAAAGAACAAACTACAAACAAGGTTACGCTTAAATAGCTTCTACGGGGGAAGAAAATAGGCAGGGTGAGGGAGGAATTCAGCAACATTTTTTTAATGGAATTTCAGGTGATGTTTTTAACTCTTTTTGTTACTGTTTCCAGAACATGTGTGGGCTTTCCTAAGGTCCAAGCTCCGGTAGTCAGGTGAGAATATCCACTTTTTCATTTCTAAATATAGAACGTAGATCTCGCTGGGCTTGAATTGGCAGGTGCAGTTCCTGTTTGCTGTGAAAGCTCTCTGTCTTCCTTTTATTATGTGTCTTAAGTTGGAAGTTCAATCTTAATCGGTTTATGGGAGTTTGATAAAATATATAGGAGTGCTTTCAATATAAGCAGCATGTGTTGGATAGTTATAAACAGGCTGTTTGTCAGCAACAGTTTAGATTATGCTAGCTGCTGATATACATACTAATTGTTCAGCACCCCTCACTAATTAATGACTTAAGAAAAAGTGTGATGTTCTTTGTTGGTTATTTGTTTTTTAATAAATTGTGTGTTTTTTCAGTAACTTTTTAAAGTAATAAAGACTTGAGAGGATTGGATCAACAAAGGAGAGAAAAATAGATGAGTGAAAATCAGTTGGCAGATGATTATTCCCCACCTCCAGGGAGTCTGTGATCTGTATGAAAGTCTCTCAAATACAGAATAACAATTAAATTTATCTAAATAGAACCAAACTAACTGAAAATGATTGAAATACTTTCCTTCACAAACCCTAATGTTCCTCAGACGCTTTGCAGTTGTCACTGAAGTCGTGACAGACAATGTGGCTTTAACAGCGGCTGTAACTCAGTGTTGTATCGCTGCAGATAGACTTTTTTCACTTCTCCTATTTTAGTTTTGTGCTGTCTGCTGAGATATTATTTTAGGACAAAAGTTCCCTATAGCACCCACGTACAGGGAATATACTGAAGCTGGAATGTGAAGGTGCAGTAGGTCCCATGGCAACTTCTTTTGCTAGTTTAGAAAGATGTTTCCTCCCTCCACTCACAAATGCACCTTTGCTTATTCTCTGCATTTCTAGGAAGGCAGATTGCAGCCATTTGCTTTAAACTGAGAGACCTTTGCCAAATTTCATCAGCTGAATATCTGGCTGCTTTTCTGTCAGCGTCTTTGCCCGGAGAGGACACCTTTATGCTCTCTCTGTGAGGCGGGAGGTATTGCTGGAACCGGCTCTCGGTGGTGCAATGTCAAATTCTCAAAATGTCAGATTTATCTGTGCCTGTGATGGTGTAATTTGGCTTCCTGCTGTGCAAATGAGAGGATTAATTTCCATAATATAGAAATTAACAGTGTAGTTGATATTCCTCCATTTCTCAGCACAAATTAGCAGCTGTGGGTGACAGCAACCAGTTTAGCCTCCTTTTTGTCTTCCTTCCAAATAGCCATTGATGAAGACACTTGCCCCAATTAAATCATATTGGATGCCAAATGGGTGTTATCTCCTCCTGCTCCATTTCCCTCCTGGTTTGTCTGGCTTTGAGGCTTCGTGTGTTTCCTACAAGTCGTGGCTCTGACTGCCCTTCCCTGAGCAAAAAGCAGGGAGCAGGGGCAGGGTTGTTCCACCCCAGGCTGTGAATCCTGTGTGTGATACAGACACAGGACAGGGAACCCAAAGTGCTGAAGCTCTGCAAAATCTGCTGTGGAGGTGATATTTCCTTTCTGAGGAAAAAGGCAAACGATTGGTGTCAGTCATGTTTTAAGCCATCAGGGAAAATTACTGCAAGGCTGTCTGTTAGAGCCCTTGTAGTTTGTCTGATGGGTTTACAGGTGATTCAACAGTATTATGAATTTAGCTGAATATATAACAAATACATGGAGCTCCTGTAGGCTGTGAGGCGAGATCATCTTTTTATCACGCACCAGGTCTTAGAATCACAGCTGATAACTCTTGAGCCAGCCCACTGATGGGTCTTCTGGAAAAGCCTGAGATCTTGGCTGTAAGCTGTTAGATGTGAAGAGCTTTGTACCTGGGGCTGGACAAAGAATATATAGCTCGGTTTGGAAATTCAAACACAGGAGGAGGGCTGTGGAAAAAAGGGAGACTTGCTCTCTCTCCCTTTTGTTCCTTCAGCCAGCTCTGCTGTGGAATTTCCCTCAACTGAGAAACTCTGAAGGTTTCTGCTGAAGTTATTTGTAGTAACTGGCACACACGTGTTTACTTACATAAAGAAAACCATGGGATCAGGGCCATGGTTTTTTTAAAATTGTCAAAGGTACACAAATAGATCACAGGTGCTTGTATGTGGCAATAAGTCCTTAAGGACATGGATAATCAATAATATGTTTTTAGAACATGAGGGTGTGTTTGGGCATTAATCTCAACACACCAGAAGTAACTTGGTTTCTCTACTGAACTAGAGAGATTTTTTCCCAGATGTTTCATGAGGTGCAAGAGAGGTCTGAATTTGGCTCTTCATCTCTTAATTGTTCCATAAAGTATCCCAGGCTCTGCTTTATGTCTGTCTGTAATAATCAAACCCAAAAGAGGGGTGAGAATTAAAATGCTAATATGTTAGTGTCACCTATCCTGATAGTGAAGCCATCTACGATTTAATCCTGTTTGCTGAAATAATAACTGAATACACCAGATCAAAGAAAATGCCCTTGTGATTACGATTTGTTCCTTGGCTGAGAGTATCTATGATAATGTATAAATAAAAAGGACAGTGTAATTTCAAGCTTGACTATCATATAGACTAACACAGTTGTGCAGCAAGCTCTTATGTTGATCTGTTAGACTGTTTTTTCTTTCCTAAGTAAGAGTTCAGCAAGGTGTTATAAACTTGGTAGGAAAAGGAAGACATTGACCCTTAAGGACAACAAAGATGCCAGCCCCTTCTGACTCTGTAACTCAGAGGAGGTAGGAACTGATCCTTTTCCAGAGGCCCTCCTAGCCCAAACTGTGACTCCCAGCTTCCATTTGCCTTCTGCAATGTTAAAAATCTGCCCAAGTGCAGCTGTAAGCAATTGTCCTGTAAGCTTCTCTCCTGTGATTTAAAAAAAGTAATAAATACTTTTTCCCTCAAAATCTGAGAGAGATGTTCTCACAGCATGCATAGTTCACTAGAGGAACTCACTGCTTCAGTGACGCTACTTATGCCAAGTAGGTAAAATAGCAGATTGTTGTCTTTTAATAGTATTGGGAAATCTATACACTGTATAAACTACCTCACAGTGGATGGTATGTTTCTAGACTTTCTATACTTTTGTGAATAAAAAGATATTTACCGGTAGGAGTTGGGACATTAAGCTAGCCTTCAACAGTATTTTCAAAGGCTTCTTGCGACTTACTGTAAAGCCTCCAGTGCTGGTCACTGAAAAGCTACAGGACTATGTTGACCATGGGTCAAACTCAGGTGGGAGATGGCAGTTTGAAGATGGCAGCCATTTGAAGAGCTGTTAGTGACTAATTGCTAACCATGTCAGGTTCAAGACAGTTTCTAGTGCTGATGAGTGACACCACCCACCTGGGACTGGGAGTTCCCTGCTTCCTCCTGCTGGGCTCACTGAGGTGTGGGAGCAAAGAAGGGCAGGAGAAGTGTGAAAGCAATGATACTATGTGCTCCATGCGTGGAGGTTTTTCTGTCTCTAGCAACATAAAATGTGGCTATCTCCATCTTGGAATACGAAGTCCTTCTGTACACATACTCTTCCACTGAATGCTTTTCATGGGTGGTTATATCTGATATTACTGCAGGACATCATGAGTTTGGTTATTCTAACTGACTTTTAAAAATAAGCAAACATTTGGATTAATTCGTTAACTACAGAAAATGTCATACTTTCATGGTTGATGACAATGTATGCAATTTCAATCTTTCTATAAAGTCATTCTGGTCTTGTTGCAAGGAATAAAATGAAAAGTACTTGCATCTGCCTTAATATATGTGTATGATATTTCTACAGTAATGCCTGCAGGAGCTACAGCCTGGAAAAGCGTCACTATGCTCAGGACTGCTAATACTGAATTCTTTACCACGTGGTGACTTTTGATGGATAGATCTTGTGGAATGATTCAGAAATACTTTTGTGAATGAAATGGGCACATTAACTGTTATTCAGTGGGGTCATATTATTCATTGGACAGTATCTGGGCAACTGACAATTTCTTGGTGAATATATCCTCACTTTGAGAGGTGTTCCAAACAGTCATGCTGAAGTTGTGATACCTGTTAGTAGTGATCTTTTTTTTTTTTTTTTTAAATATATTTGTTCTAAATGCATGGATCATCTGCAGAAGAATTATCTTAAGCCAACAAATAGCTATGTAGTCTAAACTCTCAGATCAGTCTTCATGTGCCATTGGTAGAGAGAAGGAAGCAGAGTCAGTCCATCCTAAGATATGTCTCTGACATGAATTGGTCTCTAGAGGCTCCTATCTCTTGTCATTGATTGTGAACCATTAAACTGCTGCACTTTCTCTGGACAGTTAAACTTAACTGAGACAAATCCACCGGTAAAGGAGCAGAAGTACTAACAAGTGGCTTGGCGGTACGCGGTGGGGGTGGTGTGGGTGGTGGAAATGAGCATTGCTATTCACAAGTAAAGTGCATTGGTTACAAAGAACCTGTTGCAGGAAAATAGTACACCAGACTAAGGCGGGCGAATGAGGAGCTGCTGATCCCAGAATGTCCTGCACCCCAGAGTGAGCTCACAAACAATTTACTAACTATAGGTGTGTGTATACCCGCGGCTGTGCCCATTCAGAGTCCTGCAGAGTGACTACTGTGTGCGCTGTCGCTCTGTGTTAACGTCTGATCATGGCTTTGTGCAGTAACAGGGAAATGCTGCGTGTAGCCTGGAAACAGTCTAACCACACTGGCGAATGAGCCAGGGCAGTGCTGCCCTATAAATATTAATGATTCAGTGTCTCCACAGAGCTCTGTGTTGCAAAGTGCTCTTCTGTCTACTCCTCTGACTTCTAGGTGATTCAGGATGCTCTGGCTTTTCCTTTCTAATCCAAGTGTGATATTAAGGAAAAAAATATTTTTCTGAAAGAACTGTTTCAACTACCTTTACTTTCCTTTGGCTTCTCCACAGCAGTGTAGACGTGGTTCTAAGAGGCACACATCTGCTGCACTGTCATCCGCTTCAGCGGCAGTAGTGAATTGTGGAGCCATTAATGACACTGGAGGAAAAACCAGGATGCTCACCCAATCCAGACATTTGTGCTCTGCGTCTCCTATAGATAATTTAAAAAAAAAAAAAAAGAGAAAAGAGGCAAGGGCCCGGGGCGGGGGCGGGTTGGGGGGAGGGAAGACAAGCATTTTAGCTACTTGCTTTAAGGTAGCTGCTCAACTTTGACTAGATTTTACTCATGTTCTAAAACTCTGATGCAGACGCAATATCAGGTGGGGGTCTTTATCAACACTAACAGGTGTAGAATTCCCAGACAGACCTTGCGATTAAAAATATACAGTTCAGGTAAATACAGAAATGGCTTTACCGTCTGAGGAACAGGACTGGCACCTATAACATGAGAACATTATGTGGACTTCCTAGTGCTTCAATTACAAACTTAACCAGCCCTTACCCACCACCCCCACCTTCCCCAACAAATATGCTACACACTAAAAATATTTCTGGGGTTCCTGTGGCAAGTCTGAGTTTTTGTTGAATTTTGGGGCTTTTTTGTTGGTGGTGGGTTTTTTTCTGAAAAGAGGGTTTTTCTATAGAACATGGTCGCTTTATGATTCAGCTCAGCTACCTGTGCAGATTCAATCAACCACCAGGAGTGACAAAGAGAAGAGAAACCTGAATTTGCTGAAATAGGACATTTCTCCCTCCTCTTCTTGTGTGTTTCTTCCTCCCTGTATAGCCAGATTTACACTTCCCTAGCCCAGTCAGCGTTCAAGCTCCCCATATTTATGCGAAGCTCCCGTTGTGCCTGTATAACATTTTGGTACCCCAGAGTATCCCTCTGCTGCTCTGTCACAAATAAGCAGTGACCTGGCACAGCTCTTTTTAAGATTGTTTTTCCAAGTGTCACTCTGCTTTCCGGAGGGCAGGATGGACTTCCAAACTGACTCTGTTATATGACTAGTCTCTGTACTTCACACAATATGAATAAACAGGCCTCTGGGGCAGTAGACTTTATTCCAGGGCAAGGTCTTTCACTTCATGAAGGTAAACCTAGAGCAACACAACTGGATTTTTCCACTCACACGCCATGGAGTTGAGCAAAACCTCCTTCTGTAACTTCATTAATTTAATTGCAAACACACTCAGCAGAACTCCTGCTCTGTTCTTTCCCAATGCACAGTTCTGTAATATTTTCACTAAAGTAAATCTTTTTTAGCAGTCAATAGGAATAGATCTCTGCCTTTTAAAAGAGGTGGCCCTGGTAGGTACATCGACCTTACACACCACAAAGCCAGCATAGTGAGACTCCAGTTGACAGGCAAAACCAGGTATTGTTTAGCTCATGTCTCAGTAGGAATAGAGTATTTATCCAGTGATGTTTTACTGTAGTGATTTACATTTTCAGTTCTATGCCAGTGCTCTCTGAAGTATGATCTAATTAGTAAAAGGTGTTTGAGATTCTTTTTTTCCAATATCAAATGATTTTCCTACTCCAAAAAGCCTTCTGATGATGTTTTCTGAAAATCAATGAGAGTTTTGATAATAATTTAAGACTTTTTTTTTCTTCTCCATAAAAACAAGGGAAAAAAATACTGTTTGAACTGAAGGAATATTTTTAAAACCTGGTTTTAATTCAAGTGCTTTTTACCTTTATTGTATTTATTTTATGACATGCTCGTAGTTGAGATTTTTTTCATAGGTATATTTAAGGCTTATTATAATTGCTGATGAGAGTATGACAGTAACGCTTACCAACAGGCTGAGAACTCTCCGTAACAGAACCTGTAGGAAATAAAGACTCAAGTACACATATGTGGTCATGCACGCACAAACAGTTTTTGTCTGGTCCTGTTTAAAGCTAGAAATTTGTCAGTACACTGTAGAGAATTAGATCTGTCTTTTTCAAATTGTCTGCCTTTAGAGGACCCGTGCAGGTTTTGGAAAACTTTTACGTTAAAGATACGGTGTGAGAGGCAGGAAAGCCTAGCTCGGTACCTCTCATTTTAGTCTGAAAGGCATGAGAAATGTTATTGTTACAGCTGTAGGATAACAATACTCTCCCTTTCAATCCACAATAGTCTGTGGTTCTAGTATCAAAAATCAATTTCCTCTGGAGGAGAAGCTTGGACAGTCCTTGGAATTGATGCTTTAAAGTTGGGGGTTTTGGTCTATTTGCTTCTCAACTTTGTGTTTTGAATGTCAGCTGCAGTGTTATACTCCGTTTCTGAACAATGAAGAATGTGTTATGAAGGAGGTGATGATGCTTTTTATATTCCGCCTATGAATATGATAATTTAAATCTAGAAGTTATTTTAATAAGTGTTCAACAATCTCCTGTGGGATGTACATAGTTCCTACTATTATACCAAACCCTTGATCTGTGTATTCTGAGGACAAGATGGGTACTGCTTTCCAATTTATACATGTTTTAAGTCTGAAATGCGTTCTACAGGTCAAGCCAAAGAAAGGCTAATAACAAAATGTAGGGCTCATTATATGCAGAACTATGCTGCTTACGTTACAGATTAAGCCTTTACTTTGCATAACATCTATGCTCCCCTGTTTCTCTTAAGAGACAGCTTTAAGCCTGACAATATCATGTTGAGAATCACCAGGTGGAGTTATTGCACACATTTTAGAGATTATTTTTCTGACTATATAAGCACTGTTAAAAACATAGTTACATTAGTTTTCATCTTCTGAAATAATTTCTGACTGTAGGGTGTATCATAAGTTATGAGGGATGTTATTTTCCATTCTTAAACTCCCTATCTAGAGTCTTTTCTGTTAGCTCCTGGGAAGTAAGCAGTTGAATCTGGTTCTAGTGCCTCAAGACAACTGTCTGCATGTTTGCAGTCTTCTGTAGTTTAGGATTGTGTATACAGTGCAAGTAAACACATTGCACAATATATAAACTTGAACTGCCCATCAGACAAGTTTGTAACAGGGAGGAAATATAGAGGTAAAGCATGAGATGTGTTATTGATGGGTAAGTTTGGGTCCTTGCTGTTGAGTATGGAAGAGGAGTCAAAATCAACAGGGATCACAGGAAAAAGGAAGCTGCCTGCTTGGAAGATGCTGCAGGAGGAGGTGAGAAATGTCATGTAGGGTCCTTGAAGAGAAAAGGAGAATAAGGGTAGGTGGAAGTAGGGAATGAAGGCAAATGCTGGAGGGAATATCTGGAGGGGGAGTGTAGAAGGAGATAAGGAAATAGAAGAAAAAGCATGGGAGGGATGGATGATGCAATGCAGATGAGAAACATGCTGAGGGCCTTGGGGTATAAGGCAGAAAGGCAGGTACAAATTTGGAAAATGCTGCAGGGAGAGTTTTGACCTGGCTCAGGCTCACTCTGGCTGCTGGCGGCAGCGGTGCAGGGTGGCCAAAAATATGACAGGTGTCTGTCACCATCAGGCTCCCTGTTGGGGGAACGCAGGAGCAGTATCTGTCCAAATCTAACAAAGGCATATTGATTAATTGGGAATCTGTATGCACAGTTATAGCTATTTTGTCTGAATGTCAGTAAGATGATGTGAATGCCTTCTTTAAATGTTAAAATATTCTTTAGATTGTGATCACATGTGTTTCTTTTGCTCTTTGGAGTCAATCCACTGAGATCTCTGACTCATAGACAGAGTGATCTTTCAAAGTCAAGTTTTGGTATTTGAACAGCACTTAATATCCACCCTGAAAAATCTAGACTAAATACCCATTAAGTGAAGGCACTCAACATCACACTCTAAAGTAGGGGAACATCTACAAATACTTAAATAATAATTTAAGAATTAAGTAATAATTCATAGGAATTCACTGACTTCTTTCTGTGGTTTTGTGGGGAAATTGTGATGTCTGTCCACCTTACAAATAAAAACATAAATTAACAAAGAAGTCAAATCAAGGAAAAGTTCAAACTGAGAAAGTATCACGGATGAGCTTAGTGTAGGATATGCTTTCTCCTTCGTTTCAAATCACTCTGGAGGATAGGGTGCCTAGGGATTGGTATAGATTTGCGGAGAGAAACCGTGCTATATGCTATGCAAGAGGTCACTCTTGAGGATCATGTTGATCCCCTCTTTTGGTTTATAAACTCATTAAATGCCGTGTGGAACAAACAAATCTGCTATTTCTATAAAAGAAAATCTCTGTTTGGAAAGGGCAGTTCAAGCAAAAGTACCATCCTGTATTAAGGTACTGAACTCTCTCTATGGCAAACTGAATCAAAGTCCTGCATACGGACTTCTCGGAGATACACAGAAGTGCAAATCCTGTGTAATGTGCAATTGCTTAGTCCACAGAAAGTTGAATTCTACACGGTAAGCAGCAGAGGCAGAAACCAAACCGTGGGCCAACCACATCAGATATTTGTGCTGCCACTTGATAATAGGTAGGCAATTTGGGAAATGCTATGTCTAATATTCACGTGTGTTTTGCTCCACACCAGACAGAATGCCCCATATCTCACTGAAATAAAATGAGAAATGCTCATTTTCGCTATAGTGTATCGAGTTAGAGACATCCTGTATGCTCCCATTTTTGCAACACAAGAACATACTGAACTTTCAACTACAGGACCGAAGAGAGGGAAGTAATTTCATATGTCACTCTTACACTACTGGGTTGATGGGCGCAGAAAAGAGGAGGAAGTACCATAAGAAACACTTGAGGACTTGATGCTCACCCTGGCTTTTTATCTCTGAGGCAGATTAAATTCTATTTGTGCATATTTCCTTCTTTGTGCTTCTCTCAGATGACGTTTTATTGTCCTCCTGTTGCTAAACTGATATTGCAAGAGATTACCTGTTGTGAAGGTGGAGAAAGAAAAATGGCCACTGGCTTCTGTCACTTACCATTCTAGGAGTTAAGGTTACTGAAATGAAGATTAAGGGCAGGGAGAGGAGGGGGGGAAAGGGCAGATAAAAAGGCTAAGTGGAAAAAATGACAGCTCTTTGTCTAAGAGGATTCTCTGTGAATCCAAGGAAGGTGCTAATCAAATAAGTGATTATAGTCCCATTTGCAACATGAGTATCTGTACAAGTTTAGGTGTGCAAGGTGGCAAATCTCTTCTAAAAAGACATGTCGTGGGGTCTGAATCATCACTAATGATCTTTCACATTATTGGTATGAATGCAAGGAATGTTAACATCCCTGCCTATTTACCTTCCAGTGGATGCACATTTTCTAGCAGCAACTTGTCATAGAAAGATGTGGAAAACAGAAGAAGAAATATCTGTTAGTTCCACTGAAGGCTTCACTGTGCTGATATAATTTCGCTAGGAAATTCTTTGATTCCTCACCGGGATGTGGAAGTGCAATAGAAAGTCTTTGGTCTCCCTGCATTTTATTTGAAGTTCTTGTTATAATTATTTTTCACTTCGAAGGGAGAAAAAGGTTGCACTGTAACCATCAGAGTAGTTAATCTACGTGCCTATATTCTAATTTCAGAAATTCCCTGGTTGTGAGAGGTGTTTCACTAAACCGGGAAGAGGGACGTGACATATTTGCATTTCTTGAGCACTCTTCATCCAACTCTTTCCAGAGATTTCATATTTTAAAAATTTTGTTGTCTTTATTGAGATTAGTTATGTCTGTTGTATCCAATGAGACCATTCATGTTGTCACTGTTTGATATTTACTATGTGCCCATTCCATGCAGTGTCCAAAGGGGTGGATATAGTTAGGTACTGTCACACTGGATCAGACCAAAGGTCTCTGGCATCCATATTCTGGATCCAACAGTGATAGGCATAATAATTTTTAGAACGTATAAGAATTACTATCATGAATGTTTCTCATACATGCCTATTAAAAATCCAATGCAGTCCCCAGGTAAATAAATACTGGATTTAGCCAAGGTATTTCAGATTTTTTTTCTGTCTCCTAAGAGGTTTTTTATTCCACCTTAAATAATTTGAAGTCTTACAAAACTTGATCTTTATGAATGTGTAGTCACTCTAGGAATCTTTCCAACCTCTTCTGTCCACTAATATCCCATGGCAGTGAGGTTTACAGTCTTGTGGAAATCTTAAACTGCATCTCAAGCACCATGATCATACCTGTCTTCGTATTATGAGAAAAGTAGAATAGAATTCCAAATCTAAGTTTGAGGTGACTGATTATTCTTTTATGTTTTTTGATTACACCTTGTCTTATCTGTCTCTCTTCTAGAATAAACTTCCCCAACGCTTAAAATCTCTGTTCACATTAAGGGTGCTTCCCAGGCTGCTGTTTTCTTTTCTTTTCAAATTCTTTCTAATGCTGCAGTGTCACTTGGGAACGGAGTGAATAGAACAGCACAGATGTAATAGATGAGGTGATACAATTTATTTAGTCAATCATTCCTTATTCTTCATCGCATCCAACATACCACCTAATACTGTACTTTTATGTTTTTATGTACTTTTATGTAGTTTGTGTTAATTTCAGGGCTTCCTGCCTAACAGACAAGGTCAAAGTACTGAAGTACCAGAAAAGAAACACCATTCACAGAATTTCAGTTTGTGAAAGGATCACGAGGGGATTATCTGCAGTAAGAAAAGTTAGATGACGACAACACAAGCAGCTCTTTCTGGCTGTGTGCTCCTAGGAGTTATGTGAAATATTATCGTCAGATCTGCTCTTGTGGGCCTTTTTACTTTTAAGGATGGCAAATTAGGAAGATTTGGGTTCCTCATTTGGGATTATGCTTTCAATTGATACAGGGCATGCCTAAAAATTGCCTCTAACTTTACTCTCTGAATACTTTGGGGCTCTTTAGTTGCTTTCAAAGCTTGAAGGGTTCTGTTCGTGTGTGATACCAGCTCATGTGTACCATGTAAGAATGAATAATTGTGGGAGATCTGGTACAATGAGCACAACCAATGATTTGTGAGGTCAGAATGATCTCAGGGAAGTGTCACCAGTTGACACAAACCTTGCTATGAATTACAGTGTCATTCCTGACCCATTTCACCTGAACTCAAGCATCAAACTTTAGGCCAACTGAATGTTATTATTTTGTTTTACTGGCAGCAACATGATGTAACCTTCTTCCCTCCACATCCTCTCAAAACCCTGTGTTTTCAGCTAAATTCAAATTTCATATTTAGTATTATGAGAAATACAGTGGTGTTGTCAGGCACTGCTGACCCAATGGCTAGTTCTAGGGGTCTGTGGATGGTAACAAACCAAGGTAAGCCTGTTGCCAGTAAGGTTAACTTAGCAATGTGATAGTCTGCACAGATGTTTTCTATTGAAAACTGTTGCAAACCACTTCAGTCTAGTCAACAACTACTGGCAAGCTCCACACCTAGCTTTTGTGATGTGAAAGTAATCTTCACACAGAAACTACTTCTGGTTTCCCTGAATGGTTTAAAGAGGTTTTCTTTTGTTGTCCTGTTATAATTGTAGAGTGAAGCAACCTTGGGAAACTGTAAGGGAAAACTAAAATATAATGAAATGCTTTTATTTTTATGTTGTGCTCTCACGTCTTAAATAGGTAGGTAGCCTCTGCTGGAAGAAAGGAGAAAGAAATAATCAGTAGATCATTAAACTCAAGGCCAAAATGAGTAATCAGTGACTGTGGACTGCCATTTCATATGCCTTAGGATGTTAACAGCGAGCAAGAAATTTCAGCCTGGAATCTTAAATTGTATGAAAGGGAGTCTGATCACTTCTCAGAGGATGGATTGGATAGCACAAAAGGAAATAACTGTGGAAACTATTTTAGGCTTTTGTACGTTAGGAGGAAAAAAAAATTTTGTTCCTCTGAGGAAGAAAGGTTAAGATCTTAACAAAATGTTAATGACACCAAATTGCCATAATCTTAGAGTAAAAATTACATAAGGAAAGCGAGCAGTTTGTGACAGTGAGAAGAAGATATATCGGTGATGTTTAAGAGCAGTAAGATCGGTTTTGTAATCAGAATACAATAAGGTGAAATATATTCATTCTGCTGTCTTGTCTTAAGATGGAAAAGCATACATTTGGCTGCTGAAAGCCCAAATATGAGGGAGTGTTGACATTCCCTACATATAGTGTACTGGGAAGCAGAGCAGCTATAGGACTCTATACTTTGTAGAGTGTAGAGGCCTATACTACAGGACTACAGCCTTTTCTGTAGTCTGTGTCTTCTCCACTTTCCCTGCAAAAATACAGAATCATCTTGGACAAGCAAATAGAAAGCAGCAGCTAAGAAACAGTGGGACATGGTGTGGGGAACCTGTTTGATCTTAAAAATCTCTTCTCTGAAGAGGAACTGCAGCTCAACAGTAAACCATGCCCTTGTTCTGGCAGGAATGTATTGCCCAGAATGACAGTGACATTCAGTGGCCTCTGCCACAGCCTGCACTATTTATGTGACAGTTGACAATATAAGCAATGTGGACTTAGTGCCGAGAAGCATGTGATATATCATGCAAACAATAATGTAGTTTTTCATGCTTCATTGGTCCATTAGTTCAATGGATTCTATTTTTACCTAAGAATCTGCAGGGTCTGGTATATGAACTGTGAATTCTGATTTAGGATATCTTGTGCATCACCTTACCTAACCTGATAGACCCCAGCCTGGTGTGAGCTAGCTTCCCCTCTGGACAGGGAAAATGATACATTATTTGTTTGAGCTCCATTCTCATAACATGGATGCATTTTATTTGGGTCCCTTGGGTCTGTAATCTCAGCCCTGAATGACTGAAACTGATGATAGTGGGGGGAAAATACACTAGCAGAAACAATAATGGCAATGAAAATGTGCTCAAGAGAAAGCTTAAATGGCCTTCTTCTAAATTAATGTTTTGTCACTAAATAAACAACAAATGCCAAACCAGCTGGACCCGTTTGAAACACCTCCCCCAAGCTAGAATCACTAAGGCTTATAGTTGATAGACAGCCAAGATAATTGCCTCTGATTCTGTTCATGTTCTGATTCTGGCAGGTCCCATTCATGTAGGGCTTGCCTCAAGCTATTTAGCCCTGGGCCAAATTGCCCTAGACCCATCTGATCAATCTGTAGATCTCTGGACTTTAGAGTAGGCTCAAGGTTCATGGCGTTGCAGGATGTCTGTGTGACACTCCATTGCACAATGTAAATGGATGTCTGTACCATGGTCCAGCAGTTCTCCCCTCTGTTATCCAGTTCCTATCTTGAGCACAGACAACTTCACTGATGAAACCAATGGGGCTCTGGGGACGGTTATTCACGGACACAGTGGCGATGGCCTTCAGCATGCAAACTATGCTGCAAACACATGAAAAAGTGTGTGGCCCCCAAAAGCCACTGTCCAAAACCCTGATGGGGAGTGAGTAAATGCTCCCTGCAGATTTATTCCATTATTTGCTAGGCGAAGACAAAGCTGTCAACAATGATATCTCCTTCCCAATTAAGCTCACTATTACAGTCCATAAATCACAGCATGCCTTCCCTGTGGGGAAAGAAAACCTGTACAATTTCTGAAAATGCTCATAAACACAGTGTGCAGGAAATAGCTATGTTTTTTTAACCAACCACATTCCACCATGCTGCCTTAATATCAAATCATAACTAAGGCCATTAAAGAGACCGTGCAATTGTATTACACTTTAAGGCCAGGTGAAGGTCTGCTAAAGTGGTGGTGTGTTTTTTTTTTTTTTTTTTATTTTCTTTCACAGGAGACTGCTGATCATTTTGATTAGTATTGTCTTCTAGACCTTTCCCACCAAATCAAAGAGAATAGGACTACAGAGATTTCTATTCCCTTGTCCCAATGCAGGATCAACCCTACCTATGTCTGTCTTCATAAAAACATCCAGTGACAGAGCTGACAACGCCTTTCCCAGGGAATTGACTCCAGCGCTTTGCTACTTTCCTTCAGGAAGCTTCTATTTCTGACCAGCTTGATTCCTCTATGTTACAATATGAGCCTATGGCCTCTTGGACTCTTTCGCTTGTACTCAGACTCCAAATTCATCGTAAGATATTGGAGTTGTTTGAGGGTTTGTTTTGCTTTTTTGTTTGGGTGTGGTTTTTTTTTTTTTTTGTTTTTTTTTGTNTTTGTTTTTTTTTGTTTTTTTTTTTTCTTAGAAGATCCTGCAAGAAAATTATACAAATACTGTGAGACTGCTAGTCCTCTACACACTGGTACAAACCAGGACGGGACTACGGAGTATGTTGGCTGCAGAGAGTTATATGGCTCCGCCTGAACCCTAAGTGACTGTATGAAATACCCCAGTCTTTGGGTAAGGAGGGTAACAACCCTGGGAAATACGCAGCATGAAGTTTCATAAGCCCTAGCCTTTAAGGAATTTTGTTAATAAATCTCTCCTTTTAAACATGGGAAAAACACAGGCTTAAGTAAGGGCTAGCGCACAGAACTCACATTTAGCAGGAAAATTAAACACTAGTTACAGGTCTCTATGTATCTTTCCCATCCTGCCTGTGGGTATCTGTGGGTGAATGTGATAGGTGGGATGAAGTGCATACCTTTCAACTGCGAAGGAACGTAAGTCGCTATCTTGGGTTAGTGATGATTTCCTATAGCCATGAAGGTCAAAGCATGTCATATTGACCTGGCCTAGTCACCTGATTTCATGGGCTTGACCTGTCCTTTTTCGCAAACTAAATGCGTGGGGTTTTGTTTGTTTGTTTTGGGCTTTTCATTTATTTTATTTTTTTGGCTCGGGAGGTTGAAAAGCTGCTAATCAAATAAGCAGTTCAGCGGAATTATTTATTCATGGTGTGCCTGCCTGGCTGCCCATCTGTCTGGAGAGTATGATAGTTTCTGTGTCTCGTGGTCCATTTAACAGTGAGTCTGAGTATATCATGTCATGTAATAATAACATGTAGTGTACTTTCCACGGGACTGATGGAATAGAGGCTGAAATGTGTCTGGCCATAGTGTTGTGTTTTAGCTGTTATACATATTCTGTGACCCTATAGAAAAAAATTGTAATAATTAATCCGAATAGCTGATGATGTATTGTGTATAAATGCTATTTATGTATATTCTGATTAACACAGTACTGAAAATGAGTGTGCACACTTCCTAGCTACAAACGCTTATTTGTCCTAGTGGGTACGTGCACAGCTCATTTTGTGTACCACTTACTTAGAAATGAGATAGGGTAGAGTAGATGAATGTAATGATGAAGAAAGATAGTAGGAGGGTTTGGAGAAAAAGGATAAAGCACTTGGTTTGCCAGATGGAGCAATTGTGCTGGGTCCGTACTGCTGCGGAAGGAGGCCCTATGGGAGCTCGCAGCTGTAAGGATGGAGAAGCACAACTCACACTGGACAAGCTCCTGCCTCCCTGCTCTCTGACAAGGTCTGGTGCAGGCACCCTAGTCAAGCAGAGGGGTTTGTGGAGGAGACTCTTGTCATCCTCCCATCCTCCTCCTTTTTCACTCTTAGGGGTGTCAAACGTTCTCCCGTACTCAGAATCCTTCTGTGGGGTTTTGCGTAACTGTTTAAGAAACCTAATAGCAGAAATTAAAAGTCTGCACTGCTTAGTGTGACAGTATCAACTTCTCCATAGATCAAGATACAGGTAACTGAACTAGCACTGGTCAAACCAAGTCTTCAAGTTTGCTCCCTAACCATGGAATACACAAATAAAATAACATTGGTGACATTTCAGCTTTTTAGGAGACCAGGCTGATAGTTCCTGTGCCTTAGCTTTAAAAGGAATCATGAAAATTTGCTCCAAAAAAGGAGGGGTTCGAAACTCTTGCTCCAGGTACCATAAATGTGATGAAGGAATTTGAAATGTCTAGAAAGTAAACTAGAAGCGTGAGATTTTGAAATCTCATGAGGGATTACACATTCCATTTAAACTAATGAAACAGACATAGAATCACAGAATCTTCATGGTTGGAAAGGATCTTTGAGATCGAGTCCCACCACACACACGCACACACACACACACACAACAACAACCAAAAACAAACCAAAAAACAAACCACACAACCAACCAACCTACAATCTCTGCCACTAGAGCATGCCCTGAAGTGCCACATCTAGATGTTTCTTAAACACCTCTAGGGATGGTGACTCAACCACCTCCCTGGGCAGGCTGTTCCAGTGTCTGACCACTCTTTCAGTAAAGTAATTCTTCCTAATATCTAATCTAAACCTACCCTGCCGCAACTTCAGACCATTTCCTCTGGTCCTGTCATCATTCACTTGGGAATAAGTATTCACATCCTTAATGCCAGGGGAATATATGACTAGAAAATATTTCCTGGGTAATCGAGTCCAGTTTCTTCTTATTATTATACAGTGCTGTTCATAAACTGATCAAACTCAGTTTTAAAAAGAGAAGGATGACGAGGGGTGCATTTCCTTCACTCCTGGGAGGCTTTTCCAGAATTTCGGTGCTGTGAGGTTTGTAAATTTTTCTCTGCTTTACAGTATGGATGTATTTATGGCCAGTTTGCTGTGGTGCGGGATGCTTCACTTGTATGCCTTTTACATGCTCACTGCTCCTGATGACATTACAGGTTGTCCTTGCTCAGGTAAGCAACAGCTTTAGTGATCAGCAGAGTTTGGATACTTTGGATACTTGACATGAGAAGTGCTTGCGCGAAAGAAACCAACACTTGAGATAAGGGTGGCTGCAGCCATTGTAGAGAGCCAAGATTGCACTTACTAGGCCTAAGAACTGCAAAGTATAAAAGAAAAGCCTTTAAATTTGTTCCAGTGGGTATTTTTTTAACACCTGCAGTTCTGAATCATCTAAATATACAGGACGCGACAGTACCAGGTGTAATGGGGGGGTGTCACCAAGTGAGATGGAGGACTGTAGCCTCAGCACTTACTGAAGCATTTCCATCCAGAATATAACAGCTGGGTTGAGAGTCTGAGATGCCGTGGCATTTATGACTTGGTCAATGGATAATGCATATTTCATTATTTATACTGCAAGTGCACTCTGAGCTTTCAAACCTAAACTGAAAACAATATTTACCAAAAAAAAAAAAAAAAAAGAAAAAAAAAAAAGAAAGCTTTCTGAAAGAAAAGCTGCTGTCCTTAGGCCTCTTCTGAAGGAAAAGAACATAAAATAGCCACTGTGGAGCTGGACACATAATAGTAGCAATAGAAAAAGGATATTAATAGAGCAAAACCAGTGACAAGATAGCACACAGATTGTTCGAGGTGAGAGATTATCCTGCATCCTAAACACATGTTGTTGTTGTTTCTGGAAGATGGAGATACCCTGGAAAAACACAAAGAGATCATGCTGTGCAAGGTGCTGTATGGTCATTTGCTTTATTTTATCCAGTATCTTGTGTCCACTAGCACTCCGAAAACTATAATTCCAAATGACATTGAGTTCCTTTCCTTGCATGAAAATCCATGTTACTAGTTTCCATTTTAAATGGTGCATTTAGCATGCTACAGGCAAATGCTAGAAACCTTCGAAGAAATCTGATTTAGCGGAGGATGAACTGAAACCCATGGGCTCTCCCACAGTGTGAGAGTGATTTCAAATGATAAATAGCAGTTCTTATATTTTCTGTACGTGTATGTATTTTTGCACACAAATTCCAGTAGCAGGCTTTCCCTATGGGCTCTAACATAGGCTCCCTTTCTCATGAAAGTTTGGACCAGATGACCTTTCGAAGTTCCTTCTAACCTGGACTATTCTATGATTCTATAAGCATGAACTGTTAATTGTTCAGTGTGAGTTTCAAGGTGAGAGCAAGCATCCCTGCACTGGGTGTGGGGTAGATGGAGCCCAGGTTTGGTTTGCCGTGTCCCTAGGAAGCTAAGAGTAATCCTCTTAATTAGAGCTGAAAATTGCTTCCCAGAGACCCAGGAGAAGAAAATAAGCAACATATTGTCTCTGTGAGTGGTTTGCTTATAAGGTCCCGTTCCATTTCATGCTGCTCAAGCACAAAGGAAAAAGCAGAACCTGGCCCGTAATGAACACTGGAAATCCTCTGTGGACCCCACAAGGGTAGAGCCCATTGGCATTACTGACAGTGACTTGATATATTAACTGAGTCAATGGAGAATGAAGACATCCTTCTTTGAAACACAAGCCTGCCTACAAATTACCCCCCACAACACTCTAAAAAGAAAGAATCCTTTATGAAGCAGTCGTCTTTAAAAGGAATCATTGCTTAAATATTAGAGGCTTCAACCTCTACAAATGCCCTCTGAAGAATTAAATTACAGACTGTTTTATCTTCTGATCTATGTGTGTCGCACATTGTTTTCCTCAGATACACAGGCTTTAAATATATAAATAAATGCTACAGTCATCAAAGACTTAGGACAGGGATAAGTTTTGGTCCTTCTTTAAAAGATGTGTTAAGACAGAGATCGTTCACCAGTGGGGGACAAAGTTCTGAAGAAAATAGATCAACATGTTTGTGTTAACCTCATGCTTTGGCATTTTTCATGGAAGCAGGTCTGAAATGTGGTACAACAGCTGAGACTCCTTACCAGAAAGTTATACTTTCTCTATATAAGTACTGGCTTTCTGACCTGTCCTATTGTTTTTTTTTCAGGGGGGTGGGGGCGGTGTGTGGTTCAGTATTTTAGCCTTTTGAAATTTGATTTTGATCACTAGCTATGCAAATAGCCTGACACAATTGAAAGGGCTGTGAGGAGCAAGGCAAGAACGATAAACTGAATCTGTTGCAATGAAGAATTGTGCTCTGATTAACAAATGTGTGTTTGTTCAGGGGAAGTTCTGGGAATTACCAGTATTTAAGTTTGAATGTATTCAACCCATGTTGTCACACGTGAGCCAGACCTGTGTCGGACCGATATTGCTTGGTTTGATCACTTTTTCAAACTCTTCTCATTTGTTTCTACTCGCACTTTCTTTCAGTGACAGACTCACTCATCTATTGTTTCTTTGCTAGCCCAAAACCATACGTTTTGTAACTTGACTCTCTCTATTCCGGTGTGTTGAAATGGTGTTTTCCAGCTGGAGCCTGCTGGCTAGCCCCGTGCTTTTCTCCAGGCTGTTCCTGTTGTTAATGCTTGTCTTCAAGTAGTACAGCAGCATTCACATACCCCAAACTGTTGGGACTCTACTGTGCTGGGCACTGTACGTGCAAGCAGAACAGGGAGGAGAGGAGTCCTGGCATGGTTAGTTCAAATAAAATACTGAGTGAAAGCATGGCAGGGAGTATATCGACAAAGATTTCAAATAATAGTGTCCAGACAACGTTGTGAAGAACAGCATTAGTGATGGTTACTGGAAGCCTCAATAGAGTTGGGACTATCCTGATCATGGTTTTGTTCTGGCTGCTGAATAAAACCATTGAAGTTCCAGGTTTTCCTATGTGTCTTGTAGCAGCCCTAGCCCAGTTATGTATCAAATCCACTTGCTTCATGGGGAATATGGCTGAGAATTGCTAATTGATGCAGCTTTCTTAGATCGCTTGAGGATCTTAAAGGAGTTGTGCACTCCTGAAGACTATTTAAAACCAACAAAGAAAAAGCAATTAATGAAGTTAAGCCCAACAAAATAAAAACAAATAAAGTGATGTAGAGAGAGGCTGTTCTGTGCGGCATCTTGATTTGTGCGTGTGTTACTAGTTAGTGTCCTAATTATTTATGTCCTTAACCTGAGAAAATTTCAATACCTACTAGAAGATTTCTAGCACCAAAGAAACTCCATATTTCAGCCTGAATCCCTGCAAAATGTTTCATTTAAAAGGAGGAGAAAAGAAAAAAAAAAAAAAAAAAAAAAA
>VXBH01006813.1:82234-146667 GCA_013400035.1 Rynchops niger | reverse complement strand
CCAACCAACCAAACCCCAAATATTCTGGGCAAAAAAGGATGAGCGCAGTGTCTTCCTCTAGCTGGAAAAGAGAATGTAAATGTGTACAGTTATAATCTGCAGCTCCTAACTAGAGAGTTCTAAGTAGAACACACAAGAAATTTTAGCAGAAAGCCAAGCACTTTGCTGTGAGTTATACAGTAAATCCATGACTGTAGTGCTGCACAAAGCATAATGACACAGATTCACACATGTGAAGTATTTTTGTTGGGTGTTGTTTGGTTTTTTTGTGTGTGTGTTTGTTTGTTTTTTGGGGTTTTTTTTAGCAGCATCTGTAGCTGATTGACTATAAGGGCAAAAATAACTTTTGCGGAAAAAAGTAAGACAAAGTGGGAGATGTGGTTAAAAAGAAAAGAGGGAACTCTGTAGCCCTTCCAGTGAGGGATTACTTAGTAATCTCCAGCCACATGGCTTTACTATCAGCAGTCAAAGGATGAATCCTTTTCAACTTTTAATGAAACATAGTTCGATGCTTTTCCTTTCCTCATTCTGAAACCACAGCTGAATGTGACTGTTGGTATTGAAAATACCTTGAGGTGCTGAAATGAGTTTCATCAAGCATTGTTTTACGCCTGGTAATATTCACCAGAAGTGGATCTGAATTTCAATGGATTTTCAGAGGGATTGTTGATCAATTTGCTTTAACACTGCCTCCAGAATTTGAGGATACATCAGTACAAATATGAATTGGAGGATGCTATGGCAGATGGAAGGAGAGATGATCGTATTTGTAATTTTGAACCTGGTCTTTAGACAGTGGCACTCATAAGGAGACAGCTAAGCTTCTGAAAAGCTATTTAGGATGATTTTAGGCAACTTCCGTGGTCATGAAAAAGTTATTGGGGCAGGTGGGGGAGTGGAATTTGTTTGATGTCTTTAACATTGAATGGAGTGTTAAACTGGATAGATTTAATACGTGCTCTTTGTGGAATAAAGTTTCGGTGTTACAAAGGATAGGAAGAGTTGGTTGCTCTTGTTTACAAAAGAATAAATTTTGTCTGGCTTCCATCACTGAAAGGAAATATACTTGAGGGGATTTGATCTCCTGAGAAGCAAAAAAAGAGCCTTAGGAGTAGGCATAACAGAGCACTTTGTACGTATCCTTGAAAGCAACATTTGAAACAAAGAATGACATTATTTGCACACCTGCATCAGCACTGAAGAAAGGTCACGATCTGTAAGTGCACTGAGGACTCCTGTATTTTAATAACAATAAGTCTTTGCAGTTTAAAGTGATGTTTGTCTTGAAGTATTTTGTTAACTAAGAGAGCATGAAACACATCTGTCTTTCCAAAGAAAGATGGTAGCTGACCAAGGAAATTAGTGTTCAGCAGCAAAAAGGAGAGTCCTGGTGGCTAGAAAGATGAAGTTACACCAGTATTGAAGCCAGTTTCTGAGAGCATGTTGCATGTAGCCTCATCAAGCCTGCTGAGCATCATTTGTGCACCCTGTGTAAATCCCTTGGGAATACAAAGGGAACATGTCACATTTCTAGAATTAGTCTTAGGGCTGCATAAGCAGAGAAGTCAACCAGGGTCCCAGTAGAATAGGGAGGACCTCATAGAAACCAATTTCATTTTGGGGCCTCTGTATGCCTCGGAATGATCCTGAACCTGAAATGTGTTCATAAAAGCTGTTTAGATAAAAAGGCCTTCAAAGTAACAAATTAATCCCTAGCTATCAGGATCATATTGGAAATTGGGACACATTTTCCATAAACAGCACAGACTACAAATATTCTGATCAGCTCTCTCAATAGCTAAGAAAATAAGATCCCATTAAATTTCTTTATTAGACATTGAAGATTATGCCATATGTTAGCATCTATGTAATTTCCCCAAGATTTGCAATGAAGGCATTTGATCAGTGATTTGGAGATAGACTCTCTTAGTATATGTCTTCCTCAATTACCCGAAGCAGTATATAACTTTTGATGCAGTACATGCCTGCTTAATGACGAGCCAGACTGTTAATTGCTATTACTTATTACCAAAGTCTGATAGCTCTGTGCTATGTTAAGAAGATAATAAATATATGGAACCTGTCTATTGCCTCACTCTTCTTTCATCAGCCCAAAGAAACAATAAAATGCAACCATTCTAAGGTAAAACTGTGTATTCTGCCATGAGTGGGCAAAGGATCCGAAATAAGTCATAACAGAAAAAGATGCTGAGGGAAAGCATGGGGCACAGTTTAGTAGCAAAAAGGGTCATGTTGACTGGAGAATCAAACATTTCCTACAAGTAAAGAAGAGGGCTTTTCTCTTTTCCTTGAGTCCGTAAGCTGCGCTCTGATCTGGTATCTACACCTGAAAAAGGTGTAGAAATACAATATACTATGTAAATACATCTATCTACGTGAATTTTGAATGCACGCAGTCCTGAGGCTTTTTTACTTCATCAGTATGCTTTCCCAACCTGCTTGCTGCAGGAATCGGTGCTCTCTGCAGCAGTGTTATAGCATACTGCTGCTTGGCAAGAGAAGGAAAAAATCTCAGATGGGATCCATTTTGCAAATGGCTTACTTCTAAAAGCCACCATAGAGTGTAGTTCACAGAAACAAAATAACAATGAAAAGTCAAACTGAAGAACAGAGTCCTGGAGGCTCTGATGCGTCATCAATGCAAATGACTAGAAGATCCAAGGCTTAAGGAAATTAAAATGTCATGCTTCAGTTCAGCTGTAGTGCTTAAAGTTATGTTTATTTCCCGCTATTTATTCATGCAATCTTTAATATGCTTGAAAATGTGAAGGTAAGTGCTATTCTTGTTCATTAAAACATTTTGTGGATCAATGCTTTCATGATATGCAAGGAGAAAACAGTCTTCTCCATTATTTTCTATTTTGACTGACAAATTAACTTGTCTACATCTTCAAAGAGATCTGGTGATAACAGAAACATATCTCTCTTACCATACACTATAAATATTCATAAGAAGACCTGAGCATCCAGTAGCTGCTCATGAGGCAAACCCTTATTAGAGCAATGCTTGCAGTGAGAAATACTAGTTAGCCAATTATTTCATCTGTCTTTTCAACCTGTTACACTCAGACCTTGATAGCTCTATGGCAGACCCTCTTCATTATTTTCTTTTCCCTTACTAGATGAGTGAAGACCAGGTCCTTCACAGGACAAATCTTTGGTTTGGTGTCTTCCTTCCAAGTTACAAAGTCCATGTGAAAGTCACTTCTTTCAGTTAGGTCTCAGTCTGGCTGGCAAAAACTGTATTTTGGCAAAAACAAGTAAACAAACCACCCAAAGCCACCCAAGAAAATATTTTATTGGCTTGCACGAAGTTTTTGGTATCAGTTGCAGTGCATGAAGGTTTGGTACACTTAGCAGTCCTGATTAATAATGCTGGTACCAAGTTCTGAACAATTCTGCAAAAAGCTCTATTGAAATAAACTTTTGTAAGCAATTAATCAGGATTTTTGCATCATTCTCTTAGTCGTCACCTGAGCAACCTATGGAATATATACTTATATCTCACTAGGTATCACCATTACCAGAAGAATTATCAGAACTGCTCTGACAAAGCTTTTTGCTTGTATAATAGCTACCCATCAACATTAATGGATGAATCTTCATAATAGCCTTGAGGTAGAGGCTAATGCAGTTGCAGAAGTTGAGGTACAGAGCTATAGTTTTGCCTGAGGCCAGATATGTAAGTCTCGCACACTGGAATCAGGATTTTTCTCTGTAGTGCTTCCAACGGCTGATTTACCCACAAGAGGATCCTTCCTTTCATGCACCCCCAAGAGCACAATCAAAGCACCATGATGCTCTGATCAGCTGCGTCTCTGATGCACAGATATGGTGTTCAAGGGGCAGGACAAAAGCCCGACAGATGCTAATCCTATAAAAGATGTCTCTTCAGACGTGATATCCTTAGTTATGAATTGCCAAAGTCAAAGCAGTTACTCTGGTAAAAAGTGAGTGAAGGAATGAGGTCTCTGACTCGTATAGTTATTGGCTGGATTCTAGGGGAAAAAAAAAAAAATCTGTGATTGATAAATCTAAATTGGATAGGTGTACCCTTCCGAAATGCTGAACTATTCCCATTTTTTAACTAAAGACCATGTTAGAAAATGAGATGAGAGAAAAAATAAATAAACAAAGGGAGATACTTTTAATTAAATGATGGTTAATTAGAGGCTTTATCCAAAGGCTACGAAATTCCACAAAATCCATTGGTTTATTTGGGCTTTAGCCCAGGTTCTTATTGTGGTTAGAAGTAAAATTTTCATGATAAATTCTTTAAACGTTCAGTGACTGAGACTCTCCTCATCTGTCAAAGGCTTGATCTGAATGCAGTGTTTCTTAGTTCAGACAAAAGAGCTTACTTAGTCTCACTGTTTGTTATTTCATGTTGGGAAAATACATGATAAACTAGTAAAACAAAGGCAGCCCAAAGGAAACTTCTAACACAAGCTTCTGTATTGATTTAGATGGGGACTAAAGTACACAAGGTCAATATTATGACTATGTTATAATGCTGAAAGCCTGTTACTGTGCAAAACAGTACCTTTTTTATCTATACAATTAACCCCTTGTGGCACCTGACACCACTGTAATTTCTCTAATGATCCGATGACAGAATTTTGCATGAAATGTTATAAAAGAGTATGATAGCAACATCTATTTCAAAACTTCCTAAAATGAAAAGAGAGCTGGAGCATCTCTCCTATGAGAACAGGTTGAGAGAGTTGGGATTATTCAGTCTGGAGAAGAGAAGGCTCTGGGGAGACCTTACTGTGGCCTTTTGGTACCAAAAGGGGGCCTACAGGAAAGATGGGGACAAACTTCTGAGCAGGGCCCGTTCCCACAGGATGAAGCACAATGGTTTTAAATTGAAAGAGGGTAGACTTAGATTAGATATAAAGAAGGAGTTTTTTTACAATGAGGGTAGTGAAACATGGGAACAGGTTGCCCAGAGAGGTGATAGATGTCCCCATCTCTGGAAACGTTCAAGGTTAGGGTGCACAGGGCCCTGAGCAACCTGATCTAGTTGAAGATGTCCCTGCTCATCGCAGGGGGGTTGGACTAGATGACCTTTAAATGTCCCTTCCAACCAAAACTATTCTATGATTTTGTGTGTATCAATGACCGCTGTACTTTGGAAACTAAAGATTTATTTAAATAAATCACTAAGATTTCAAGTGGCCAAGTATCATGATATTATGGTTTGAAGAACCCATAACAATTTATTTTCATTTAGACAATTATACAGTCACCCGACGACCCCTCCTCACCTGGAAGGGGAATCGGGAAAAACAAGGAAACACGAGGGTTGAAATATAAATAGATCTAACAGAATTATACTAAAGAATTAACAGTAATAATACTAAAGAATGAGTATTGATCCCAATAACAATATAAAACACGCAGGGATTATACTCAGCCAGTTGTATCAGTAGGGAGCTGTGCACTCCCCACGGCAAATGTCGGACCCTGCAAGTGCTGCGGCTTTGGGAGGAAGGGAAGGGCTCAGGGGTCCGACACTGGGGCAAGAAGTTCTCAGGATTGCAGCTATCATGCAAGAGGGGAAACTCCTTAGCAAACTTTCTAATTCATATTGAATGTGATCTTCATGGTATGAAATAATCCTGTTGGCTAGCTTGGGTCAAGTGCCCAAGTCTCGCCCCTCCTCATCTCTGCAACTGGCTAGCTCAAAAACCCCGAGACATTCAAATCCTCACACCATAGCTGGCTATAAAGTAAATATTTTCGCAAACTCAGACACTAGTCTTCTAAAAATTGAGTTTTCCCAAGCGTTAGAAGAGACCTTACTGAAAAGTAAAATTACTGAAAGAGAAATTGATGCTGTGTCGCTCAAACCAGGATGCATGACCATCTCAAGCTACCCCTCATTTCTTTAAGCAAGACTTATCTTTTGCATTTTAATTAACTGTTTACCCTAAGATCTCCTATGTCCCACTCTCTTTACTACCTCAGCCCTTTTGCCCTCTAATTTACTAATGACTTTGTGTTTAGTACTATATTTTTCCCTTCTTGCTAGTTCTATCTCCAGTTCACCTCTCTTCTCTGTATCCACTGAGATATCTTATTCTTTCCCTTATTTCAGTGCTGGACTTTTGAAAATTATTCCATGGATAAGGATATTAAGCTCTGTTGAGATATATTAGCAATTCTGAGTAAGTGGTTGTGAAATTTTAGCTCTAATCTATAGCAATCTGAATATTATTTTATTATAATATAGACAAAGGTTTTGTCTAGACATAGTGGATTTTTTGTGTGTAATTCACTGGAAACCTCAGCTCAAATCTCAAAAGCTAACAAATTGTCAAATTAAATATTGCAAGTCATTAGCAAAGGATTAGATAACAAAACACAGAACATTGTGCCATTGTCTAAGTCTATGGCATGTCTTGAATTCTGAAAATAGGTCTGGCCATCTCATCTCAAAGGATTTAACAGCATGAGGAAACATACAGAGAAGGGCAAAAAGGCAGACCAAAAAGATGGAATGACTTATATATGTAGAGAGACCAAACAAACATTGAATAGAATAAGAAGAAAAGAACTATAGAGGATATAGTAGAAATTCATAAAATATAATGGAAAAGATGTACACAGAATGAGTATTCACATTCCTACAACACAATAACTAAGAACCAATGCAATCATGAGGTAACCAGGTTAAGCAAAGAAAGATTACCTTTGCAGCAAAGAGACTAATTCAATTGTGGAACTCCTTGGCACAGCACGTCTGGGGGACAAAGGTAAAAATGGGTTTGAAAGGAGACAAAAGTAGCTCATGGAACAAACCTCTTCAGAATGTATTTTCACTGAACTGTTGTGACACAGGATAAGGGTGACTCCCTAAAGGTGCTCTGCCTCTAATAGGGAAATACTTCCTGCAGTATTTTGGACTTTTTTTTCCTAGCCCCCACTGTAAGAACAAAACAGAGGCAAACGTGGAACTCAATTAAGGTCAATGGCAAAGTTAATGAGATTGCAGTGATAACAGGGAACAAAAGTAAAAATGGCTTTTCAAAGGTATTTTTATTAAATTTTTAGTGCAAACCAACAGGTTTAAAAAAAAAAAATTCTGAAGCAAGAGCTCACTTAATCTTCAAAATCAAACCTGACACTGACTTTTTTAACACAATTTTTGCTGCTTTCTCAGATCACGAAGCTCTCCAGCATTTTTCAGTACTGCTATCCATATTGATTCCTCTCCTTTTTTAATAAGGTCACTAAAAGTGAACATCACAGTATCATAGCCTCCATGCATAATTCAGCATTTGTTGACACTGAAGGCAGCCAAATAAAGAAAATTTGATTGCTTTTAGAAGAAATTCCCAGAGACCTTATTTATAGAGTTGGTGAATAAAATTCCCTTCCTTTTTGCCTTAGCTTAAAATAAAAAAAAAAAAGGGAAGATTCTTTTAAGCCAGTTTACATACTTAAACTATTACACTTGTACCATAGTGTTTTCTTTTCTGTCTTTTTCCAAAGTCTTGCTAGAAGATGTTCATAAATTTTCTAAAGTATTTATTTGCCCAGGAGAAGGATCCTTCCTATTCATCTAGTGCAAATAGAAAATCATCACCTATAGTTTTTCCTTTTTTTTCTTTTTTTCTTGCTAAAGGTGGAGTTCTTGGCTGTTGAATGGTTTCCTTCCTTACATAGCTATTGTGAATGGAAATATCCTGGGGGGGGGAAGAAAAACTCTATTTCAAAACAGAGACAGAAACACCATGAGAATCTGCCTGTCCTTTAGAGCAATTCCTCCATGATGTAAATCAGAACTGTAAAAACAGTTCCATTCTGCATCCTCGAGTAATTTGGTCCTCTGTCAGCTGCACCTTTACTGCTAAATAAACTGTTTCATTTGGGTACTGAAGGCCTCTAGTTGCAGAGCATGTTGGTCTCCAAACCTGTGTTCTTTGTACAAACCGCCTGTTAAGGACACCAAAAAACTGAGCTGCCAGACTCTGTCAAGAAATTGTTTGCAGCATGTGTTGGTTACAGCTACCCAAATGCACAGGTGTATTCTCACCCTTTCGTAGCATAGACAGTCACGTTCCAGTAGCCAAGAGCTTTCCGGATCATACGTGCATTTATTACAGAAGCAGTTTATGCTTTGACAGAGAAAGATATGGCAAGGGAAGCATGCTACAGTTAACAACGTTTCATTAAAGACTCATAAGCTTTCTGAATTAACACCATAAATAGTTCCAAAAGGGCTACGGTTTGGATGGTAATCACCTTTGGGTTGGAGACCCTAATCACAAATCATCTATGGTCTGATCCTTTTCTGGTACCGGAAAGAATCCCTGTAAATGGGCTGTAAGATTGCAAGATAGGAAGATCACTGGGGAAACGGTGATTTGCCAATCCCCCTCCGGCAGAAATCTTCAGAATCTTGTTTTACTTTGTGATACTAAGCCTTTAGTAGAGCAGCCCCATTTTGTTTTCCTTCAAACCTGTGTTTTCAGCTCTTACTTTGGCTAAAAGAAATTTGAAGAATTCACAGTATCCTGCAGCATAGACGTAATGAAATGGATGCTTTTATTTCCCTGAAACATGTGAAATAAGACAACAATTTTTGGTGCACTTGGAAGGGAAGCTGAGAACTTTGCTATTCAATATTTATCTTTTTTCTTCATATTTCTTTCTAACCAATATTATTAATTAGCTATTGCATGGGCCCCTTGGGAATTCTGATTAAGCCAACCACTTATGCAAAAATCAATCTTTCAATGGCAGGCTTTGTTAATCTTCCAAATCCAATTTCCATTTCTCACATTCCAGGTTTATTGATTATACTTCAAAATTCTCAGATCATCTGTCGGGCTTATTGAATTAATCTGTATCTAATAACTTAATTGTCTTGCAAAACAGATGTGCTACTTCCACTGAATGCTGAAATTTGGTTACAGACATCCAAGGAAATGACAGCAAACACACGCATAGTTATTTAAAAGAACTTAATTACCTAAACTTGCATACTGAACTGCAGTGACATTATGAGTTTGAAGGGATGAAAGTGTAAACAGACTACATGGTGTAAATGAGCCAAGTGAGGTCCTATTTCTGCTGGTTTGCCACAGGGAACTTTCACTGTCGGTCAGATTTTGGGGTGAGCAACACTTGGGGTGAACAACAACTTTCATATGAAGAAACTTTGCCATAGCCTTAAATGAAGTTAGGATGCTGTCATACTTCATGTTGGGCAGCCATAGCAAAAGCTGATTTCTCCTCTGAAAGATCCTAGTATTTAAATGGGCAGAAGTACAGAGGAAAAGAGGGAAAATGACTTGTCTGTAATTATATAAGCAAAACTACCAGAATAGGAATCCCCATTTATTAGGAAGGGATGAAGACGCTAATAAGCTAGATGTCAAAACTGTCCAGACATTAATAAGGGACCTGTAATTCCTTACACATAGCCAAAAGGATGATTTGATTTAATTAATTTACTTTAAAAGCTGAAATTTATTGGGATAATTGTAGTCACTGGCATAGTTAAAATAAGTGAGTAGAGTTTATTCAGGAAGGAGAAGAATGAGGGAGGGTGTGCACCTGTGTGTGTCAAGCAAACCTGTAAATATACTTACTCTACAGTCAGCTTTCTAGTGCAAGGTAGACCTGGTGAAAATATCCGGGTAGCAAGGAACCAGAGAAACCCCGTGAGCGCTATTAAGGTGGGCATTTACTTTGAGCAATCAAAACCAGGAGATCAGGTAAAAGACATGTTTGTTATCCACTGATAAACAAATCAGAGTCCAGTATTTGTTGTTGGCAAGGGTTTTTGACTACCTAGACATGTGCTGGGAATGGAGTACATCAACACTTAGATACTTTTTATATAGAAGGTAGATGAAACTCTTAGAGGAAGTCTGTTTAGGTTTCATTCTAATCAAGTGGTAATAATTCATTGAGGATGTCAGGAGAGAAGATAATTTGACTGAGAGTAACCACAGAGGATACACGGGGTTCACCTTGCTGGGAATAGGGAAGAAACATATCAAGGCCCAGTTCCAAGTCAGCTATTCAGTAGGTAAGACTTCCCTAGTAGCTGGTGCCTAAAAAAATACATGTTGTCATTTATTTTGACCATAGAAAACCTTCTGATATTTTCTCACATCACTTTCTCAAAAGCAAGATAGGGAATGATAAAAGTACTACGAGGAGAATGCAAAGGTGATTGGAAAAAACCTTACTTTCTCTGTGAATAGCTGTTGAGAACTCTACTGTTCTCTTAGAAGGATAGGAATTAAATTGCAGGAAAGGAGACTGAAATTGCAGTCTGGAAAAATATGTGGCAGTAAGGATTGTGAAGCACTAGAAGAGCTTACAGAGAGATGATGTGGAGTGTTGTTTATTGTTAGAAGTCCTTAAGAATTGTGTAGACAAACATGGCAGAAATTATTTGTGTAAGGGTAATCTCGCCGTAGTTTACCAGAAGGGACAGAATAAGCACTTGAGGCGCTTACCAAGCCTACAGTATTATGATCCACTGATTTCTTAGGGGCATACGATAGTCTGTTATTAGGTGCTTTTCCCATGATTCCTTACCATAAAATTTGAAGGTTTTGCACTTGAGAACATTTATCACACATTCACATTTCAGATTAATTGATCTAAATGGTAGCGTTACATTCCTGTTTCTAGGTATCTTTTGAATGACTGTGTCCAAACAAGAACACAAGACAAAAAAAATACAAAATACTAAATAGTAAACAGAGTATGTAATCAATTCTTCCAGTCAGAAAGGGGTCAGTATTTGTAACCCTGTTCAATAATTCACAAATCAATTAAAACAACATTATTATTCTCTCTTTGCACTTAGCAGTAACAATATGTAAAGGTCACTTGCCATCTAGTTAGGGAGAAGAAGGCAATTAACATCAGAGTAAAAACAGAATATTCATTTTCTGTTACACAATGTAAGCGTGACATGATTTCCTACTAAGACGGAGTCTTCAGTAATAGCAGAGTTGAGTTTTCACCTCTCAGAGAAATTAAGAAAGAACTTCTAAAATGTTCCAGTGACCCTAGAAATCTTGTAATTTTGTGTATCAACAGAGGGAGCTGCAGATGGCAGAGGTGATTGGAAGCCTGATTTCTGTTATATTAAATGTCTACCAAAATGCTTCTAAGGAATAGTCCTGAAATATGAATGGAGATACATTTTTCTACTTGATTCACTTAGGAACATATAAATGAGCATTCACAATCGTACTTTGCTAAGATTTTCAGGTGTGACTAATGCTTTGCTTCTGAAATGGGGATTCTCTCCTCCTATTCTTTCTTTGTCAGTTCTTTTTCCTCAATAAGGCTCTGTTAGCTCAACTTCGTTTACTCCCTTCTTGCTGGCCTCACAACCAGACGGCAGCGAGGGAGGAGAAAGCTGAATGCACTGAGTGGAAGCCGTCTCTTGCTGCGGAACTTGGAGCTGCCTTTAAGTTAATAAATCCTAGCAGCAGACTTGAGACAGCCTTGGGCTAGCGTGACTGCGCTGCATTCAGATGAGCACCAGTGAGTCAGGATAGCGTCGAGCTGCACCTTTTGTGCTTGCTGGCTTGGATTCTTGACACCTCCGTATTATGCTGCCTCTGTGTTACTGTGCTCCATTTCCCAGTGTTCATTTTGAGTTTTTCAGCAGTTTCTGACAAGTTTACGCCAAATATCCAATGGCTTTCTGTGGCTCCAGGTAAATCTCAAAAAAAAAAAAAAAAAGAAAGAAATAGCTGCTTTTCCTAGTTATAAAAGTTCTTTGCAACAAACCATAATATTAATGTTTATGATTTGAAATATCATGAAGTTGTTAATGCTGCATCAGAAGCAAGGGATAAATTTGATTTTGGTTTCCTAAAAATATGGCATTTAGGTAGTTGTCAGTTTCAGTCTTCCGTCTTTCCTAGTTTATATTTACTACCACAAAATGTTTTCAAAGCTGTTAAGCAATTTGTATTGACACATTTGGCCTCAAAGATACTAAGTTCCTTCCTCTTTTAAGGAAATAAGGCAGGGGAAATAAAGGGTAATATTTATTAGTGCTGATAGCAAGAAGAACACTGAGGCACGACCTCAGCTTTATTAACAGGTGCCAAGGAATCCATATAGGTAAATCCATATAAAAAGCCACCAAAACCCTGTCTTCGAGTTCTAGGAGAAAGTCTTTAGATTTCACTCCTTGTGGAACTGCAAAATGCTGTTTGGTTTTTTGGGTTTGTGGGTTTTTTTTAGTTCCCCCCGCCACCACTCCCATCCCCCCCATATTTATTGATTGTGTCCTGGGCATAAACTGTAATTTAGATTTTTTTTCTTTCCCTCATTGTAAGAAAGCAGATGTGCAAAGAATAGTTGCCAGACAAGAGTTCCTTCCTGAATCTTCGACAAGATTTCTTTGAAAAGCAAACCAGCAAGTGTTTTCTATATGAACTCCATCATTTTCCTATTACAGTAGGATACAGATCATCTTTGTCAACTTACCATTTCACTGAAAACAGAGCTTTGAGACACTAAATTCTTCTGAAAATCTAGTGTCACATTTGTCTTTTTCTTTTCCACTGACAGATTTAACAAATGTTAAGCATTTATGTCATTCTCATGTTAGCATATGAAGTGTGAAAATTAATTTTACTTGCTAATTGAAAGATAATTTGTTTGGGGGTAGGAATTGTCACTCCGTGAGGGAAAAAAGGAAGAAAAAAAAAAGAAGAAGAAAACTCCGTTGCAAGCCTGCAGGAAGAGGTAGCATAGACCTTGTTTGGAAAAATCCATCTGTAAATTAGCGGAAAAAGAGGTGTCAGATGAAGTTTATGAACCAACCAGTTGAAGTCAATGAAGGAGAGCAGCATGTAGTTTCTTCTAAAAATATTCCTCTTCTAGAAAGAGATTAATGACTCTATTAATGTACATTGTTATAGCAGAAACTAACCTTCACAGTTAACTAGTACCCCCAGTGGATAGGACATCCACAAACAGAGCATGAACAGTGTCACTAAACCAAGATCTGACCTTCTCTTTCCTACCACTGAAAGAAATGCGTAGCTGAAGTGCAAGGAAGAATGTGAAGTATCAAGAATATTATAAAGCTATTCTGCAACCTATTCCTAACATATCGTACTTTACTCATTACTGAGATGTCAGTTCTTTTGATTAGTTCATCAAATTGATCTCAGTTGTGCACTGTTAATTTCTGGGAAAACAAAAATAACAAACCATTGAACTTCCTGCCATGCTGCTTCACACACTGAGATAGGGAGAGCTATCCTGTTATTCCTCTCCAGATGGAACCTCATAGCTCTTCTCTGATGAAAGCTTGCAAAAACATAATCATCAGGGTTGTAGGTGGGCTGAAACTATTTTCTACTACAATGCCTTGTGCTTTTACTGTTTACTTGCTGCTGCTTCGTCTCCATCTTTCTTCTATTTACACTGTAAACTATGTGGGGTAAAGATGAGCTTTCTATTTTGCATTTTCATCCTACTCAGTACAGCGTCAGTCTGGACCAAAAGTATGAGTAGTAAAAAGTGCAACAAACCATTTTATATGTGCTGTGTTTTACGTTGTTGGAAAGTCTGTCTCTCAGTAGACTACATGGAAGAAAACATACAAAGCATGATGACGGAGATGAGTGAGGCAAAGAGGAGACTCTAGGAAATGAATATAATAACTTTTTAGATAATCTCTGAGGTTTAAGAAGAATGTAAATGATTTAAGTGCATAGGACAGGACAAATATAGCTAGGTCTTTTAAAGTGATTAACGTACGGTGATGACGGGCTCAGATCAACTTTCAGTAAAAGCACAAGGGCATCTTTCTGTTATCTTTGTTTGGATCTAGGTCTAATCCTACATAGCTCCAACAAAGAGCAGCTAAATATGCTTCTTCATATATATCCCATGTAAACTGCGCTTCCGCGACTGAAGGTTGTATTATTTTCCTGAACCAAAATCCTGAGGAGGAGGAATCCTCTCCTCACTGTAATCCACAGTGGTTTTACAATTTAGTTTAGTTGGGCCCATATTTCACCGCTAGTGTCTTTATGACTCCCTGAATCTAATTTTTTTTTTTGTCTTTCAGGGCTACCAGCATGGACTGACCCAACCTTTTTATATAAGGAAAGCTCCTCTCCTCAATATTTTTTTAAATGGCCTGTTTATTTCACAGCTTAGACTGGTTCCAGTGACAATCCTGGCTGCCCAGCAGTTCTGAAAATCATCCCAGTGGCTTTTATCCCTTTTTATATCTATACAAATAAAAGTTAAGTATTTTGCTATGATTAACAACGTGGTAGTAAGAATAAAAGCTTTATTGATCATTGTAAGAGCATTAAAAAGGCTTTGCAGAATCACTAAGTTCAGTTATAATGTCCAAAGCTAAAAAAAAATTAAGATCTTTGAACTAAACATTAAGAGCACTACTGAAATGCAGAACTATTTGGTTAATTAGCTACATCCGATCATGAAAAACAGAGGACAACTGCAGGCAGAGGTATCAAAGTGATCAGAAAGAAAAAGCATATAAATACATATTCACACACATACATATATATTTAATATTGCATAAAAGCTACTGGACCTGGCCATAATACTGCTGAAAATCAATTTGTTTAGAAAAGAATATACTGGGCTGATTATGCATCCCTTGGTACTTTTAACAACGTTTTAGATGAAATACGGGTTCATTTGCCAATAGACTGTGTTATAAGGGGAAAACTTTCTGTTGGAAAAATAAGTATACAAAAATACATTGCCCAGTAGGCAGTCATCAGCACAATAAATTCTTCATTTCTAACCTTCCTCTTCACATGTAAATCCTTGTTGTTTCCATGATAAGAACTACAAAGGGTATGAAAGGAATACTTAGCCATTCCCATCAATGCAATTAAAACATAGCATTACTTATAGCATATAAAAACACAGCATATATTTGTCAGGTTCATAAACTCACAGGCAGGCTAATAATTTATAACTAATCTGCTTGGGTTTTTACACAATTGATTGGAAGATTTAATCAGGGATTGACCAGATAAAATATCCTTTGAACATGTCATAAAACCAAAAACTTTGCTGGAAGAAACTACAGCTGAAATAGGCAAAGAAGATAAAAAGATGAGAGGGAATTCAGAGAGACACGAACATAAATGACTTCATGAGACAAGAATAGAATCCAAAATTCCCAACTGTCCCCTCCAAAGTGCTGTCCATTAAATTGCATTAGTATAATTATACAAGAGTCAGGTCTCAAACTTTCTGTTATTTCAGTTCTGTCTCCAGTATAAAAGACACGGCGTTTTTCAAAGTACATGAAGTCAAAATGCAATTTGATTAGACTTTTTAAAGAATGAGAGGTAGTTGTTTAAAAGGAAAAAGGAAAAAAAAAAATTAATGCAGTTCACTAAGTATCAGGAGACGTTAGACCCACCAAAAGGACGTTTTTGCCAATCTGATAGAATATTGCAGCCAGGAGAGTTTTTCTACTAACAATGAGGTTGTGAGCTTGAGTCTAAGTAGCTTTAGTGAGGTATATTCAAGGTACAGCACAGTTGTCATGTAGCAAGGCCCTAATGCATTTGGAAATCTCAAGATAAATTTCAACATGCAGAGGTTTGTTTGAGGACATTGGGAATAATCTAATCTACTATTTCAAATTTAATTTAGTTTTAAGAGGGCATTTTTTACACTTATGCTGTGTCCCTGACACAGTTGCATGCTGAGAGTATTGCACATCACATTAGATTAAGGTCAATTAGCAGTTTTGTAAGGTCTTTTTTTCCTTCCTCTGTCTCTTACTCTCTCTTTTTTTAAAAGGAGGAAGCACTGCAATTTCGTGATTAAAAACCTGTGTCTTGAAGCATATCAGATGAGAGACCTTGGCTGGCCTCCAACAGTGATTAAGGCTATGATTTTTGACCTAAAGGGTCATAAGGAATCAGAACTTCGCTAACCCTTTAATCAGAACTGATTAAGAAGTGGTGGCTTGCTCTCTGTTTAGTACTCCATTACCTACCATGTGGAGCTTATAATAAGGAGATATTGCTCTGTCAGCAGCCCCAGGAAAATTCAACCTTTGAAAGACTTTGTAGACAAGATCCTTCAAACCGATAGGAGTATTTTATCTTTCAGTTAAACAATTTGAGAGGAGGCTGAGTTTTATAAAGTCCTTAGAATCCTACTGATGGAAAGGTGACTATCTCCAAGATCTCTTTAAGACATAAGGACCTGGGATGTTGTAAAATTCTTTAGCTGTTTGGTGCAGATTGCACAACTCTCTCCAAAGTACTGCACAGGCAGAAGAGGAGAGAGAGGAGCAATGGCAATAGGTTAGAATTCACTGTTCTAAAAGTAGTTTTAATGAGTGATGCAAAGAACGGAAAATATGGACAAACAAGCGATGACAAAAAAATACTCAATTCATCAGTTCATATCGCATATGACTTCATATGTTTGCTGCCTCTTGGATGCGAGGCTCCTAAAATCTCAGCTGGAGTGCCTCCTCCCCTAATTGGTGAGCAGATTTACGGAGATGCTTGGTAGTTCAACCAAGAAGTCAGTTATCATGGACTATAGATATCTCGGGAAGAGTTTCAAAATATCTGGAGTGGTAATGATGCCACTGAAATAGGAAAATCACTCATCTTTTTTTCAGCTTCATAGCAGAAGCTGTATCTTCTAGCTGTTGAAGACTTCTGGGAGTCTTCCTCTAGTTCCTAACTAGAACAGGAACATCAAAGTTTGAACACTTCTGCATCTGAAAACCATTTTGCTTACTTTTCTGTAACATTGGTTTGCCAACTGAGAAAGCAGAGATTGTGAGCAAGGGACACCTTTGTCCATGTTAGAATGTGTGTGTATGTGTGCATGTATGTATGTATGTATGTACATCAGCAATTTAAGTCTATCCCTGCTCTGTAAAATATTACAGCCCAGAATACCAGGTGTGAAAGTGATGGCATTTTGTCTGTTCTTGTGGTCAAATCAGTGACCATTGTTAGCCAAATGAACTGAGTAGAAAGTTTCCCTGCGGCTTTATTTGGGGTAGGCCAATTGTAATCGGATGGTGTGTCAAAAGAAGCAAAGAAATACGCACTTTTAATGGACTTTATAATCTTCTATTGGACAGTCATTAGAGGACAATTTTCATAATATACATACTCCAGGGCTATCTTATCTTGCTTTAAATGTCAAACAGACTTGGGTATGTATTATTATGCTTAATAATGTATCTTATAGCCAGTGATGTTAATAGCGTTAATGTACTGGGCAGTGTTTCTACAGATTAGTGAGTCTGTGACTTAAGAGCTTACAGTTTAAATAGAACAGACAATGAGCCAGAAATAAGTAAATAACTCTATGAAATAATAGGATCACCGAAGAATGAATTTAGGTGGCTATTCTGCATAGCGGTGTCTTGGCAATCCCAGGAAGGCCTGAAAAATAGGAAATCTACTTATGGTAGCCATGCAAGTGGAATAATGCAAAACTGGTGACTGTGCCCAAAATGTGGCATAATAGTAAATTAACAAGCAGAAAGTCTTTAAACAATTAAGGGACTACTGAGAGTCTACACAAAGCGCTTTTTGGCCTTTAAGGTGGTGAACATACAGATGAGGAAATTACAACATTTGAAGAATTACAAACAACAAACAACAACATTGAAGAATTACGTTACACCTAAAGCAGATAATGCCTGGGACTTGCATGCATGGTCAGTGTACAGATAAAGTAATTTAAAAGTGCCCAATAAGAGTCAGGTTAGAAGATGATAACCAGCTGTGAATTGCACATTGCATAACGAAGTTGTTCTAGAAATAAAAAGAAAAGCTCAGCTTGGATCCTTTGTTTTTATGCTGATAGACAGCTATGACCTTTGTCACCCCTGTGTGATCGCCTCCTTGGCAATATAGCTAATGTTGGCTTTGCTATGCACTGTGCAGTCCTGAACAGAGAAGTAGGCAAATCCAGTGACGCTCTGAGCTGTGTGTCAAGCCAAGGCCAAGTGTGTTACACCATTAGAAGAAGGGTTCAAAATAAGCTCTAGAAAACCAACAACGGCCAGTGAGTGAGCAACTCTCCCTTGAATTTCCAATGGTGAGCTGAGAATCGCTGGAGTTTCTAAGGAATCAGTGGTCCTCAGAGAGTTGAGAATAATCAATATGGTAGTGCAGTAGAAAGACAGACCCTGGAAAGTGTGAATGGTATGCAAAATTTTGTCCCGTTAAACCAAGAAAGCGAATGTACTAACACCTTTCTTGTCTTTCTGAAAATGTTGGTTATGACCTGAAAGCTAACACAGGTAGCACTAGCGTCAAATTCTACAGGTTACTCGGATAGCGTTACAGATTAACCACATAGGTTGGATGTTTTTAAACAATCTGGCTGCCTAGTTCAGGAGAAATACATGATTTAACTACAGGTTTCTTCAAATAGCTCAGGGAAGACAGGTGAGCAATAGTAGATTGGAATGATATTTACACTGTATTTCTCTTGAAAGGCAAAGAGAAAAAAATGGAGAGGGAATTTTATAGACCTCCAGTTTAAACTCAATCCTCATGAGAAAAAAATATTAAAACCATAACAATAACACCCTCCAAACTGAAACATACATTCAAACAAATTATTTTTGACCATATAAAACTTAACAAGTAGATGAGTAGAAGTCAGCATGGATGTATGAGGAAATAATCATGTCAGATAAACATAATTGTATTATATGACAGGCCTTGTGGACAGAGGAAAGTGGTTAATGTCACGTGTTTTGTCTGCAGTAAGGTTTCCAAGTGTTTTATATTATATTCTAATATCCAAATCAGAGAAACATAGACTAAACAAAATTACTCTTAGATGGATGAATGCTATGCAGTTGGAACACCATATGTAAAGATTAGGTATCCATAGTTAACTCTCAATGGCTGTATGGGATCTGCAGCAATGAGCTGTGGATATGTTAAATTTTCAGATGATGTCTAACTGCAAGGATATTCAAGTATGTTGGGGGAAAAAAACATTCAGAACATTCAAATACATTTTGAAGTTTTTAAACTGACCAAGTAAATCAGATTAGATGACCAAATGGATTATATAACTTCCAGCGGATCAGTTTCCTAGTATTTCCTCAAAAAGGAGGAATATTATGGCTCTTTCATGGGCATGAAGCCAACGGTGCTTGCATGTAGAAATCAGTGGGAGCCTTACTGCTGAATGTCAAGCTTGCAGGGACTTCATGTGGGCTATGTATAAAGACAAGGTCAAAGCTAAAAGCCAAGCCAACAACTTTTGAATTCAGATTCCATATCTTACTCAGAAGTCCATGTACCTTTTCTCATATTCAGCATGATTTTTATTCCTTGGACAACTTTCCATAGCTTCATAACTCTATCGAGAAACTTCTCCTTAGAGTAGTCTTAGTTGATTAACTTTTTCTTATTCCTTATTGTGGCTTCCTGAGCACTGATTTCTTTCAAGGGTACATGAAGGTCATGGGATTTTCCCAGGACAATATGGGACAGTAGGAAGGTAAGAATGTTCCTATGCTGTCCTTCTCTGGGTAATACCAGAAGGAATATTTATAAGGCTTAGTGCTGACATCAGGCTGTTTCCACCAGATTCAGCTTTTCTCCAGCATTACTTTTGCTGTAACGTGATAAAGTACATTATGTTGAAGGGGACTTAACCGGCAAATATATTTATGACAGAAGTAAAGCTTAACTAATAAAAAAGCAAATAACAGAAATGTCATTGTGTTTAAAAGCTCAAAATTAACTCCATAAAATAATTCCACTCCCATGCAGAATGCAGAACATCTGTAATGATACTATTTTTTTTTCCTTAAAAGTTCTTGGAAATGAAGACAAGTATGACAGCGTCTTTTAAAGTTCTTCAAAATAATTTCCAGATAACAGTGTTGAGTCTTTATTTATTTACAGATGGTTTCACCCCAGTGTAATTCCATTGACTGCATATGAATTAATGCTGATGAGACCCAATGTATTTTTCACCTTTGTTGGGGTGGATATTTTCACAGATATTCTCTTCTTTCTGCATGCAAAGACTGCTGTGATTCATCCTACTTTGGTGCTGAATGAGGGTATTTTAACTGCAAACAAATATTACTTGGGCTTATTGTTCTGAAGTTGAACTGGAATGAATGGATTCTATCAGTCCTAAAGGCTGGATGAAATTCTTTCTGATACATCTTCATCAAAAAGAATTTGTTCACTGGAAGAATGGTGCTCTTCATGTATGCCACTGTATGCTGTTAGTGTTCTCAGATCACGTTCGGTGTCTCGGGTCTTGTGGTAGTTACCTAAGCCTTGTCATGTCTTCAATACATTTGAATAGAAGATGCAAATTATTCATATGGGGGAGTGTAAGAGGAGTGATAGCACAAAGCTCACTAAAAGTGAGCTAACTAGTCATCTCTCAGCTTTTGCATGTTTGTTTTTTATTCTCTCATCCTTTTTGCATTTTTTTACATAAGCAAGCCTCAAGGAGTCGTGGATGTGACATTACCTCTTTTTGCTTTTATGTGCAGTTTTATGGGTCTTTTGTTTAATAACAGACTCATGGTGTAAAGATTTGTGACTACTTCAACAGGAGCAATTTTCTGTTTTTTTATTGTATTATCTCTACAACATTTTCATGCACATTTCAGGTTGACAAACTGGTATTCAACTGACCATCAGATATTTATCTTCAGTTGGAGGTGCAGAGCTTTCTGATTCTTAAGCACGTTTAGGAAATTATTCTACACTATGACAGGGAGTGTGTTCTAACTAAGCTATGTCTCATAGCTTTATAAATTAACTGTAGTGGCATAAGAGTAAAGGATGCTGTGGAAGTGTGACTCGATTGCTTTCTAAGTGATAAACACTAATTTTCGTTCCAAAAATTGGCCAGAAAATGTTCATTCATTTCTTCCTGCACTCTGAAAAGATCATTGACTTTCTTGAGTTAAAGATAAAACTAATAAAAGATTGAAAAAATAAAAAGTTTTTTAAGAACTTCAAGAGCTGTGTAATCTTAAAATCATAGAAATTATGCAAAAACCTTCTCAAACACATAAGAAGCAGAAGTATTTATCAGAGCCTAGGGAAATCCAGTAAATTTTCAGTGGTTAAATGAAGTATCAAACAGTATGAGGCTACAGATGAGTAGCTGAATTAATTTGTTGCATTGATGTTCACTATGCAAAGTAGTTGGTAAAAGGAGCACTATTTAAAGGAAAAAGGTTGGAGGACTTTTTTTTTTACACTGATTTGTCATCTGAAGATGTCTTGCAATAGTTGAACACTAACAATTTCAAAGATAAGGTTCTTTTCTCTTGTGAGATTTCTGAACTCAACTGACTTGTAAGCTCTCACTAAAATGGACTAATAGTAAGAAGGGACGGAAAGTGGTGTCTAAATTTTAAAAATAGCTCCTAGAAATTACCAGCCAATAAAAGTGACTCTCATTCTGTGTTAAGTGGTAGAAACTATAGCAAATAATAAAATTATTGGAGATGTGGATAAACATGACATACTGGGAAAGTCAAAGCAATTTTTGTGGAGGAACGTTCTTCCTTGAAAAGTTCAAAACATACTGAAGTTTTTCAAGAAGAGCAAACGAACGAATGAGTAACACTTGCAAGGAATGTAAAGGGTTTTAATGAAACTAATCTGTTGTGAAATAAAAGGAATGAAAAAGGAATAACCTTAATAACTGATTAAAGTATAAGGAATAATGGGGGCACAAAAAATTAAGTTTTCACACTAATTAGGTGGTCTCATGCGTTGCCACAATGATTCATACTAAAACCTGAGTTTGTAATTTTCTTAGGTTATATAGTAAAGAGATGAATAAAGACAGAGCAAAAATGGCATAAATTTATTCCTGACAATCCAGTTTAATGAAGAGGTGACAAGAAAGACTGAAGATATATCTCACTTAGGGTCTGGGCAACAAAAAATAGTGGTGGAATTTGGTGCAAATAAAGGCAAAAGTCTACACCCACAAAGGTAACTACTTTATCTACGCATACATTAATGGGCTATAAATGTCCTTTTACAATTCAGAAAGGAGGTCCTGAAATCGTTATGACTATTTTTCTGAAAACATCAGCTTGTTGAGTTAGGAACGGAAAGTAGAAAATACAGTTACAATATTGTATAATTCCACCTTGTGACCATTATTTGAAAACTGAGGCTGTATCTATGTAAGCATTTTAATTCCTATAAGCAGTGAACTTCTGGTCCTCCTGATCATCCTCACTTAGTGTACTTTGATTTATTCCACAGGGCAGTCTCCGAGCACAGAAAATTAATTCCTATGGGATGAAAATAAGCCATTTAGTGCTATCTAATTGCTGATGGGTGTTAGGTTACAGGACAAGAACAGACCTAGTCTGCAGTAACTCCCACCTCTTCCCACAAATGTATAATGTGCATTCTGGTTCCTCAGTTGCTCTTGACTTCTGCTACTATCGCACTGCACCACTGGTGAGTGTACACATAGCATTTGTCATCCTCTCTCTGAGAGGATATAACGAACTAGCCATCGTATAGAGAAAGACTGCGCAGAGGAGCAAGATGGGAAAGGGGTAGCAGCTTTATATGAAGTTAGTCAAGGGCTCCTACATTGTAGAGAGGAATGTGGAAGACGTGAAGAAGGAGTACTCATTAGACCTGGAGAGATGGAAGACAATCAAAAGGCAGCCAATCAGCCATCTAGAGAAGTTTAGTTAAAACCAGTGGGTAATATCGGTAATATTCAGAGAAACCTCTCACTCTTTGAGAACATAATGATGAGTAGATTTAAAGTCCCTTTGGAAAGCAGCATTCTGTAATTATCTCTACTTTCAGCAGGGAAAATTAGAAACATGAAAAGGGAAAGGTGCTTGTCCAAAGTCGGGCAGGAGGAAAATGGCTACAACACAAAACATATGTCTCCTAAACTCCACTTCTGTGCTTGCCCTGACACTAATGGGAGTCAAAGCTCTGCCTGGAAATAGCGGTGGATGAAACAGGCTCTCCGTTCCCTTCCAGTAAAAGTGTTTGAGATATATGTGACTGAGGGCCTGGTAATTGCATGGTTAATACTGAAAGGTTTTAGACGAAGTAGAAGGCAGGAAAAAGCCTTCATTATTTCAATTAGAAAAGTAGGCCATGTATAATGAATTCAGGCAGGAAAACTGTTCCAGTCAGAGTCAGTTTAGGTTCAGAAGAAGGCGAATTGGAACTCTTTCTGAGGGCCACTCCTGAGAGGAGATGAAATAAATAACACAGCATAAGTAAAAGAGCTGTGCAGATGGCAAAGGACTTTTATTTATTAGCTACTTAAATTGTCTTAAGTTCTCGCCATTCTCCTATCAAGAAGGGGAAGGTAGGGCTTTTTTAATGGGTAAAGCAATGATTTAACAATTATCCTGAGAAAACTAAACTGTGAGGCAGTAGAACTGATGGGTACTGAGGAGTATGAAAGGTGTCCGTCTTCCCTGAGCTTTATTCTTAACTGAGAGAAATCTGTTCTGACACTAGTGGGTCCTTTGATCTAGCAGATAACGATGAAGTAACTGAAAGCTGGAGGCTTTAAAAAAAAAATCAAATAAGATCAAATAAAATGGACCACTTTTTTTTTTCCTCATGACAGTCCAAGTAAGGTAACAGTAGAGCAGAGGTAAGTCTCAGGGGAGTATCAAAGGATGCAGGCTAACACAAGCCTTTCTAAAAACCGTGGCCTAATTCAGTTGCAAATTGGTGGGCTTTATATATTTTTTTCGGACAATATGAAGCAAATTCCATGAAGCAAATGCATTTTTCAGGGGTGGTAATAGATTTAGAAGGCAGCACTGATGAAAACAAGCATACCAAAGACATATTTTTTGTGGTTTTCTTTTCCCACACTGTTTTTCTGTAGATCTAGACGCTTCTCCATGCAACATTTCTCTTCTCATGCCTTTTACTGAGCTATTGGTCTGTTTGGATTACAAGAAGCTCTGATGTCTTGGCTGAGCATGTTCTTACTGACAGATATTGAACTCTTTTGGCCTCCCTCGGGTGTAGCCAGCCAGAAGCCCTCTCAGGGGGGACCTGACCCTACTGTCCAGTCTCCACACTGGAGCTGCATCACATCTGAGCAGCAGGAGAATGTGTAGTGTGGTCAGATCTGTCTGTCCCATCAAAGCAGTCTGTCCTCTTGTTCTGTAGGTGTTGATATAACGCTGTGCATAAATATTATTCTTCATTTTAAAATAATGCTAAGCTTATGATGGTCCAACTCAGGACAGCTGCTTTATTCCAGCACACATCAGTCATCACTGCACTGTGTAAACAGTTCCGTTAAAATATGTGGAAACATTCCAGAAAAAGCTTTTCCCCATGATGTCAGCTTTATCTTGCCCTATTTTTTCCCCTGTTCGAGAGTTTTTAAACCATACCACGTTTATATAATAAACATATTCAACATGACGTTCTGTAAACTGCAAATCAGAACCACATTTCCAAAGAGGGATCGATGATTAAGTTGTCTCTTCATTCTGGAACCTTTCCACTTTAGTTAAAACTTCTAAATCTTTTTTTTAACACCATAATGCCTGGACTCTCACAAAGACATTTGAAGCTGACAAGACTACATAAGTTAAAAGTATTGTAACTATCTTAAAATATGAAAGCATGAGAGGTTTCCAAGCATCCATCTATACTCCTCTATGAGTGAGTTTTGCAAATGAAAGACCAGAATTTTACAGACTTGTCACAGCATTCCAGGAAGCTAAGTTTTAAGGAAAGTGAATTTTTGAGAGAGTCATAATGAAAAACCTGGATTTGGTAATTCTTGCTGATGAAACAAGTAAACAGAGCATAATTTATTATTTTCAGACTCGCTAAAGGGTAGGATTCCAGACTGTCTTCAGGGGATTTTTTTAAGTGCTGCCTTCTCTCATGTGCTCTTTCCTTCTGAGTGAAACATCTATGTTTAACAATTAGATATTTTGTTCCCCACCTAGGCATCCTGTAATTTTGTCATTAATGGAATGAACAACGTGGAGAATATTGCCTTTTCTACCCACTCCGTTGTTGCTCATTCTGGTTGTGGGTCCTGCTGGACCACCATTTATGCCTCAGCCTCATGCACTCTCCTCAGCCCTGGAGCGAGGTTTGAACGACCCTTGCTAACCCAGCCTGGGAACTATCTATTTTCCCTCACTCTGCCAGGCAACCAGGGTACGAGTTTGTCGTGCTCCATCCCTCATTAGTAAAAAGCTATTTAACTGCCTCAAGCCTTCACACTAATCACTGTGGCTGTCCTTTAAAGCTTCCCGTAATGTTGTTTCAGTTTGTCGGCTTTCAGCCGGTCACGCATTAAGGACAGCTGGCTGGTAATCTATCACGTTGCTTTACGCGCCGCAACACAGTTTGACTGGCACGAGCTGACATGATCCCACACTTGGTAGCACAACACGACAGCTTAAAATATGGGAGCGGGTCACACCAGCCCTCTTAACACTCCTTACTCTTTGCAGACCCTATAAAATAAAAAACGAAAAAACAACCAACAAACCCTTGATATGCATTACAGCAATTTCTTTCCTTCTGCAATGGAAAATTCTGAATCTGACTATTGACATGAAAATTTGGTGTTATTAATCCTTTTTAAAAAACCCACAAAACTTCTTCCAGTCTTTGTTCAGTATTGGAGCTCTGGGAGGCTGAAAGCTTACAGGGGTAAACCAGGTGGGAAATTCACTGTAAAAAAAACCAGATGGCTGAATTCTGGCTTAAGTTTTTGTCCCACTACAGTCTCTGTATGACCCAAGGCTAGCCACTTGGGCTCGACTTCTAAAGGCACTTGGATGCCAAGCCATCATTTGAATAAATAAACACTTAATCCTTAACACCTTTAAGTAATTTTAGCCTCTAAGTAAGTTTAATTTCTCTTTGTCTGAATTTTCTTTTTGGGAAATTCACTATCTTCTCCCCACTGTGTGGAAAAAAAATAAGAGGTATGGAAGTATTACAGGCACAACTGAGGAAGATGGATGGGAGGTATCATTTTTATTTTTCCGTGTTCCAGTAAAGACTCCAAACTTGTAATGTACTGTGAACATTCTGGAAAAAGCCTTCAAAGCTCCCATATTTTTCTGAGTGTATCATTTTGGCATTCTGATACTGTTGTTTTGGCATCTGGCGTTTACTCTGTTGGTGGAGATGCCTTTACTCAGAGTGTATCATGTATCTGCAAGCCATCTGTGTTTTAATTTCATTTCAGGCATGGTCTATTCCTTGAAACTTGAATTGCATGGCAGTTTGCAGTGCAGAAGTCGCTTTTTTTTTCCTTTGCTTTTTTTAAAAAACAACCCAAGAGTCTGGTAGTGTTATATATAGATAGGAAAATCTCATTCTGTTACAGATAGTCTTTCTGTTCCTCTTCTTCAGTCATGGTCATCGTAAACTTCAGTTTTTTAAGTACCATCCTCTCTTTCAAAGCTAAAAAAATTATTAAATCCTCCCTATCTCTAATCCCCCACCCACCCAGTTTTCCTTCATTTTTGCAACCTCCCCTATGCATAGTCATGGATATTTAAGAAAAGAAAAAGATTTCCCTGATGACAGCTGTGACAAATATTCATCCATTATTTTCATGCATAATTAAATTATTTTGTTAATGTTATCTAATTAATTTTTAAACTCTTCTAAATTCAAATTAAGATACTCGACTTGCAGTAAGAGAACTTTCTCAGAATTATGAAGGAATGCAAAACCACATTTCTTGTGTTTCATATTAAAACTAAAAGGGAAAGTTTGGACGGGTATGCCTAAAAAAAAACAAAGGTGAAGTCATAAGGAAAATACCCTTTGGTATTCAAAGCTCACTTACAGCCTAAGTCCTATCACTTTTTAAATTTATGCATAAATAGATACCTTGATGGAGCTACTGATAAGAGGAGCATAAATCATACTTAATAATTGAATACAGCTTTCCTGCATCTAAAATTTGGGGTCACATCTGCCTGCCTTGCTACATCTGGCAGAGTGTAATAATTAGGTTCTCTCATAAAAATGAGATTTACAAAAAAAATGTCTTTGCAGAGATTATTATCCCTCCAAGAAATTTCAGATCCATTTTTAATTGATATAAATAAAAACAGCTCTGCAGAAACCAGTTGAACCCTGCTGATACATGCCTGCAGGGAATCTGTCCTTCCATTCGCAGGTCAGGTTTGACAACAGTTGCATGACCCACTGGTTTTTTGCTTTGACAATCTCCAAAACATTTGTTAGGATTTTGTCTTCGTGGGAAGGTTTCTTCAGTGTAATTATTTGATTTCAAATGCTTTAAAATAAAAAAAAAATTAGTTAAAGCATAAAGAAAATTGAAACCACATTTGTTTACATAGATAATGAAGTGTTTTACTAAAAACATCAGAATGATTTAGTTTTGGTCTAAAATATTTCCCTACAATTAGCACTGTCTAATCCTGATCAAAAGTACAGGACTCCTGTCTGTATATAATATATTTATACAGGGAGAGAGTGTATGCCTCAACTCAGAGAGAGGAAGCAGAAATTCTTCACTCTGGGTAAGTCAAATATTAAAATAAGAAGCAGTTGATCTGTCTCATTGTGGTCCTTTGCATATAGTTGCATTTCATCCTGAAAACAAAGTTAAATGCAGTAAAGCTGCTGTTTGTCCTTTCTGTACCCTGCGGAACTTTGTTAGATGACTTGACGGTCTGTGCGGAAAGCGGCTATGGTAGATTGAATAAGGGAAGAAGTTTGCCCTCATTCATCTGTTTTTTAAGAGTCATGCCCAGGATGGAGGATGAGGCTATACTAATGTATGGGAGGAGGTCAAGAAAAGGTTTCTGTTTGCTTTAGCTGAATCAAGCCCAGAAATACTTTTGTAGAAATCTATTGTGCCAAACCTAGCCCTATAATGCTAGGATTGATCAGGGAAAAGAAAAAATCCTGATGGGAACCAATTTTGCAATGTTATCATATGGGAAGAAATGCCTTCTTGACCTCAAGTTTATGTTCTGAAGAATAAGACCTGATAGAAGCTGTCAGTTTTACCTTAAGCTGCAGAGCTATAAGGGTTATTTCAGCTGAGGATCTTAATATTGGTCTCTGCCGTTGCACAAGAAATGACACTTATGTAAGGAGACAGCAAGAGCTTTAAGAATTAAAATGAATTTAAACTGCAGACTCTGTAGGGTACGGATGCGCTTTCTGTCTGGATTCACACAGACTGCTAAATTTTCCATTGCTTCCTTAACTTTTGCCAAAAAAAAAAGTGCAAGGTCAAAGGCCTGATTTGAATGCAGCAGTTAGGTTGTCCACTGCAGTCCCCGGTGGGAGAGGGTAGTGGGGAGGTGACAATTGCGTCTTCCAAGTAAAATTCCCCATTCCCATCAGGAGGGTTTGTCACTCTGCACCCCCAACGCCTCTGCTACCCCTGAGGTGGCCATGCTTTTCCAAGGCTCTGGAGCAGATAAAGGAAGCGACAACAGATAAAGGAAGTGACAGGGCCGTGGCAATTTCTACCTTGGAGGTCTTCCTCTTGTACGCAGCCAGAGGCTGATCTCCAGGGATGTGTAGCAGATCCATGTTCTCTCTCAGTTGGTGGAAGGGGACAAGGGGACAGATTAGGGTGGGTGTGAGTGGAACTGTAATTTAGATGGTTTTGTGCTGTTATATGTAAGCAGTACCTGGATATTGATATAGGCATGACAGAGGTTAGGTGACGGAAGCGTCATCTCCCACTCATGTCAGAGTACAGCAAATGTCACCCACAGACTTTTTCCCTGCAGTGAATGAAAGGGATGAGGATGGGGGAAGCAGGGGTGTAATTTAGCTAAGAACTATGTTGCTTAATGCTATTAGTCCACTGTGGTTGCTCAAGTCACCTGGGACCAATTCCTCCACTTTCCTCCTGTGATGATTATCCAGGGAGAGAGCACCATTGCTTGTCAGGTACTTGCGGGACACAAATGAGGAACATTTCCTCACAAATGAGGAAATGTTCTGCTGTCCTTGGTGCAAAAAGGTTCAGATGTCAACGGAGACAGAAGGAAGTTGGGGCATTTGAACCTGTAAAGGACACGGGGAGCAGTAGGTGGCCACGCAGTCCCAAACAAAGAGTCAGGGGAACTATTTTGTCTAGACTGATCACAGCAGAGTCCTTTTTCTTAATTGAAATTTGGGCGTTAAATCAGGAGATGCACATAGCATGCAGCTAGAGACACACCAGAAAGCATCCAAAAAGGTGGGTGGCAAGGAGGGGCACAGGAACAATGTTGGATGAGAGGGTAAATCCTTCAGACAGGTTGCATGGTCAGGATATGAACTAGCCAGGACTTTTTTCTCTTTAATTCCCAAAAGGACCTTTGTGGAAGAGTATTGAAGAGACACCTCTTGGAAGACAGAACTATGTATTATGCTTCCTCTGCTTCAAAAACGAGGAAGGCCAGGGGCCTTTTTTCACGGGAAAAGCTATTTGCCTGTCTTCAGCAAGGTCTCCAGGAAAGGAAGGCCACACTCTACCTTGTTGGGAGAGACTAAATCTAGGACACAACAAAAAGAAAAGTAAACCAAGGTCAAATTGACTGTGTGGCAACAGCAAACCATCGTATTGCCCTTTCAGATAAAATAAAACCAACGTATTGCCCTCCACAACTTGCTGTGCGTGAAAAATAAGGGCTGCAACTATTGGCAGCACAGTGTAGATCAGATTTATTGATCCATAAAGTTGTTACCTGGGAAATGGGGGTCAGAGCCTGAAGACTGGCACTGTGCCTCTATCTCAGCATGGCTCAGGAAGGACTAGCCAGTAGAGGGAAAATGGCAATGAACTGCTGGTGGAGATTGATGGGGCAAAGCAAACTTGGGAGGACATTTCCCTGTAGCTTGCTGCTGGAGACCTAGGCGATAGCTCATAGTTACAGAAAAGCTTTTGGGGGAGGCTGAAAATTGTCCTGGATAGGAGATAAATAGAGGAGATAAATAGGGGAAAATATGGAGTGATTAAAGAGTTCTTGGTCTTTCCTATGTTTTTATGTATTTTCTGCTGAAAACTAGGAAACAGGAGAGATTTGAAGGGGGGAAATGGCTGGAAGGCCTAAGAAAAAGAAAAAAGCTCTTGGCAATCATAGATCTCTCTAGGCGATTCAAGGTACCTGCAATAAAATACTTTCCTAATCACAGTCACAGCTGCTTGCTTGATTAGATGGAACTTTGTTACCAATCCAAAACACCAGCTTTAACAGCTTTTTCACTTTGCTGTAACAGTGAAAGTTCTTTCTGATATATTTTTAACAGCCTCAGAGATCCTTCTCTTTCCATAACTAGACTTTTCAAATGAAATGAATGATTTTTGTCCAATTTTAAGGAATCATCCATAAGATATCCAACATAAGAGATCCACAGTGGTCTGCTGTTTAGTAATACTGTCCTCATTTAAAACTTCCTAATGAAGGGTCTCAGCAGGCCCTAGAAAATCTCAATGGTTAGCCTATGATCTCCCAATGTTAGCATGGAGTACATGGGCCGGTCAAACTGCAGTGCTCACAGTTCCTTATTTTTACTATCAAGATCTTTAAACCTCAGTCCAAGAGTCTCTAGGCAGCTAGGAATGTTGCCTTTGCAATCAATACATGCTCTGCACTAAACATTGGCCTAAATGACTTAACCTTCCTTTTTAATTACAAATTAGTGGTATTCATCCTCACAGTATCTTCTACAATTATTTAAATTGTATCTATCGAGAAATGTATTTTATGATAATAAAATACCACCCGAACAGTAGAATTACATTTTGGGGGCGTTTATGATAATGCAGGAATCATTTAATAGTAGTTGTGGAGTAATTAGTTTTAAATTATGTAAGCAGTTCATGTGTAATTAGATTTTTCTTTTAAATGGATTAATTTTGTGTGGAATAGTAAAGCACTGAGCTGTCACACACCGTAAGAAAATAACATGGCTAGACACACAGTGAAGCAGAGTTCTTAGTAAACATTCATTAGAATATTTTAAAATGATACAATATTTAAAAAGATTAGTTACAGGAATACTCAGAAGTCATGAATTGTAAACAAACATATTTATTAAGTTGTTGACACCTTAGATATAAAAATTTCCATTGACTGCCGTTCCCTGAGTAGCTGCAGAGTTTTACTCATGCCTTAGTATCTAAATAGAATCTTAAAAAGTTGGGAAGCTTATAGAAACACTCCAGTGTAATAATAAGAAAATTCAACAGAGAAATACATATTATAGATAAAAAAATATCATCCTGTTTGTACATTTTAAGCAAGCAAGTCAATATGTCATTTATGGATCACAGATAAGACAGAAAAATAGCTTTCATCTTTGAATATTTTCTTTCTCCCCCATCAAAAAACCCTCCAGAGCAAACTGCACAAAAAGGGACCCCAGTAGAAAGAAAGAAAATTATGTATATAAGAGGGTTTTTTTCTTTATTACCAGGCTAAACTTGCTCATAGAACCAAGTTAAAATAATAAACTCTTGGGAATTATGAATAAATGAAGAAGCATTTTGAAATATGACTTATCTCTAATTAATCATGTAATACTCAGAACAAAGACCAAATTTCTTCAAAGTTCCCAGCTTTCCCTTTCATGCAAAACAAAATATTTTCTGAGTTCACTGGTTCAAATACCATTCAATTTATAATTGGATTTTTCTCCTCCCATACCCCCGTGTCAAATTATTTCAGCAGCTTTGGCCTATCTTTACGGAAGTTTCTTGGGAGAATTTGTTTCTGTTTTTTACCAACTGTGCAGTAGAATTGTTGCACTAATCAGGGTTTCATATTTTGGGCTCGTAGACACCCAAATTCTGCCATATTTTATTTAAACGAACCCTAGAACTGCTGATGGACGGCTGTATGAAAGCAATTTTGCTATCCACATGCATCCAAGGGGACAAATAGTCAATAAAAGCATTGACTGCTTCTGGACTCGCTGCTGTGAAAAGGGCACTATGGGATTTAAAAGAAGTTGTCCTATTGTCAATGCTGAAGGAGTAGTGTTCCTGCCTTACTCCTCTACTGCTCTCTGTCTGGTCATCGCATTGGTTTTCCCTCTACTTTAGTTGACATAATATGCAGTCTGTTTGTTTCCGAAAGGAGGGGCTGATTTTCAGAGTCTGTATGGTTGGCGGGGAGCTCCATCAGGTCGCTGTGGGTAGCCAGCCCAGTAACTGAGCTGCCCTAGCCATTCTTGGAGGTGTTGTTACATGTGGCAAATAAAATTTAAGAAAACTTCTTTCAGATTTCATTGGGGGTAAATTAAGGTGAAAGAATTTCTTTCTAGATGAAGCATATATATGCACATGGTAGCTACCGCAGCTTAGTTAATCCTGGGTTATCAAATCATGTCGTGTAACTTCATTACAATTCTGGCATCACAGGGTCTTGTTAAAAGACAACAGACTTTTCATCTTTTGCAACATGTGAGCATATTTATCAAATACTTTGTGACCATTCAGACATATGAATGAAAGGCTGCAAATGGAGCAGGTTATGTTTTATTAGTTGAACCACCCGTACAGAAAGAATTTCTTAAGAATCTTCCAAAGCTGTAGAAGAGAGCTAGAAATTAGGACCTGGTTAGCAGTCCTAGCTGAACGGAGTACGTCTTACATTTTGTATTATGTGCCCTTATTTTATCGGCATGTAATGTACTATCTGGCATATCACATGAGAGTGCTTCCTCAGCTGATGCAGAAGGTTACTATGAGCTTTTTTTAATACAGATCTCTCCTCCAGCGTCCCCTCTGCTATAAAATTGGGAAACAAATGAGAGCTTGATGAATAGCATATTAAGTTTATTGGCAGTTACATTTATTTTTCTACCATTTATATAAAACGTGAAGTATCAATATATCAACTTTTATGTATGTGACTGTAACCATATTTTCCCAGCCTGTGCACAGTGCTTGTATTCTAGCCTTATAAGCTGTGTGGGAAAAGGCCCTCTGAGTGTTTGAATAACTCTTAGCACAATGGAGCCTAAAGGATGATTTGTGCCTTTGGGCACTAGAGTCATGTAAGTATGGAACATCTGAAATATGTTCTGGAATATGGAACTGAAAATTTGATGGGAAATACTTGTTATATTGCATATGTTATGATTAGACTAATTTGTAAGTAGTGAAGTGGTTTGTCTTCAGAGGGACATTAGGAAATTTCTGGCCGAGCTCAAAATAGCTATGGCTCAGATTTACAATGTTATTCAGGCACTTCCCTCCCATGGATTTCCAAAGGCAATGAGGACAGACTGATAAGACAACCGCCACTTATTCTTTTTATCACGGGGCTGCCTTGCAGCAGGTAGGTCGCATAGTATCTACCCGCTCAAATTGTGATCAGTCTTAGGCACGTGATCCACACCGTGACGATCAGCCTAGGGAAACAGGTATTTCTTATGAACAAATGCCAAACTGGCAGAGTTTTGGCCAACTGAAATCTGTACCTGGAAACTGGTTGCAGACTTTAGGGTTGAGAAACCATTGTCGCTCTTCCCAACTCAAGTAAAATCTTAAGATTTAGGTCTACTTATAAGGAAAACTCTTTTTGAGTGGATGGAACGGGGGGGTAAGGGTGGGATGGGAACGGTGGGTCTGAACCTAACAGCTAGGGAGGCAGCTGGGTTATGTGCAACTGCCCAAGTTCAGGCAGATCTGAAAAGCAGGCAGCAGCAGTACTCTGTGGAGCTTGTTGGAGGCATTTTCAACAGCCTAGTTTAAAAATGGAAGTGAACTGCCAGTATACAACTAAGTATATAATTCATTATGTGGATCTTTTTTTCCACGTATCTTTTGAACACTAAAGATGGTTTTGCATGCTATAAATAATTATTGATATTTCTCATAAGACACTAAACATACTCCAGGACCAAGGTGTTATTGATTTAGGCATTACTTTTCACATTTCCATTAGAAGATTTGCTGCTCACTGCATTTTATAATTATTGCACTCTTGAATTTTAAATACTCCCAGAATCATCCCTGCATTTCAGCTAATAAAACAAGAAAGACTAGTACATTAGATAGTTTCTTTTTTTTGTTGTTTTTTTTAATCTCAGGTTTATGTTTTACATTATCACATCTGGATAGATAACAAAGTGAATCATAATATATAAATACAATCTCACTGCCCATATGTCTGTACGGAGTAAGACCTTAGCTTGATCTTTACCTTGTGCTAGGTTGTATTTTAGAACACTGACCTGAGAAGTTGTATAGAAATAGGATAGCACCAGCTGTGGTGAATGAAATCACCGCCTTTCTCCTGCCATACCTCCCACACATTTTCAATTTCAGTATTGTCTCTTTACTCTAGCGATGCGCACATCCTGTCTGCAGTTGCACACACCGCACCACTGGGGGCCAGGAAAGTGTAACTGCAAGCACTTAATATAAACAGCACCCTCAATCGTTGAAAAATAATACATTTTAAATAGGGTTTCTGAAGAACATAAAGTGGTTCTTCGCTTCTTTAGGAAATAAGCATATAGGTATTTTCACATGTGTAAATGTAACTATATATAGGTTTCTCCATATACATACAATATAAATGTGCTTACTGTGAAGATGGAGAAAGAGTGAACTTGATACTTTTTCATTCCGGTCTACAGATTCATTCTATTATCCTACCTAAACAATTTCTCTTCACTCTGCCCCCATTTTTCTATGTATAAATTGGGAATACTAATACTTACCACTGCATGGTGTTTATTTGGAGATACATGTAGTCAGTAGAAAATCACCTAGAAACAGCATAACTACGATGGTATATGGGCACGTGGATGTTGATTTCTGCTCCTTGACTGTGTGCGGCTATGAACAGTGCTCAGTGTTTTGAATGATAGTTTGTACTCCTACATGGCAAGGATGTAGAGTGAAAAAACAAACGATGGGGTTGGAGTGCTGTGTGTCTTTGGTCTTTTGTTCTCTGTGCTTCAATTTCTCTGCCTTTCAAAAAGAAGTACCGGAATTTTCCCCAAATTTGAAGTGAATTTTGAGATCCTAGAAGAAAGACACAGTCTCACCCCATCCACCCACACACCCACCCACAAAGGTTAAAAAGTATTCCTTAGAGCTAATTTTGAGGACATTTAAAGTCAGCTTCCTTTGTGTCCTTTTAATGAATAAGAACACTGGTTCAGTTTAACCTCGTGGGTTTTTAGCAGTCCAGATTTGTGACTTGGTAAATACTGTATCTAAGAGCAGCACCGGACAACCATGAATCTGTACGGGCTAGAAAGGAGTATATCCACCATGTGTAACAAGGTAAATAGGCAGACAATAGAATTGCTCCTATGCTTTATTTTCTCACAGTTTACTCTTTTATTCTTTGCTTTTGTGTTCAATTTTGAGCAATTTGTGGGACCTCAGATTTGATGCCAGGGGGGAAAAAATAATTGGAGGGTTTTTACCACTATTCACCAAGATAGGGGTCCAGGTGCTTCAAAGAAGCGTAAAAATATCAGTCTCATCTACCAACAAGCATTCTCCTCTTCTCCCTACCTGCATGGAAGTCAGCTTCTGAAGAGTGCTCAGTGCCAGTTTCCCTGGGTCACAGTATGACCTGTACTGCACAGATGTTCCCTGTTAAAGGCTTGCACAGCTCCAGGCATTAACTTTCATAGCTGGCTGGGAGGAGGAGGGTAGGAAATGTATATGCAGTAATTATCTACCTTATTTGCATGAATAGTGTCTTTTTAAACTAAAAGAAAATTTGGTGCCTTTTCCTTTAATGAAATACTAACAAAGGACTTGCAAGCCAAACAATCGAGCTTCTTTCATTTCCCATATTAGAAAGCTGAACTTTTTTTCCCCCAGGTTTCTGCCAAAAAAACATTAGAAATTCCTGGAAGTATATGACTACTAGTAGATCTTTAACATTAATATGAAATCCATTTATCAAGCAGATCTAATTCACGAGCAAGGTGAACTGGCATGTCAACACCGAAATCAGGGGAACCATGACAGGTGCCAGCAGCAGGAAAACTTGCCTTGGAAAATACAGGCATGAGATATTCAAGCAAGTTAATTGTTTGGCTTATTTTTTCCTTTCAGTGATATAGTCTCTTCTCTGAGTCCATTTATTCAAGCGGAATCAGCAGATAATTCCTCCTGAGCAGCTAAAGATAACTTTTCCTGTTATACAGCTCACGTTAGTGGTATTATTTTAATAACCTAATGATTAATTCATTCCAGTTCTTAATCTGTTGCATATGCAACAGGTTAGTCTACTTCGGCTTTAAGCAACATAACTTGAATTCCAGTCTCCAAATTTTAGTTTCAGTTATCTCTCATCAATACCAGTTTTAATCTTGCTTGTTTCTAAAGAGTATCTTAGTCATGTTTTCTACCCAGGTTTGATGTCCATGATTAAGAGGTACATTTTCTATGTTTATAAATACATAAACAAGCACACTTGGATTTTGTACACAATGGAATATAGTAAACTTCAAAATCATATGCTGGCCCATTTAATTTGATAATTAATTACATTTCCAAAACTCACCCATTTGGTTACTCTTTTATTTGTAACACAGGCAGTCTGTGGAACAGTTGAGGTATGAACTATGAAATCGCCTTTTTCAAAGGGTGTTATAAGAAACATACCTGGAAATCTAAACATATCTACATAAAACTACGAGAAAGAATACTTTTTCACCTTCCAGGAAAAACAGGTCATAAGAGCTTTCTCAGTGTCCCCGAACCATCACAAATGTATTTTGCTGTTTTGAGAGCAAGAAGCATGAGATAAGACAAATGTGTAATTACTTCTTGACCCACTCTTCTGGGTTATACATTTTCATGAGGTGCCACGATTCATTATTTGCATTGATATGTACAGAAGGATGGGACTGCTTAGTTGATATTCATTTATTCAACAGCCTGTAATCTATATTTAATGGAGTACCAGACTGTGGCATAATAAACCGTTTAAAAAGATAGCTGCTGCTTACACAGGGGTTATTGCTTGCATAACCTGTACTTATTTTTCATTACAAAACTAAAAGAGCAAAGCATAATTCACACAAGAAAATGAAGTTAACATTTAATGGCTTGAAAAATGATAGTGTGCCATAATGCTGTGCAGTACCCTGAACACTTATAAAACAAAACAAAGGAGCAAAAAAATAAATACAAATAAAAAGGCATTAACAGTGCACTGTGAAATATGGGCACCAAAGAAAAACAATGCATTCCAGTTTGCCACCTGCTTAGCAGGACCGCTTGAAGATTGCTAATTAGTCTGAAACAAGTAGATTTGTGAGTTACTGAACACGCACAAACACCTACTCTTAACAGTGTCACAAATGCTGAGGTTTTTTTGCTTGTTTTTCCTTTCCTTAAGTTTTCCTCCATGGAAATAGAAGTTTTCACATCGTGCATAGAAGTGCTGTGTGGACATCTCTGCATATAACCGTGGGAGCTATTGACAAACATAATGATTGCCTCTACAGAGACATCTCACTGTAGGTCAGATACCATCTAGGTTTTAACTGAACAGTTTTATTACGCTGCAAAGTCTCATTCCCAAACTGATAGCAGAATGAGAGAGGTCTGCCCTGCTAAACAGGGTCAGTGAGGAAAACTCCAAGGCAGGTGACCGGATAACGGTGGGAAGCCCTAAATTTTGGAGTGTTTACAAGCCTGACACCTTTGACTATGTCTGCAATAACATGATTTACCAAGTCATCTCATAGAAATACTGGACTGGTCCAGAGCAGCTTAGCTTCTAAAAAGAAATGCTGTTTCAGTGAACATCTGTTAGCCCCATAGAATTTTGAAGTGCCTCAAGTTGGAAACATGAGCTTTGTTCCTGTTAGAAGCTTGAGAGCGGCTTGTCCTTATGTATGGTGGAGGTTATCGAGTGACACCAGCAGCAAATGCGGGTTCAGGGTGTTCAGCTATTCCTCCTTCCAGGAGATATGGAGTCCCCAGCACCACCCTCTGCTGGAACACAGCTGGAGGGACCTAACCGATTGAAATGTCAGTTGAGAACCAGACCTGGGGCCATATTTCCTGTTGGCATAAATAGGTTAGTTCACCTACAGTGATTTGAAAGGAAACTTTCCCCTTCCAGGCAGCAGAAAATTGTTTCCTGCAAATTGTGGTGACGTCTCTTTCAGCCAAAAAAAAAACCCCACATAGGTTTCTTAGATGAATATAAAGAGAGAAAAAAAAATTAAAAAAAAAAAAAAAAAAAAACAAACCAAAAAATAAACAAAAAAATCCCAAGGGCTTTAAAAATATAATTGGTGGCTAAAGGATTTCAAGTGCCAATTAGGGGTCATCGTGTAGCTGAAGAAATTGGAGGAGGTTTTTTTAATCCTTGCATTTAAGAAGCTTTTTTTCTGCTTGTAATGCTATCACGTTGTACAATTCAGTGAGTGAACGTGATATACATAGAAAATTAATGATGATTGTGCTTTGTTGGCTTTTTAAGCTTCCATTTTACTTATATGTCTGCTGAAGAACTTTTCTATTTCAGTGTCTTTGCTTGCTGTCTTCTGGGAGTTGCATAAACACCACAGAAAGCTGACACCTGGGAATGCTTGCAGTTGCCTTAAGGGCAATTAGCTATAAAAGATAGGGCTAAAAGCTAATTGCTCTGGTTTAGTCCTGAAAGTGCAGGTGAAGCTCGCTGAGAAATGAAAGTCAGGCAGGAGGAAGGCCAGTTAAAAATTTCTTTCTCTTGAGTTTAAGCGGAGTTTTTTAGGACTGAAAACTCCTGGAGTCTGACACTAAATCTCACATTCTGGTATCTTCCGGGATGAGGTCCTGAATTTTTACTTTGTGGTTTAAATGCTTGGGATATTTTGTGCCTTTCCATCCCTTGTTGGGGAGGCGGGGGGGGGGCGGAAATTAACATCAAAAATGTGATGGGACTGGGAAGAGGAAAAGATCTAGACTATCAATGGTATAACGCTTCTAGAACCTGTGTGGCTGCGAAGTGTACTGTGTTTGAAAGCTGGGTGTATGATGACAACCAGAGGACCTCAGCAAAAGGCATTTGTGATGTTCTTAATTTGTCTTGATAAGAAAAGTCAATACATTCTTCCTAGACGCTCTTTGCATTAGATATGTAGTAAAAAATGGATATTTTGGAAAGATTTGAATGTGGCTCTATTTGAGTTTGGGTGTGGGAGGAGTGCACGGAAAAGTATAAAATTCTGCTTTATTCTGAACAGTTGACTCACAGGAACTAGGAGGGGAAATCGCTTTCCCATCTCAAAATCTTTGAGTCCTCAAATAATTTTCCTGTCCTGACTTCAGAATTTTTAAATGTTCGATTTAAAACAAACACACAAAATGCTTGTTGTAGTGTCTCTAAAACAGCCTGTTTCTACTCTTTTATGTTTGTTATTTGGCTCTACTATTTGAAAACAAGGTTGAGACAAAAACTTTTCCCCTCTTCATTTTGAAATGTTGAGAAATGCTGTACGAGTAATGAGTGGAGGAAGGAAATCACAAATTCTGGCCTCAGAAACCTGCCTGAATAATCCATTTCTACAAATAGCAGTGAGAATGCAACACATGTCTTCAAAAAGCTCCCAGCTGGCTCTGTTTCCATGAAGTATTTTAGACCTGGATTTACTGACAGTGTTGAACAAACTGTATTTTGCTCCTTCATGCTTTCAAAAATGTGTCTTGGTGTAAGGTACATACACAGAAATGGCAGGGTGCCTATGTTTGCCGTCTTCCTCCCCATCTACAGGATAGCTGTGGTTTGTCCCCTGGTATTTTTTTCACCTGCAGAAGGCCAGCCAAAAGGAGCCCACTCCGTGTACCCTTTTGTCTCACTTAGGTTTTTTACCTTCTGTCTGAGAGAAGTTACTGGACCTCTTTTGCTACCATGTCCTTTGAGCGTGATGTGAAATTGTGCTTAGCAGTTTGGAGAGGAGTGGAAAATTAGGAAGGGAAGAGGCCAGGCATGGTCTCACGGTCTAACTAGATCTGTTATGTTTCCATTGCTGAGACAGGCAATCTAGTGTCAGAGGACCCCATAACATAGATGAGATGGAGTTTAGTGGTAAGGTTACCTAAGAACAGTTAATCATTTTGTGGGTTTGAACCCAGGCACAGCAAATTGGCTTGATCGGTGTCTGCAAACCACCTCTTACTGAAAAAGGGAGAGGTCAGATGTTTAATATGCCTTAGAGAAGGATGCTCTGAGACAGGTAAATATATCATTTGCTAGAAGAAGGAGAAACTTGGTGGATTTGTGATACGTGGTGTGGAAGGCTATAGAATACGTTTTGCATGTGCATATGCAAGTGTGCATGAGTATGACTGAGGGAAGGTTGTCACACAGCATGAATGGAAGTCCAGAAATAGTTTGCCCAGATTTCAGAGACTGGTAAATTGCTGATGCCAACCTTTCCAAAACAGTCGAGTGGAATTCAGTGCTAAGATATTGTTTCATCTTCAGCTTGATGCAGAAAAAAACCCCCTCTCTTTCTGCTCATAAACATTGTCATAGCTCCAAGCAAATAAACATTACTTTGATAAGTGCGTGCAAGAAAACTCTCAACTGAAATAGGCTTTAGGCTAGTAGTTAGAGCATGCATGCAGGGAGTGTGGGTTCAAACTCACACAGGTGAAGGACGAGCTGGGGTCTGAGGCTCCCCTGCTTTTCATAGCAGCACTAGCCACCAAGCCAATATCTGGTGAGGCACCACCACTGTCTCCTCTCTCCTCCACAGCAGACCCAAACAGCTAATTGTACTCTAAGAACTGAGACTGCGATGATTCCTAAAGACCAATTAGCTGAGGGAGAAGCAAAGATGGCAGCTTACATTTTAGATATAGGGTCAACTTTGTGGCTCCTTGTGTTAAATACTTGGGCAATTCCTGGGAATGCCACAAACGGGCATAAAAAGTATCAGAGGTATTTGACGCTTACAAAGATAAGTGCCACAAGGGTCAGAAGTGGTAGAGGTTTCACAGCCCTCCCTCTAAGGTTGGGTTGCTTTGCTGGTGTTTCAGGTATCTGAGTCTATTTTCTTGGTAGATGAACTTTTATAAAATAAAGCTGAATGAGGCTGGCAAAATCAGCTCCTTGTGTTCAGCACAGGAGAAGACCCATTGTCTGCACGAGTAGATGGCTGCAGCAGGGACAGGACCCAGGTTTCCTGGCTTGCCAGGCTGATCCTGAAGCCTTTATTGACTAGCTCTATCTGCTGCTCCAGTGGCAGGTGGGGGTTGAAAATGAACTGAAGAAACAAGTAACAGAGAAAAAGCATCAGGGCATGAAAAGGAAATGCTTGCTATTTTGAAAATGCCATTTCACTAAATAATTGAGTTCCCCCCTCCACATGCACGCTCATTCCATATGCTCAAAGTTTAAGCTAAGTGTTTCCTTCTTTTTATTACTTCTCTGTTATCAGTACAAACATGTAATCTTGGGCTTACTGCTAAGTGTGTATCTGTCTTCAGGTTTTATGCTCTGTAATTCCAAAGGAAATCAGTTCCTGATATCTTGCATTGAAAAACTATGCTCACTCAGCAGGCTAGAGGAGTTTTAAAACTGTAGGCAATGACGGTAATCCTTTGCTTAGTTACACTGGTGTAAAGCCTGAGTAATTTTATTGTAGAAAAGAGAAGAATCAGGGTAACTATTCACAGGAGGATGTTCACTAATTATTTCTAGATAAGATGGTGGGAGTAATTAGTGCTAGATATTGGAATCCGCACTCAATGTAATTTGTTTCCACATAATAATACCAACATCTACCTCTGTTCAACTTCTGTTATCATTTCTTTTTTTTTTTTTTTTTAATGGAGAAGTGGGGAAAAAAGCCTACTAAAAATACATGAAACGGACTGTCCATGTGTCTCTTTGGACACTGCAGATTTGTATCAGCCAATGACTTTTATAATAGGAATGAATTTACGTGGCAGACAGCACCGGTAATTGGAGCATCATGTAGTTAATGGGGCAGAGTGGCTGTGCGCCTTGGTTTGAACTGAAATCAGCGGTGGCGCTCAGCTGCTCAGGTAGAGACTGTGCAGAACAGCCTGACCCACTTGCTGCTCTTGAGGGGAAACGGGGGAGGAGAGACAGTTTGGGCTGATGGAGAGGTGCGGGATTTCCCACGTTGGTCTGAAGGTATATTTTAGTTCTGATCAGGTAAGAATTATCCTAGAACTGTTTAAAAGTCTAATTTCTGCTCTAAAAGAAACTCCTGCGTTTCCAGGCTGGTTTCCTTCCCACAAGGAGACCAGCGGAGCCCAGGATATTTTGCCTCTTCTTGGAGCAAAGCATTCTGGGATGATTGGGACGAGGAGATCCCAGGAATATGTTTCCCATAACATCCACAGAAGGATATAGAGATTGACGTTGCCCTAAGTATGAACATTTTATTCTGAGTATTCTCCTGAAATTATTAAGATTTTTAAAAATTTTTCTTTTACTTTGAAGAAATTCTTCAACATCTGTTCTCTTTTCCCAGAACCTTCTGATTTCCAACAGCACACTAACACTTCTTTATTTCTTTGAGAACTATTTTGCCTGACCAGTTGTCTGCTGTAGGAATTTACCCTGGCAGGGTGCCTCTATTGTGCTTTTTCCTCTATAAAGCAGATTTTCAGTACAAATTTGGACTTTGTCAACCCAACCCACTAATACACTGTTTCACGTGGCATTAGTATACACTTTTGAAGATAGCGGGGTGCTGACACTAGGGAATACTCTGATATTATAACATATTAGAATCCTGTTTTGTTGTTATACTAGTAGTGACCTCACAGTATTTCACATGTAATTTCTTTTCCTGATCCCTGATATCAAGTGTAAGCACTGTGTAATTTTGTCAGGCCTTTCATGCGATGCTTCCACTCAACCACCAGGAAACATCTGAAGACCTTCCTTTTCATTTCCTGCAATCACCATGAGATGGCAGTTGTCAGTTGCTGGACTTGATTCACACCATTTGAACCAAAATGATTCAAAGCTTATTGATCCTCCGAGACACCGAGCTTTCCAGCTTTGCTGTTCGCAGCATGCAAGTGTGAAACTTTACAAGTGACTTTTAAAGGCAGCCAAGGAATGTGTGAGACAGATTGTTAGGAAAAAACCACCCCAACAACCCAACATTATTTAATTTGATGGTGCAGAGCTTTATGCCAAAGTAAGGCATGTGTTTGCTGTTAGCAATCAAAGTGGCTTAGCGAATGAAAAGTGACATTTTGTTATGGGATTTTACAAGCAGGGCATCCCTAGGGAAATTAATTTGGCCCTCTGGAACGCTGCCCTCCTCCATGTCACTTCTCCGGCAGCCCCAGCATTTTTTTTACCACAAAGCTCAATATTAGGTTTTGGGAAGATGGAACCCAGAGGGAGGGATGTGGGTGCTGCAGGTAGCTCCACATTATATTGCAAACCGATGGCAGGTCTCCAGTATTTTCATAGTGCTCCCTAATAAATCATCAGGTCACAGGTAATGGCCCAGATCCTGCGCTGCAGCTAATGAGCCACCAGCCAGGGAACTGGGTTTTATTTTGTCCTTTCAATAAAATCCCAGAGCACAAACCCCAGCTTTTTAAGATAGTGCTCCCCATACGTAGCCCAGAGGCAGTCTAAATAATTTAGATTCTTCTTCATCTCTCTTATTCTGTGGAAAAAAAATAAAAGAAGCCTGAAAATTCTCAACTTATTTCTTAATAACAGATTGCTCCAATTTGTGTCTCCATTCTCTCTAACTATATTCCCAATCCATTTTCAGCTGGACATGTTATTCTTGTTTTTTCATGAGCTGAGTGTTTTATAATATTTTTCAATGTGTGTTGTTAAACAGTTGCTCCCCTCCACCATGTCGGTGGCCAAATGATATTCAGAAGTGCATCACTTCTCACTGATTTATTTTTTTTGGGGGGGGGAAATCAGTAGTGCCTTATATTTATAGCTTGAAAACTTTACCATATAATTTTCAGTGCGGTTTTATGTTTAAAATCATGGCAGGGTATTCTAGTTATATCACATTATCACCAGGAATAGTTTAAAAAAATCAGTAAATGACATCTTGGTTAATTATATCCTGAGGATTCAAGAAACGGAAAGTGATACACACTCATAAAATTGCTGTGTTTTCAGCCATGTTCTTACAATCCCAAGGCCTTGAGCAATGGAACTGATCTTCACAATGTCAGCTATCCCAATCTACTGGATTGATAACGCAGAATGAAATTGTATTTTCCAATGCTTAGTTTACTCCTCTTTGAAATGAGTCCCAGATTTGTCTAGGCTAGAAGGGACTGAGACGTATATGCCTGGGCTCTTATATCACACAGCATTAAATTCTGCCCAGTTCTCCTCATAACAGACAATTTCAGAGCATAAAGTAAGATTTGGTTAAGGAAAGACATCGAATCATGGCTTTGAAGAAGTGATGAAGGCTCTACACCGTTCCTCAAGATTTTCTTAGTCAACTTCCTTGTCAAGCGTGCGTGTAGCAAATTTCTCACTATTACTTATCTCATTGCAGTTTCCAGACTCTGGTCATGCCTTTCGCCAAAAGATTAAAGTATTCTTTATGCACCATACTTCTTCTCTGTGAAGGTACTTACATATTTCAACCAAGTCACCTCTCACTCTTTTTTTCTGATCAGCTAAGCAGATTGAGCTCTATGAATGCCACAATTGTACCCTTTTTTCCAGCCTTAGAATAAATCTTTGTGACTCTCTACCTTTCTAGTACTGTGTTACTCATCATAACTTGATTTTTCCTTCCTCTTCAGCATTCCCCTCAAAAGGAAAAAAAAAAGAAAGTAGAGGTATTATGCCAGTGCCTGGTATTATCTGAAAATCTAAAAAGCCATAAAAGGTTAGAGCGTAAAATAAATGTAAAAAGCCCTTCAGTGACCAAACTTTTCCAACCACAGCCAGTTAGGAGGGAAAATTAATCTCATTCTCCCTTGGAGTTCATGAAGGAAGACGATGGTAAATGAACTTGAAGCAAAAAAATCTCTCAGTTTAGAAGGGGAAGACTCATTTTTTTCCCCCCATTCCAATTAAAATTGTGGCATGTGTTTATATAAAGGAGAATAAACTTAATGGAGAAAGAGAAGTCCATTCCAGAATAGCCTATAACTTGCTGTTTGTTAGCAAGCTTGTGTTTACGTGTGCCTGTCTCTAGTAAATGCCCTAGTCTCAGGGGACTGGGTAAAATATTTTTTTAATGTCTGTTAATGACTGCTCATGACTGGGATGCTGCCATCCCAATGATGATATCACCTGTCTGTTTCTGTCTTTCTGGGAGAGAATCTGCCCTTCTCAACGTTATAATCCTCCAGGAGCTCCCCTGGTACCCAGTCCACTGGTGTTTCATTCCCAATCCAGAGAAGAGGAGGGGTGGAAAGAGCAGTACAGAAAAGGACAAGACCAGTAGACCAGTAGCTCCAGAGTAGCATGGGCTGACTGCCAGAATACGTGTTAGGGAAGCACTGTGTACAGCTTCAAGCGTTTGTAAGAGTTTGATGTGTTTGTAAGAAAACATATCAAAGGATAAAAAGAAATTGGAAAAAATAAAACTAAGTAAATTTGTGGCTAGGAAAGATGAACATTTCCTTCACGCGAATTTGTGCCCTCATTTGGAATTAGAAATTGGAATCTCATGAGGGGGAAAAAAAAAGAAAGTAAATAAGGAAGTCTGGAAGAAAATAAAGGGTCCCACAAATCAAAAAGATCTTCAAACACTCTGGCAAATTTCCTAGAAGATGTCTGTGACGCCTTGATCAAATAACAGCAGCACAGGGTGGGATATCAGAATTTGGTATCTGCTAGGAGGAGAAGGTGGATTTTTTGCTGAAAAGTTCATTTTTATAAATCTGCCTTTAGCAACACAAAAGTTTGGTACAGCCAAGGGCATTACATATTTTTATATATGTGTGTGTACAGACTTTTGATATACCTTTGTTAAGGTTTAAAGACCCTTTACTCTCTTTCTCCCCCCCTTCTCTCTTTCCAGCTCTTTTCCACCTGTTTAGTTAGCAGTTCTGTTTCACTTCCAGCAACTATGTATTATGCATGCACACTTCAGTAAAGCTAACAAGAGTTCTGCAGCACACGAGCTTTGCACATAAATACTCCTCTTGAAAACATAAAATCAAATTGCAATTGTTTAATAACAACTGCTTTTGTCATAACAAAAGAAATTAGACTCTCTGAAACATATTTTTTATGGGGACATAAACCCCATAGACACTCTGTTGTTTTTTTATTAATCTGATGATTCCTTAGATATACACAGAAAAACATTTAAAGAAATTATTTGTTTTGCCTGGAAATTGTCCTTTGTTTTGTGTTCAATGAAACATTGCTGAGTATAAGTCCCCAGTTTGGTTAATGTTACACTTACTTGATTTATAATAGTGGGGCTGCTTATATATGTAGGCGTATTTCTTAACAACCTACAAACCAAAGTCTTAAAATACTAGAGCTTTGCTAACATTTTTAATGCAATGAAAATGTCTTGGTTTTAGAGAGGATATTTTGTTTGTAACTCCTGAGTCTGTAACTCTGGTGTTCTGATTGCACTGGAAATGCAGTTGTTCCCTTAAATTAAGAATTTCTGGAGGTGTGTGACTGCTAAATGTGAAATAGGTTTGATATGGAAACAATAAAAGTAAAATCTCAATTATGATGAGCATTTATGCACCAATAAAGCATTTACAGGAAAGTGCCAGTGTTAGTGGCTAGTAGCTTGGAATTTCATTGATGGATGGAGAAGAAGATACACATTCTGTCTGTCTCCAAGATATGTGAACTTAAATCTGCTTTCCAGGAGGCATTTCTGACTTGCAGGACAAGTCATGGTCTTAGGGGGAGGGAGGGGGGGGAACAAAACAAACAAAAAAGCCCGAACAAAATAAAAAAAAAATACTCCAACAATCTCTCCCGCTTCCTGCTGGGATCACTGTTTGAGCTTTAAAGGTGGAAGCGGAGAGGAGCACATCTGGACAGGCAATAACAACAATAACTCAGAAAACTCTGACCACATCCCTGCCTGAAATAGGAGGCAACCAGTGAGATGTGAGCAGACTAGTTGGAGTGCAAATATAATTCTGTATCTGTTAGCAGCCACTTAGTCTAGCAATACAGACGATACATAACGACATTTGCAAAATCTAATAACGTAATTTTTCACTTCTGCAGATTTTTATTTTGCCTTTTTAAAACCTGAGCAACTTAGTAACAATAAAATAATTCACTTAATATCTCCAAGTTGCAGAATCTGCAATTTAAGTTGATTTTTTTTCTTCATTTTCTTAACTAAAAATGTTTTTCATCTGAAAACGTTTGCCCAATTGATACAGCAGCAGCAAAGCAAGCGGAAAAGCCCAGAACACTGCTTTGACAGTGTGTCTGTTTCTTCATACTTGCATTTGAAACAGCTCTGATCTACGAATAGGCTTTGACTTTCTGAGGAACGAAGATGGGACCTGGGGTAACACAAGCTCTATTTCTGTGCTGGCTGATGACAGGATAGCTTGGTAAATGACAGAACTGGAGCCGGGAGGGTATCAAACACACGGCAGCAGCTGTCACGGGGTCCTTGCTGTGAGTGCATCCCAGGGACTTCAAAAGCTGGAATTCTTCAGGGATTCCTTGAACTTTTCTTTGTTTTTCTTGTTGTTCTTGTTGTTGTTGTTGCTTTTTCCCCAATCATGGCACTCTGCCTGGCTTTTCTGTGTTGCTACATCTTCTTCTCATCCCTTTTGAGTCAAATTGGGAAGCTGTGAACATCTCCTGATCTCGTGTCTGGAGGGGATATGAATTTTTAATCATTACTATCATCCATTATCATCATTATTTTATTATATTTATGTAGTGCTGCTGGTCTGGCTGATGTTTTTATGAAGTGATGTAAAGGAAGGTCCTGACCTAAAGGATTTTACAGTCTATTTGTGCAACAAGCAACATCACAGTCACAGCACGATCTGGGAGCTGATGGGGAGCACTAGGATAATGAAGCCAGAGGAAAAGGAAGTGTCATTTTGGGCATATTTTCCTCTTAACTTGTTTGTTTATTGACTTGCCTTACCTTGCAATAAAAAACAACTGTTAGTTTGTCTGGTCAGGTGTGAAATTGGCAGCGGAAATGTAAAAAGACATACAAAAGCCAAAAAAAAAAAAATGCAGACAAACTTCTTGCACTTAAATTCAACTCAGGCTGACACAGTCAGGTCCACCAGCCTTTTCTTAGAGTTATTCTCCTCTGGATTTGTAAATTTAGGAAAGCAGAATTTAACAGACGGGTTTAGACGTGAGTCCATCTCAGCCAGTATCATGTATTAAACCACTTGGTTTAGAGGTGAGAATCTCTCTAGTTGACAGATTTGGAGGTTATCTGTCCCAAGAAACAGGTCTTGTCCCTAACAGCTTCAGACACACAAATCACTGCAAACTTTTAAGTTGCATCATGTGTATTTTTCCATGGTAACCTTCCCTGCCTTCCCTCTTGTGATGCAAGTGGATATAGTTGGCTTAGGTCTCTGGGAAAGGGTGTTAAACTAGTTGGAAAGGCTATCATTTGTGTATCATAGGCTAGTGTCAGCAGACATACGCTGCTGGCACACATAGGCCAGTTAACAAGAAGGTAATAAAATGTGCATGGAAAAATGAAGGTCATTGGAATAAATGCAGGCATCCAGGGATTGCCGTAAAATAGCTAGAATGGAGACAAGCAGTATATTTGCAGAGCATCTTACATGGGGATCTCCTGGGTTCGATGAAGGAACAACCTGAACTAGACAGGGACTAGTGGTGCCATAATATACATAACAGCAGAAATATAACATAGGCCAAGAGCAAGACAGAGTGTCTCCTTTCCTAATTTGTTGGTCAGGAAATTAAGGAGAAGTGATTTTTTGGATGCTGCCTGAAGACCACTTGTGAATTTCAGCTGAGGAAGATGATGATGGCTTTGACTGCTTAATGGAGCTGGGTGCAATGAACAGATTAAATGCACTTCCATCTGCTTCTGGGTGTGATTCAGCATAATTTAGGGCTTAGTTTGCCCTGGCAATGTATGAAAGCACTTCTCTCCTTTTGTCTTTTTTCAACATTTGTTGCTGCTGCTGTTGGTCCTGGAATTGGAAGACCAGAGGCGAGGAGTTAGAGCTGTCTGCTGGGATGGACAGGCAGAGCTCCACTGGAGCACGGGGTGAAGCACTTGTTCCTCAGGATGTCCTAGGGGAAATAACTTGATCCAAGCTACTCGATTTCAGCTGAGAGGAGAACTTTTGCTGCTTTTGACGAAACTTCTATCATAAGATGACGGTGCCTCTCCCTTCTACTCACAGGAGGAGCTCCTTACATCGCTACCTGCTTGCATCCACGTCCATGCACAATCACTTTCCTAAAGGGAGGGCCAGGACTGCAGGTGGCTGGTGAGACCCACTGCCAGCTCTCTATGGGTCTATTTTCTAGAGCCATTTTGTTACAGGAAGAGGATGAACTATACCACAAAATAGTAAAAACTCTTCAGGTGTTATTTTGGGCAGCAAAATTTGTTCAGGGCACGATCTGTTATCTCATTCCCCCTTCCCAGCCACACAGCTCCACACTGAGATCAATGGAGATTTGCAAAGGTTTTGATTTGTTAGAATTTGTGATGGGACTTAGACATTCTTCCAAATAACAAATTATTTGACCCACACTTCAGGGTTCGAACCAGTTAAAGTTGTAAAATACTGAGCCCCTTCAGAAGTCATTATTCCAACTATCCTTTTTTCCTTATGGGGAAGGCAAAGCCCATGTACAGCAAGGCAAAAGCTTCCAGCACATTTGTGTAAAAACTATTCTGATTTTTTCCACAAAAGCTTTGATAAATGTTGCTTTTTAAAAGAATTCTAGGAGAAAAAGGTTTATCTCTGGGTTTAAAAGAAAGAGTTTGTGTATTTGCTGAGTTATCTAGATGCCCTTTATGTTCGTGTTCTCATTCTTTAAATTATATTTCTCCTGACAAACTCATTTTCAGTCACAGTAATGAGCAGATAAACAAGGGGTAGCAGTGGATAGCTGCAGAGTGAATAGAATAATTCAGAGGGGGAACTTCTTTTTCCCTGAAGAGCATGTCAGCTCTTAAAAATTTATGCATCTAGCCTTGAGATATGCAAGCCATATGCATAAATAAATAAGCTTTTGAATACATGCCATAGGTTTTGGCAGTGCTGGAGATATTGGAGGGGGAAAAACAGAAGAAAATTTCAATTGTTCCTGACTATTGAAGATGTACAATTATTGGGTGCAGTAATTAGATAATGAAGCTGTCCCTAATAAATCTATCTTATGGCTTTTGGAAATTTGTGTAGCCATGAGCATGAGGTTTTTACTGAATGCAAGTATGGGTACCACGATCTTTTGCTGAGCATATTAACCGCTTACGAATTTTGAAGTTTTGAGGGAGGAACACGTCCATCCCATGATTCCACCATCAGAGGCAGAAGAGACACAAGCTATTGATAAGACATTTAATAGGTACGTTGCTGATCCAACAAACTAGGTAAAAAAGAATCCCAAATCTTCATGCAGTGGTGCTCATCCATCCATCTGTCATCACAGCCTCGTGCCTTAACTGGAAAAGCTCAGAAGTCTCTCAGCCACTTCACTCACTGCAAGAAACTATCTTGGTGCTTTGATTTAGAGATTTTTTTGAACAGGAATCTAAAAGTATTCTGCAATAGTTCTGGGACAAGATGGGAAGAATGTCTCTGTGGCCTTTTGCACGGGAAATCCCAGTGTACTTTCCAAAGTCAGTGTCATTTCTGTTCTGTGGATGAGTCTGTGGAGCGCGGGTAGCTGAGTTGGTGGTATAGTGGTGGGCTTCTTGCAATGATATAAGATATTGCCCTGCTGTTGGCACCATTAGTAGGTTTTCGCATGGTGACGAGACCTGTAGGATTTGCTGGCTGCCTGTCAAGTGAGGCACTGACCTCTCCAGTTCTCTTTCCCCACTCTGGTGTCCAAACCTTGTGCAGTAATACTCCTAAGGCTACTTCTAGTTTATAACTGCGGGATGTTGTGGGCTGGCAGGCAGCTCTGGTAGGAACCCAGAGAATGCTTGTTCATGGCAGTGATCCTCAGGGGCTCTTGAAGGTGTGTTTTGGAGAAATCCATGCAAGGATCTGTCTGTCTTTCTGAAATACTACTTCGTTGACAGGAATACAATATTGTCTATTAAAAATAGAAAGAACAGAAGGGAACCTGACAGGAAAAAAACACCCAGCTCTTCAGAGCAGGCCTACTCTTTATTTGGGTACTAATAGGCCAGACAAATACTTAAAAAGAGTTCGTGGTAACACTAGAAATAAGTTTTATGGTGGCTTTTTTGCCTTGAAAGTTCGATTTGTAGGAAATTTTTCTGTCATTGATGTGATATGTAACAGTATGTTAATTTCATAGTTCCTTTAATATTGGGATGCTTTCAAGAGTTAATGAATGATGTTTCTTTTCCTGGGAGAGTCATGTACGTTTTGATTTTGTGTTCTATTTTTTGAGTTTTCACTCCAGTCTTTGTAAACTGAGAGTACTTTGCTTCTTAGTAATGACGCAGACAACCTTTTTCATTTAGGATTCTGTTTTTTAAGGTAAATGGTTTTTTTCAATTTGGAATTCCGTTTAGTGATATAAAATTAACTTCTAAAACCATAACTTCTAATCACTGCTCCTTACAAAATATTTCATTCATGGTTTACAGAATGTAGAGCAAATTAGATACCAGAACTTAGAAAACCTGCAGGTTTTTTCCCCCTTTCCCCCTGTTGCCTACACTTTGACAGTATGCAGCTTCATCACTCTGCCAATAACTTGAGCCTTCCTAGTCTGTTTGAACGTGTTCCTTCCTTCTCTACCTCTGAAATGCATGAAAAATACCATTTGTTTTATATTAGGTTGCCCAGAAGACTGCTTGAAGTCAGCATTTGTATATAGGCCTGAATATAGACATCAGGCTGTCCTTTGTCATGGGCAAAATTTAGGGGTCTAATATTCCATTTTCTAAAACTTTCTTTTTAGTGCATATTTTAAAACAATAACTGATCAATTCATGCCATCTTTGGCAAAAATATTTTGATCTGAAACACAAATCTGATGGTTAGCAGTAGAAAAGTTTCTTTTGAACCTGTTCTAAAAACAACATTCCATTTTACTTTGAAATATTGACATTAATTTGATGACTGTATTTTTTTAATGAAGGTAATTATTGCTTCTCGGGGTTTTTGTTGTTGTTGTTGTTGTTTATTTTTTATTTATTTTAGAGATCTAGAAACCACATTGGGCTCTTCATTTTTTTATTAGACTAAAATTCTAATTCCCTCTCTTGTCCCTTCCTCACCTGTTTGTAGCATGAGAAAACATTTTTTAGTCATCCAGCTGTTGTAGGCACATGATGGTATGCGATGGCTCCCTGATAATGAATTATTCAGGTACATTTTGTGCAAAACAGCCAGTTCTCTTTGTTAGCCTGAGTTCTATCACCTGTGTTGTTTTGCCTTTTGACATGGAGCTCTTCATAACTGTGTGCTTCTGTGTTTGATGCTGTAATATACCCCTGAGCTGGCCGAGACTCCCAAGCCATGACTCTAATAGAGGCCTTAAATTGGCTTAATAATTTCCTGATTTATTGTGAGATTATTCATCCCTCCTCATGCTAAAAGTATAGTATTATGCGATGCATTTACACTTGGAAAAGTAGCATCTCTTGGGTGTCTTCTTTCCATGGTGCTCCTAATTTGATGATTTTTGGGGTCCTGATTCTCACTGAAATCTATTTTGACTTTGACCTGAGAGTTTATAAAATTGTTCCCTTGTATTTTCATTCCTCTCCTCCCTATTCCACATACACACTTCAGAACAAGCAATTTCACACATTATTCATGATCTTTCTAATGCTTTGCCTCCCATCTGCACCCATCTGATATCGATTTTAAGCAAATGTCCATAGTCTTTATTTTTAAGATAGAAACCAACTGTCAATATCTTTGTTATTTTTCCTTTATTACTTTTGCATTCTGATTCCTGAGACAATTGATCATTTCCTAAGTGTTTCTTCTTGTCTTCTTGGTTGTGATATGTTTGGGATATTTTTTCTGCATCACAAATTTTTCTCTTTTGATACTCATTTCCAATTTGTACATACTTCCTTGCTTATCTTCAAATCTTGACGTTGATTTTACTTCTTACATCACAGCACTAACTTCTGGGCAACGTCGGTCACTGGCACTAGTAAAGAACAGAAAAATAATCTTGCATTCTCCTAATCACTCTCCTGTTTTTAATATTCTTTGGACACATCACCAATGCCGTTTTATCCCTGAAGACCTGGGGCGCTACCCCAGCCAACAGAGAGCACATGCTGAATGTACTCAGAATAAAGTCCAAATTTCTTCTCTACCAGTCTGTGGAACACCAAGCATTGCCCTCAGGTAGCGAGGGGTGAAAAGAAATGGAAAACTGGCAGGCCATGTAATGTTCATAAAGCCATAGCAGAAAGACAAACACCACCATTTAAAGCTGTGACTGAGGTGTGTGCTGCCTTGAAGAGCTCTTCAGAACAGGGGCTCTTGCTGCTAATACTGGCATCCTACCTGTTCTGCATGTTTGATGCCTGAGGCATCATGCAGAGGGACTGTATGTGTTGTGGGACATAAAGCATGTGTATCCCATGCACGTACACACATGTGTACACACAAAGTCTGCTGCTTTGTGGAAATGCTGCAAAAGAACCTGGCTGTCAATTTGAATCTAATAAACATGGTGTTTCATAACTATTGAGATCTGATTCGCTAGAACTAAAGTTTCCACTGTGGGGTGGGGTAGGTATTTGAACACCTATTTTGGTAGAGGTCTTAACCACCTCCATTGATTTTACTGGGACAACTTCCATTCCTACAAGCTTGGCATATGAGAACCTGTATTTGAAAAGAAAACGAATTTCACCCTTAATATGGACTCAATTTCCTCAGCAGCTTTTGAGGATGATTTCTGAAGGTTAGGTATAAAAATCTAAGGGATTTAGACTTGACAGTAAGTGACTCTAGATTGAAATGAAGACAGGAAAAATAAAAAAGATAAATTCATGATCCTATAATTCTGCTGAATCCCAGCAAGCAAGAGCACATAAACTTTTAAATGCTAAAGTAAGGATTTTAAAATCAATGGAGTGTTTAATAGAATTCTGTACAATGCATGCAAAATGGGGGAAATGTGGCAACAGGCAAATTTGGAATGAGTGAAAGCTTGAATGTGGCTTGGTTACATAATTAAAACTAGACAAATGAAGGAAAATGTCAATAATCCAACCAAGAAGTCATACAAATATAGATTGGTGTCTCACTCTCAAGGAAAAAAGGTAATTAACAAACCACAGCAAACCCACAATTGGAAAGCAGATGGCATTATGGGAACCAGTAAGAAAATGGATTTTAAAATAAGGCTAATATATGAGTTGCTAACACTATACACTGTCCTCCACAGTATACTATTCAGCTAAGGGAGAGCCTGGAATGACTATCTCTCATCACATGTCACGTGTCTACACTCAGGAGTGTCCAGTACTAAACATAATGTTATTTCTCCTAAGAGACCCAGAGCAGGGGCTAAAAAAATGCAGAGGTGTTCTCTAAACAGGTAGCTAAGGCAAAGACGTCTTAATGCAAGAATTTTTTTTTTTTGGCAAACCGGTACAAATCTCAGCAACAGACACGCTGATAGCAGGTACAAATCCTTATCATGGAACTTGTCTTCCACACAGAAAGAAACATTCTTCAACCTTTTCCTGTAGCTGATGCCCAGAAAGATTTTTTTTCCTCTGTGCTCTGCCTGGCCCCTTTAACAGCAGCAACCATGAAATTGGAATTTATCATGGGCAATAAGGTCCAACTGAGGGACTGTCTTGTCATGCAGACACTGACTCTGTTCCCGATTTGGCTGCTTTCATTATGGGATCATGGCTGGTGATCCCAATTTTCTTCACCTGCCTCTTGTCCATGATGTGGCAGAGATTCATTCTCACTAAGATTCAGCAGCACCCTCAACCAGGCTGGGGCATCTCAGCACAGTAGCATTTATATTGCAAGCCCGGTTACGGAGAAAGAAACGTGGATAATCTTAAGAGTTTTAGGAATTAAAATGTACTCTGCAAATAAGAGGTTTGAAGAATCGCTATTTTCCCAGATAATGGGGTACTTAAAAAAGAAGTACTTGGATTAAAGGAGTCTTGGTTTTATTTTAGAAGTCAATGATGTGTCATACCTTTTTAGCAAAACGTGATTAATTCAAAAATCTTACAGTCATTTCCTAATATTAATATGAAAAAAACAGGCAGAAGTAGATAAAAATCCAGTCGGCTGTTAACTTCATCACCCATTAATCCCTCTCTGAATGAGAGGCATCAGATGCAATTTTGAGGTGACAACATATGAGCTAGTGCTTAGTAGTCCACTTCTCTGGCTAAATGGCAATAGGTCTGCTAAAAGTTAGTCCAATTAATTTATTTCGCTAGAAGAGTCTTGGCTCTAGCAACTGGCACCAGGAATAGGATCAGCCAAAGGAGGCTGGTTTTGTCTGAATTTGGATCTCAAATTCAGTGTGAATTCTTCGATGCCTGATGAAGGCTGAACTTGCATGGTGGCATTCCCCTCTGCAGGGCCACCAAGGGCATCTGTGTGGCCCTGGCCATTTTAACAGCCCTTTCAGAAAGGTGTTATTGTGAGATCTTTAACTTCCGCCATGTTTGTGGAAAACTGTCCAACAGATCCCAAAGAAGGATGGGAAGGGCTGGTACCCCATCGCCGTGCTTAGCCCACCCCCAAACACACGCAATTACATGCACACCGCTTCCTCAAACCGGGCTAAAAGGTCTGTATACTGCACATACTCATAAATTCATTATGTATAAGCAGTTTAAACTCCTAAAACAGACCAATTTTCTCTCCTTTATAAAAACAACGGTGTTATACATCCCTGCAAACACTTCTTTTTTCTTCAAACTGAAAAATAATTAAAAGCTTCTTCCTTTCCCTCCATCTCCCCGCCCAGCTCTACAGTATCTCCATCCATTTTTAAATTGCTGTTACCTATTTTAATCCATCCATATTAATCCTGTGGTGACCTTCAATGATCTCAGTGCAGCGAGGCCATGGGATGAGCCTGTAAGTCTAGGATGATTTGTAGGATTGTCTTTCTTTTCACTGCTGATGTTCTTAAAGAAAAATAATATTTTGCCCAAAGAAAATACATTTCCCTGGCAGTCAGAGGGGGAACAGCTTTGTCATGATTGAAAAAAATCTCAAAATTTGTGAGGGTAAAAAAATAATGAAATTGGGATGCCAAAATATTGAAAAGTGGCTAGGCCTACTCATTGCACAAACAAAAGCGCGTATACTCTCTGCCTATTCCTGCCAGCATGGATATTTAACAGGAATTTTACATCGTGTATGTCTCTGAACTCACTCGCATACATATTGTAACATTAACACATCAAAGCTTATCCTGTAATGCCCAGGAATCGCCCTGGCATGATTACACTGCGTAGAAGAACAGAGATGAATGATGATATGGGGGACTTTGCATACCTTAGGGAGTTCACTGCTGGCAGCTGTGGGTAAGGGTCCACAAGCGGGAATCCATAGGGTAAACTAATACGGATTTACAACAAAAAGGGGGCCAAAACACAGTGCAGTCACTGAGAGATAAAAGCATGTGGTTTGGGTACCTGTAGAACAGGCATCTTGTATGACACTAGAAACGTGTTTCTCTAGCTCTAAATTAAAAAGTGTTTTCGCTATGTACATGCACACACAAAATTACACCTAAGGAATGAACCAGGAAGATCCAAAGACTAAGTAAACAGGTATATACAATTTGACTTGGAAAAACGTCCTTTGCACCCTACTTTCCCTGGGTGAGGAGCAAGGACCCAGCAGAGTACCCAACTGACTCTGCCAGTGATGCAGCGTTGCAGTCCTCCGAGGCCAGTTCCAGCTCACCGATGGACCTGTGCTTTCTTTTCAGAGATGGGAGAGGCAGAAGGGTGAAAACAGAACTGGGGAGAAGAGGTCTTAATTCTCTTTGCATTGCCCTGTTCCCACTGCTTTGCTGGGATGAGCCAGTGAAGGAATTCCGGCTGTACACAGGGTTGGACTGTCCTTAAGGACAAAGTCCCTTTACACTGGTCATATATCTATTTTACGTGTAGTGTCACTGACTGCAGTGAGTTATTCTTACACCCGAGTACTATTTAACCAGCAGGGATGCCAAAATCTGTCTCTTTATTGCTGACTTTCAATTCATGTTTGATCAAAGCCCCACTGATACATCTATCAAACTTATTGCTAACTTAATCCCTACTGCTCTCATTTTAAGCAACTGATTCATTTCCCCCTGTTATGTTCAGCCTGCTGTAAACACCAGCACTTTCGGTAAGTCTCTTTTTTCACCCTTCTGTTTAATAATCTCCCCAGCCTTTTTTCATGACAAATGTGTTCATATTTCTGGAAAGCTTCATGCTTATTGCTTTTGCCATTTAAGCCCTCCTAGCACTGTTGCCCTCTGTTATCCTCTCGGTTGCGTAGTTGTGCACAATGACATGAACACACGCTCCTCTCTCTGGAATTTTCGTGCTTCCTTTTCACATGTGCTTCTAATTGTATCTCACAATTTAATTGGCATTATTAGCAGATTATTAGGTATAAGGAGTATCTTCAATGAATTTGGCTATTTCTGGGAATAAAGAACAATCTCTTCGTTACATAAACATTTTTTCTCTTTTATTCTCAATTTATTAAATAATATAACTGCTTGATGATTTAATGTATGGGTTTGGTGAAGCTGTTATGTCCTTAGGCCAATTTTGAGGTGAAACTTGACAAATCTTTTACAGAGCTGTGTGATAGATCCTCAGGCAAAAAATCTGTTTGAATCTTTTCAAACTCTTGGGTTATCCTGCAAAGTATGATCATAGCCTGCTAATCCTCCTCATTTTACCTCTTATTTATTTATGTTGTGCAAGAGCCGTTATGTCATAAGACTAACTAGAACCAGGCAAAAGTATTTTTGAGAACAGCTAAGTTCTAAAATTGTTCTAAAGACAACAAAACATCCATAAATCAGGGATTCATTTATGGATATGCTTTTTTATATATACATATACACACACGCACATACACTGTCTCTCTCTCTATATAATTATATTTAATTGTATTATACTACATCATTAATATTGTTATATCTTATTATTACTCTTTTAGGGAAGCAAGTAATCAACAAACACATAATGTAATGGAATATATATAACCTCTCTATAAATAACGATTGGAATTACAAACAACTTAAAAAGCCAGGATATAAAAGTTTATATTATGACAATCGGATTTTGAGAGAAGTCATGTGGTTGCATTTTTTTTCTTTTGTATTTACAGTGCCAGAATGCAAGTCCTCATGATTGATGTTAGCTTTCAATTCTATGACTTGTTCCAGTTTGTGTCACAATATTTGACGGATGTAAGAGTGTATTGTTTTTTGTTTGGATTTTTTTTTTATTCAGTGATGTGTGACAGCATCACTTTGAAATCAGTAGAGAAGCAGGGCAACATGTCATCTTGATTTATTTAGTTGTTTTACCGTTAACACTTCTCATCATGTTGCTAAAATGATCAGGTATCCGGCATTAATGTCATTACGCAAGGGCCATTTTAATCAGACAAGCAATCTATATAAGTTTGAGAAGAAAAAATGGTTTCTCCATATTTGGGAAAGTATGTTTGAAGGAAGTTATCCAAGGCATGCCATGAATCAGCAAGAGAGCTAATAGGCTTCTGGCTTAACCTTTTCCCTTTCCTTTATAGACCAGATAGGATGAGCCAGCCTGTCTGCTTAGATATTAACCATACCTTTTGCAAGCTGCTGAGTCACAAAGAAAATGCTGATTTCGATAATAGCCTTTTGCAGTCTTCATTAGTCTTCTGCAGTAGACAGACTCCAGTACATGTAGACTACTAATTTGTACTACATTTCTGTCAGTTATATGTCCTTGGACATCATAGTATCTGGATTAGAAATTAGTTATTGATATTACTCAGTAATTTAAATTGTGCAAATAAAGCAGTACTTACAGCTGTTGTCCCCGCTTTGAGTCTTTGTTATCAAATGTTGTTGTACCTGGGTCTGGTTTATATTGGTAGTTTAGATTGACACTGGCAGGCTTATCCTTGAGTGTTCTCCACCAGAAATCTAAATATTCATTTTGATGATTTTCAAGACCTTTTGATATCTCACTTTTTTAAATCCATGAAAGTAAAATGCCTCCAGTCTTATGGAAGAGTTCATCAACCTTGCTGTAACCAAACAACTGTAGATAAGATGATCTGTAAGTTTAGATTGAAAGAAGGGACAACTTTTCTGCTGATTGCACTGGGGGTATCTCACAAGTGTCAACTGAATCTTCACTGAGTGCAAATTAAACATTAGTCTTTACCAATTTTCTACACAAGACAGTTACAGCAGCTCTCTGTGAAGAATGCTCTGGCCTTCACTTATATCGAGAGACCTAAACTAGTGAACCTGCATAGATTAATAGGTAGTGTTAAGAAGATACGAATCATTCTTGGCCTCAAACCACAACTGAAATGTTGTAACTTTTGCAAAATAATGTCCAAAGCTACAAACTGTTGAGTTTTTACTTTCCTTTACCTTATCACTTTGAGAATGAAGGAAAGTGTGAATGTTTCCGAGTACTTCATTTTTCTGGTTGGTGCAGCATGGACCTGGACATTTCTAGGCCATATTTCCCTGTTAGTTCCTCATTACAAGAGCAAGAGAGAGACCTGAGTCTGATCTACAGTTTAGTTAAACTATGTGGACAAGGGGATGCTGGGAACTACATATTCTGAAAACCTATGAGAACCTAGACAGATTTCCTTGGTTTTTCATACATTTATTGTGTGGAAAAGTAGTTTTTTGTTTGTTTGTGGTTTGTTTGTTTTGTTGAGTGGGAGTTTTGTGGGGTGTTTTGTGGTTTTTTTGTTGTTGTTGCTTGGTTGGTTGGTTTTGTTTTTCTGGCCACTTTTTAAATTGTAGCCAAAAATGTAGAAACTGACATTTGCATTAGCTTCAGTCCCTGGCCATTAGGAAATGCTCAAAAGAACCCACTTTTTCTCATACTAAGGTCTAATGACATGCTGAATTCAACCGAGTTATCCAAACCTAAGAGATGATGTGTTACTACAATACACTAGGTCAGAGATACCCAATAATTTTGGAGAAAGTCCTAGTGTTCACTTGGAAGTCCCTCCCAAGTCAATGATGTGGACTTGGTGGATGGCAGTTGGTTGTGCTGGGTATGCAACCATTTGGCAAGTCTGATTCTTTTTTCTGAGGAACTAAAGCTCTTCTGGAGTGAGCTGTGGACCCTGTTGTACCTTAGTCTTCAAAGGTATGGTATAATGTATCAGCTGGCATGAATTTTCTTAAATGGAGTGGGGAAATATGAGGACAGGATGTCCTCATGTTTAAAGACAGAAAAACAGTCTCTGTTTCAGTCTGCATATGGCTAGATGCAAGTTCCTCCAGGATCAAAGACACCTTTCCATTGACTCTGATAGATGTTGGATGAAGCCCCAAGTATAAATAACTCCATCCGTTTATGTTTTATTCTATTTTTTTCCTGTAGGAATCTCCTCTCTGTCATATCTAAAGTTAGCAACCTGAAAAATAGGAACATGTTATTCTGAAGTATTCATCACCTCCCACATTAGTTTAACAGATCCTGCCAAAAGACTTTGTATAGCAGGAAAAAACATCTAATTCCTAGGATAACCTTAGCAACGTTTTAATAGACAGCATAATTAACAAAGTTTTTAATAGATTTGGAAGAGAAAAGATGCTGCTTCATTTGAGAAACAGAGGCAATCAGAGACCAATGTGTATCTTTGTGTGGAGACGAGCGTCATCAAATCAACCCTTGCTGTTACTTTACTTCTGGTTATCAGCTTCTGAAAAGGCAAATAAGTATGGCAGGTCAGTGAGGGAAAGAGGGGCCTTTTTAGTCACTGATCAAAATACAGAGGATCTGATATTTATGGGAGACAATTTTCTCTGCGGCCTACTGAGAGAAAGCAGAGAAGTCTGCAAAATGTCTAGGCTCTAAGTTACTTCAAGAAATAATGGTCAAAGTTTTTTGGACTTCTAACAATGTTTAGGAATTCTTTTTTACATTAAGTACTTAGGCAAATTAATCAGGGAACTTTATCACTGTCAGGCAACTAGTTTGATCTGAAGAGTTTAAAATCCCCAAGTCTGAGAAGCCAAAATGGTGAGCCCATACCCAACCACGAACAAAGCAGAGGAGCTCTGCTGCTGCCCAGCCCCTGTGCTGCTTTATGCAGTGAGATGATGCCAGAAAATACTGATGCACCTTTTTTTCTCTTCTTCACCCTGAAAAATATTTGTTTGGATTACAACATGCTCACTGTTTCCAGTTCTCTGGTCTGTAAAGATAGTAGACAAAAGTCCAAAGAGCCTTCTCCAGTTCCTTTTCATGCTTCTTTCAACATACCACTTTTACTTTTGTTCTTTGAAGACAAAGGGCTAGTCTAGCTTAAAAAAAAATAAATAGTACTTTAAAGAGATGACTGATATTTCTGTGAGTACATGAACACTTCTAACAAAGACCCCAAAAAGGGACTGCTTCCTCATGGTAAAAGAAAAGAAGAGGAACGAAAGGCCTGAATTGCATACGCTCTTTGCTCATTATGTTCTTTTACGAGTTGTTACATCTCTGAATCTGTTTCCCCAACTATAGAATGTCACAGATGTCCTCTGTTTGTAAAATACTTTGCAAGGAAATGCATCAACAAATGCAAGCTATTAAAACTTTTCTTTTTTTGTTGAGCTTACAAATGTTACATGGTGGTTGTTTCATTTGTTTTGAGGCTGGGTATATGGAGTCCTGATAACCGGAAAGGGAATGTTAAAAGCACGTGGTGTTTGAATGGCAGATGTCGAAAGACCCAGAAGCTGTTTCTCTGAAGTTTTACTCTTTCCCCTCTAAAATAGACTTTGTGAGAAAAGACAGTAGTATTACATATTTGTTTGTTTGTGCATAAGAATACTTTGAATCATATCAATTACAAGGAATACATTAAATATATTGGTGACGAATCAATTTATGGCAAGTATTATTGGTTTCAGTGAAGTTTCTGCTTGAGATATTTCTGTGGTTTGTTTGTTCATTCTTTTAATTGGTGGCATTTCTAAAATCTCATTGAAAAAAAGGATTAGTCTTAATGTTTAGAAAGTACTTTATTTTAGACATTTTTAACTAAAAAAATACAAGTAGAAGACACTCATCGTGGATTAAAATGTGCAAACTATTTTTTCAGGATGTTTCATTTCAACAAAATGAAATTAAGTATTTCAATTGTATAGAGATTTCTTTTGGGATATAAAAGAGTGTTGAAAACAGCATGATGTTGTAAAATGTCTTTGTATTTTCTGTTTTCATCAAAAGGGAGGCAAAAGTGAAAAATGGGTGGAAAATGTTGTTTCCTATTACCTTTCAAGGAACATTGTTTTCTAGTGTAGTCATGCTGTTTGGATTCCCACAGTCACCATGAAGAGCAGTTAACTTTCAGTCTAGATACAACAGGATATTCACGCCGTATCACCCTTTATAAAGAAACTGCATGAAAGCCCTGACCAAAGTCACAATACAGCTGGCAAGTGGTTTTCCCTCTCTTCGGCTGGGGGTGCCAATTGATAACCAGGTGAAGGTGGGTTGTTATTCATGAACAAGAATCAGCAGGAAGTTAAGGAAGTCAGTAATCGCATTTTTTCAAAGAGAAAGCGCCTCCACCTGGTGTAGGTACTTAAAAAGCACTATGGGACAGCAGCAAGCATTTTGGGAGATAAACAGCAGAGTCAAAATCCTTTGTGCTTTTAGGACTCTCCTTCTGCTGCAATTGCAAGATGTTTTTGGATCCTGACTGTTTTATGTTGAGGAATTTGTAGGGTGATGAGGTGAGCGTTAAAGACCAGTTGGGGACTTCAGTCTGTCAAGAAAAATGCATAGGGTGGGTGCAGGGGACTGACCAGCAGCTTTGGTGATTAAACTAAAAGCAGCGGGCTGTGTGTGGTTATGATTTCAGCAAGATGGGTGATAGGGTTGGGAGCCAGACTGAAGTATGATGTGTGTGAGGGGTGGGAGATTTTTAAAATCTCAGTTTAGTTTATTTTTATCATTCTCTGTCCTGTACTCCCTCCCTGTTGGTAAGGATTATCTTTGCTTCAGTTACAAGCCAAAATGAACCATTGTAGCTTCAGTAAAATAGTAGGATTTGAGTAAAGCTCTTCAGAACTAGAAGTACTCTTTTTTCTTTTTCCCCCTTCCTTTTTTTCTCCTATTGTTATGTAGCAGGTAGAGAAAGAAATGGGATGAGCATTTTGTTGCCTGTTTCTAACCAGCTGGATTATTTCTAGTTGGCTGATCATGTCTCCTACACCTAGTAACATAAATGATGGGCTTAGTTAAAATGGCACGTGCTTTTTAATTTATTTTCCTTTTTTTACTAAGATAATCTAGCAGGTTGCTTTATTTTTCTTAACTGCAGCAAAAAGAGTATGAGCGAACACTCCTGGTCCCTGGAGAGCAATCATGCATTTATGCAGACATGCTCTTTAGCCCTTCCTGCCCTTCTCTTTCAAAGCAATGTTTACCAGAAGGTACATTGCCAGCTATGGTTGCCGGACAAGTGATGCTAATGTTGTGAGATCATGAGATGTATCGGATGAGTGGTGAGGCTGAGGGAAGTTCAGTCACAGATGAGCAGGACTGTTGCTATGCCAGAAATAGGGGCATTTTGAGGAAAAAAATCCAGTATTCTCCTTAAGTGCCGCAGGGACCTGGCTTGATTGAAGGTGTATCTGCATATATGCTGAAAGGCTAATCCTAGAAAAACAGGGCAATAAGGTCTTTCATTTGCCTGCGTGTTGCCTGTTTTTTCTATAGTGTGACGTTCTCCTTTACCAGGCTTGTGGTGTTGTACTGCTGTGTGCTTTTCTGGACAGTCAGGCTCTTTCCTTGTGAATCCAAATTCTTTATGTATAGACATATATTAGCTCCCTCGGTATGCATACGTTTTATCTAAGTATTTGAGATTAACAGCTCCCTACTGCCCTTTAGCAACCTCTTTGCTAAGCTGAAGCAGGATATGGACCCTAAATGGATGTCCTGCTTTTCCTGGCACAAGCAGTCCTGTTGCAGAGGAGTTGTGTTTCCCTGTCATGCTTTGTGTGGCCAGGCCCTCCACAGTCTGGGTTTTGGAGCCTATGATCCATTTGAAACTTATCCTGTGTTCAACCTTTCCAATGGAATTTGAATAAAAGACAC
>VXBH01006813.1:27428-82179 GCA_013400035.1 Rynchops niger | reverse complement strand
TCAATCTTTTTGCTCCTACTTTACGTTATCTCCTAAAACTTATGTAAAACCAGAAACTAAAATAATACTGTCAAAGCAGGGGGAGAGCTTCTAAATAGTAAGTCAGATAATAGTCATGAAGGTGAAGAAAAATTGCTATGATGTTGCTGTCTAGTGATAAGGGTTTTTTGGCTGGGAGTAGGAAAACTAAAATCTGGTGCCTGCTAGTCAGGATTTTCTTTATTGTTATTAATGTCAGCCAGTGTAATTAAAAAAAAAAAAAGAAGTTTCTTAAATTTGTGTGTGTGCATGCCTGTCAATTCTGCCTAATAACTTGTGAGCTTGTTGCCCAATTTCAACCAAATTTGGCAGGGGTAAAAATAAAATATCCAGGCTAGTGGGGCCTGACCACGCAGGGGAGTATGTGTGTTTGTGTGGGGCTTTTTTGTTTGTTTGGGTTTTGTAGTTTGTGTGGTTTTGGTGTTGTGATGGTGTGGGGTTTTTTTGGGATGGGTTTTTTGGTGCTTTTTAATTCTTTTTTTTTTAATGGAACCAATAGGTGAATAAAGATGGAGAGGAGAGGAGTGAATGCTTCCATGGAGAGAGAAGCTGGGGGGTGAACTCAGCTCTGGGGTTTGACACCAGAGAATCCACAGTACTCAAATTCGGACTCTTCTGTGTCCCAGGACAGCTGCTGTGGAAGTGAGAGGTGAGTTAGAGTAAGGATTTGGGGTAAAGAAGCTATTAAATGGATTTAAGGTTTAAAGAGTATATTTTGTAGCCACCCGTTGATTTTATTCTTTTAATTGAAGTTCTTACAGTCTTTGCATGTTCTGTCTCCCCATATTGTACTTTTCCATCTGGTGTCTGATGTAGCTGCATCACATGCTCTAGGTCTCTTTGTTCTTTCTGTAACGTCTTTGTTGAAAGCTGTCTGATTTGGGTGTCTGCTGATATCATGAAAATCCACTTTTATTTTAACTGCTTTTCATTTGGGCAGGGCACTTCACACTCCTTGAGACTACAGAGGTATAACTTTTTTTTTTTCTGGGGGCAGGTGGTGCTCTAATACTCTCTTCTTTGTAGCTCATAAAACACATTCTGAAATTCATTTCAAGGCATTTGAATGAAGTGCAATAGCACTTAATTCACATTTTCTCCAGCTTGTCCTGTAGCCAGTAATCAGGTGCACTTGTGATGACTCCTGTGTAAGACAGAAAGTGCTTACCCAGACAATTTGCACAGGGGAACCTGACTTTGTTAATTACAGCACTAATGCAGTCAAATTATTTCAATGACAAAAGAGGAGGGAGGCAGAAGAGGATTTTAAAACAAAGGAGCTCATGAATTTAGCAGATTTTTATGCTCTGTATGATCAATGTCATCCTGGCTTATGGACTGGGACTGGAATGTCCAGAACTGGACATTTGAGTTGATGGAGTTTGAGCAGGGCTGTAACTCATCAACTCTACAGAGAAGGGCTTTCTATACACCCCTGCTAGGAGGTCAAATTCCTTCCAGTGGTCTGGGCTGGCCTCCTGCCTTGCCATCCCGCACCCTGGGATGTGTGGCTGGAGTGAAGCCAGGTGCCGGGGGTGTTCAAATGCTCGGATAGCATTTAACCTCAGCTGAGCCACCTCAGTGCCCTCTTGGCTTGTTGTGGAACACAATGGCGCAAATGGCTGATTTCTCAGTTTAACTAGCAATTTAAGAGCAAAAAGCCTGAACTCTACTGTTTTCTGTAAATTAAAGTTAAAAGATACGTTTATATTAAAAAGTAACTGTTAAAATGTCTCTTACCAATTAATGAAGCATAAACTTTCAAATCCAAAGACATATTAAAGTACAGTTTTCTAAGGTAATTCTCAAAGAAGCATCAAAACAGTTAGTGTCTTCATGGAAATACAGTGCAAAATAAAAGCAATTAATTGCCTCTTCCTGGTGGGGGTAGTGGTGACAGTCTTTGAAGTCAATTTAATAAAAGTAAAACTATTTCTGACTTTTTTTTATCTCGTTATTAGTTTGTTTTGGTTTTGGAAGCCAGTAAGGAAAATATTAGTCTTGTCCCTCACCAGACACCTAGACTTGCATCTGGGATGGACTCAATTTCTTAGTCAAAGTTCCTTTACCATTCATGCACTGCCCTAAAAGAGCTGAAGGTTCCTTGAAACACTAGAGGAAAGATCAGCAAGTGGTGACGTTTGGGAGTTAGGGGCCTTTGAGACACCATACTTCATGCAGTGAATTTACAAGGCTGATCTCTTGGAAGGAAAGTGGCGGGCGACCTGCCTCCATTGGCTCCAGAGTGTATCTAGAGAGATGAAGAGGCTAACCTGCCTGGCCAGCGTAATTGGTTAGAGTTGAGATGTGTGAACACTGCCCTCAGTACATTGAATGTGACGGGCTGATTCACAATGTAAGGACTTTTTTTTCCCTCCTGGCTTTACACACTGCAGTCTTCAGAGAGGAAGCTCTGAAAAGGCCCTTATGAGGACTTGCTTTGCTGACTTATGCTGCCTTGTTTAGCTCTACTCTTGGGCATGTTGTGGTGTCACTGCTGGTGTGGCTCACTGAGGACACAGCAGGCTGCGGTGCTGGAAATGAAAGGGGGGTTTGTGCGTGCTCGCGCTCCCTCCTTGGCATGCTGCCTGCTCCTGACAACCAGCAAAGCGGGGACATCCTCCCCAGCAGCTCAGATCTAAACCCCAGATATGCAGATGGATTTCCAGCACAGCTTGTCCGGTGTATAAGTCTTGAATCAAACAGGCTAATCACTATTAATCATTGCTAATCAACATGATGGGTCCTGTAGGCCTTTGTAGACCTTTGCAGCCCTGCTTACTGGCTAGGGGGGATGAAATGTCAGTAGGTGCTAAATCATTAACAGTTGCTGTTGAATTTAAGTAGCTGGTGGTGTTGAATTGAAGTGATTAGTGCTGCAGTCACACATTGCCCATAAATGAAGATTTCCAGAGCTACAGCATCGCTGTGCATTTTTCCCAGCACGGCTATGATTCAGGCTGAAGAAGCATTAATCTGCCTTTGCACATGAGGGAACTTAGTTGAAGAACTCCTTCCAAATAACCAGTGGAGTGCTGTACTGCTGATTTTTAAAATTATAATTTAATTGTTTTTTCATAACTCCATAGGTTACGCTACTGTATTTTGCTGCTCACAATCTAGCGTTTACAGTTGTCTCTTTGGGTAAAATGAAATCTAACACTGGATCTCAAACCTCATCATTTGTCTTTGTTGTTTACCATATGGTTTACTCTTGGATAGTTGTGGAATTTGGGAAACTTTCTGGTAGGCTACTGTGGTTCTCGTGCCTGTATTAACAATGCCCAAGTTTGATTGTCTATCTTTTTTTTTTTTCTCCCCTCTTTCTTTTTAATTTACAAATTGCATTTCAAAATAGCAAGGAAATGTGGCAGGTTGCACAGTTGGAGAGAATTATGGCCCCTTTCTGGTAGTTAATGTACCCTGAGCTTTTGGCTTTGGTGCCTCATAATGCCACATGAGGCATGCAGTAACTGCCCAGAAACACATTTGTTAGCTGTCATGTCACTGCTTAATTATATCTTACTTCTGTTTCAGTGCATCATGCATAAGTCTGCTAAATGTTCTATGTAAATCCAAACCTGATTTATTGTCTAAAAAGTACCGTGGAGAATACCAGTGGAATAAAAGAGCTCCCTTTAATGTGCTTTCCTATCTGCAGAGCTCCAATTTAGTGTAACTTTGTTAATCTTTGAATCAGTAAACAATATTGCATGCAGTGTGTAGCTTTAATTTAAGCAGATTGCTTACTTATGTGCTTGTTCTCAGGTGTGCTGTGAAAATGAACTTCTCTTTCTTTGCTGGATCATATTGAGAGTTCAAAATATAGCGTGCGTGTTGCTAGAGCCTCCCCCACTGTCATTCAGGGCAGCTTCAAAGCCATGACAGTACTGCTGATTTACATCAGCTAGTGGTCAGATTTTGATGCTATTGGTGATGGAAAACTATTAAAAACCCATTTTGAGGCTGCAGCTTTCTCACTACGCCCCTGTACCAAGGGAGGAGGGAGCAGATGTTGCTTAAGTAAGGAAGTGAGGTCTTGCTGGTGTGTGCTGGGGTGTTGCTTGCTGCATTCTTCTCAATAAATTACTTTATTTTTCTCAGTTGGTGGTAGCAGCTTCAAGATGCCCTAAGCGTTTTTGCTCTCCAATGAGATTTACTGAGTGTGTATGAGACTAGTGCCTGTGAGCATTTGGCAGCTGCTGCACTGTTGCTCTCTGCAAGGTGGACTAAGGGCAAAGTAGTGTTGCAACATTTGGGGTGTGACTTTTCTCCTCTGGCCTATAAAGCAAAAAAAAAAAAGTTTGTTTGCCAGCGAACAACGTGCAATTTCCAAATACCCATCCAAATACTTGTAGGGCAACTGGATGAAGGTATTAGCCAATTTTTTTTTGTGTGTGGGTGTGAAGGCTGTTAAGTCTCGTGAAGGATTTTAGAGTGAGTCTACTGAATAGCCTGTTAATATGGAGGGGAGCCCTGAAAGAAACTTCTCAAGGGCAAAAAATCCTAACAAGCAGCACCTCAAACTTCTTGGTAAGGGAAGACAATACGCTTAATAAATCTGGGGACCAGCAAAAATTGTGGAATCAGATTAGTGATTTTGGTGGAAATCATAATCTACCAAGTTCCTGGTTAGTGTTTTGACAAGAAAATGCTTAGGAACTAGTGGGTGGGAAGGGGATAAACATCAGAAGTGAGAAATAATCTCTTGAATTAGATGCAGCATAGATGTCAGAAAAGTTGTGGAGGTTCCGCCCTATTCTCATGGATGTGTTATTATCTTAGTCCAAGTACAAACTATTGTGAGTCTTTAGGTTAGGCACTAGCGAAGGCAAGAAAGAAAGCACTCGCCTGTTTATACTAGACTTGTTACGAAGTGTCAATATACTTTAAGACGTTTTTTAAGCAAACTACAAAAGATCTAGCACTGAAGAGAAAATGTTGTGCTATTTTTGGTTTGTGGATTCAAGCACAGGCTTTCTGGTAATTGTAACCGCTCTGTGAAGCTCAGGGTGGGTGAGATGGTATTTGTAACCAAGTCAGCTGGGAAGCGGGTTGTGTATCCTGGGGTTAGCCATGAAAAACTATTGGGGTTGGCGTGGAAGAAATCAGGAGTCAGTAGCTCCTCCTGGAGTGGCACCTGTGAGTGAGGAAATGAGGCTAGGTTCAGTCTGGAAGTTAGGCTGTGGGAATGCACCCCCTTAACGAAGAGAACAAGATCACTTTCCCAGTATGAAAGTGAAGGTAGCAGTGAGGTTCAGCAGTAGCAGGGGTTTGTGCCCCTGCCAAGAAGTTAATTCCTTTGTCCATGAATGAAACATTCCTTGCTTCATTGAAATCTATAGACTTTTTACAATAGCACAGTTGAGGGGGAATTTTATCCTACATCTCTTACGGCTATCAACAGGGCTAATAGCAGCTAGTGGAAATAACGAAGGTCGGAAATCACAGAATGGTTTAAATGAGCTTTTAAAAATCTGCTTTGAATGGGAGAAAACTGTGGGTAAGCCAGATATTGCAGTTGCTAACAACTAAGTTTGAAAACTTAAGATTATGATTGCACAGGCTCTTTTTGGAAGAGAGATCAAATGCCTTTAAAACACTTTTATGCACATAACATATAAGGTTATAAAGCTCCTTTTTCTTCTTTTCTCCTTTCATCATGGTCGCTTACTACAGGCATTTCCCTTTTTATACTTCATAGTATAAAACTTGGTGCAGCTGCATTGTTGTTAACCTTAGCAAAAGATAAACCAGGGAAGATTTGCATATCTACAGTTTCTTATCTTTTTGCTGTTTTCTCCCCATGCCCAGCAGGCATGGTTGGAATTCATCATTTACAGTGATTTTATATAATCCGTGAAACCCAGAAATTTCACTAGGGGAGGAAGTGGCTGAAGTCAGTTATTCTGTGCTGTTTGCAACTGGGTTTTTCAAAGGTAATACTTGTAAGATTATTTATTGAACATGCTTAGGTTAGTTTATGTTAATACACATATATGAAAAAATCCAAATGATGCCTTTCATCTTGTTAGATTCTTGTACTCAATTTCAGTCTTTGCAGTAAGAAGGGAAACACCATTTCATTAATGAAGGATAGACTGTCTCTGCAAATTAGCTCCCTTTAAAATTTAGGATAGTTGAAGGCTTATACAGGGGTCCTGGTCTCATCATCCTCAGCACCTCAAAAGCTGAGTAGGCACTGGTGACTAGGAAGAGAGAATCCAAAACAACTGCTGCATACACCAAGCTGTTTTGGTGGTGCTTCTGTTTGGAGAGCAAAGATTTGTCCCTGTGGGCTCATTTTCACAAAAGTCTTGTCCTGTGTGCTCTGTTTATGAACAGTTTTGACGTCCTACCATGAACACATAGAACATGGTAAATTAAGGTTATAAAGCTTTTGCTACTCTATATACTAGTGTTTGAGCGTCTTGAAATGAAGACCCTTGAGTCATGTGCCTCAGATGAGTTCTACTAAATTGCTAGTACAGTGTTGCCTAGGTACATTAACTCCTCTTAAGGCAGCAGAGTTATTTTTGGTGTCAAAACAAAAGTTTACTGGACTTAAGAAGACTGATGTGAGTAAATTATTACCTGTGTAACTAAGGAATGCCAGGACTTCATTTCATGACTAAAATCAATCACAGCTTAAAAATATTGTTCTGAGATCAGCATTGAGAATGGGGATAAGATTATTTAAAATTGCATTCAGTGTTCGTGGTTTGAGATAGCTGAGCATCTAGAACTAAGGTAAGATTTGAATCTGACCTCACCAATAAAGATGATCCACCGTGTGAAACCTGCTCTGGGTGACCCTGCTTTGGCAGGCGGGTTGGACTAGATGATCTCCAGAGGTCCCTCCCAACCCCTGTCATTCTGTGATGCTTTTCATTTGTCTTTAACAGAAACTATCTGCACCCCCCTGCCAACCTCTGCTGGGTCTGTTTAGAGACAGTCAATTTAGATCCTTTATATTTCTGTAATATATGTTAATATATATATCCAAGATATTTATATTTCTAATTAACTTATATTTTGGGGTGTTGGAGAGAGGCAAAGAGTGACTTTCAATGGCTGTAGTTTCTATTTCTTGAAGAACTCTGCTGGGAGATCTTTTCTGGATAATTTTGATATAACTTGTTGGAGCATTCACCATTAGCTGTATAAATCTGAAGTCAAAGCTAATGTGAGGAAACATGCGTTGAATTCAGCCACCTAACAAAGGGGAACAAGATATTCACCAGATGGGATACTCTAATGTCTGATTCTTGCTTGTAAGAGAGATAAATTGACCTTTAGGGTATGGTCAGCCCTTGCTGACTGCTGAAAGAAGAGAATTAAAACCAGACCACGCAAGTATGTCTTGTTCTTCTCTCCCCTCATAAGAGACAGGTTGTTTTTTTTGTTTGTTTTTGTGTTTTTGATATGTGAGAGAGTAAAGAGAAGATAAATGGACATAATTGGCAATAAAACTTTACTTTGAAGATCTAAAATAGACTTATGAGCTATTTACATCCTGTCTTAAGTTAGGATATTAACAAAATATAAATGTCTCTGGTGCTCACCCAGGAATACACCGAACACTTGCTGCTTGGAGATCATACTATTTATTGACTCTCTCTTTAGGGGTGTGTTGGATTTTTTTTTAATTTGAAAAAGTGTTTGACTGAGAGATATTTTTAGATTTAAGAAGCTTTCTAATCCCTTATCTTCTCAGCAAGAGAACAGAGCCAAAACTGCAACAGCTCAGCATTGTCTCTGAGTTTTGATGGGGTACTTTGCAATGTTAGAGTGTAATGAAGTTTGCCAGGGAAGGGCTGGATTAATCCTCTATGAGAGACCTTTGCAAAAATAAATCTAGCCATGTGAGCAAATTTTAAATAAATGGGTACATTTGCCGGTCTCTGAACACAGGATTAATTTTTATGTCTACCTGATTCATGTGGGATCTAAAAAACCATGAGCTTAAAGTGCAGGAAATGTATAGGAAAATTGTCATTGGATCATAATTCACCTTGACATAAGTGATAGGGAATTCATATGGATAAGTGAAGCCTTTGAGGGCATGAGCCCTAGTTATTAAATCAAGCTTTCCTATGAATATAAGATTTTGGGAGGCTGTGCTTGCAACACACAACCTTTGTATTCTTGAAGTCTGTGCAGAAGAAGGAGTTGGTAACATTTTTTGCAAACAGTCATTTGCTCCCCTCATAAGAGACAGGTTGTTTCAGACTCATTTATGGCTTGTCCATTTAACCAGACTCAATTATGACTTTTCACATGCCCTGAATGGAGTATGTGGGTAAACTAAATTTTGTTTGCTGGTATTCAGACAGGGCATTCTCTCACTGATTTCCAGAATGTCTCCTAAACACACATGTATAGGTGTGCTAATATCAGAATAGAAAACTTGTCACTTGTGTTGCCCATTCTTGGCTGTTAAGTTGATGTTCCCCCGTGGTAATAAAAGAATCTCAGCAGGAATTGTGACCTGCTGCATCTTTGAGAGACAGCAAATCATTGGGATGAATCTGTCCACAAAAACAAAGGGTGATTATTATTCATGCAGAGAAAAATCCTGGATAAAGAAGATGTTTAACAGAATGAGTTTGCAAAAGATTGCATAGGAGACTTGGTCCTTTTCTGAGCGCAGAGTCTTGGTTGTGCAAGAACTTACTCTGTGATCCAATTGCCTATTCAATTATGCCTTGGATAAATTTGTTTTACAGTCTCATGCCCAAAATCTTTAATTGATTTAAGTGATAGAAATGGGATCAGGTAGCTGCAGCTCAGGTTTCTGCATGTTGGCATTTTTGCCATGTCATTTGTTCATATAGGAAGATTGTTCTGTCTATGCTACACACTTCTACAGATTATTTAAATGCTTGCTTTCTTTTTCAAGTATTCATGTTACTGTTTCAACGTACAATGTTTCTTCTGGTTTCCAATTCCAAATCATACGCTAGGAAAGATGCTTTCTCAAATTTCTGTCAGTAAATCACGCTTTCTCAATGTACAATAAATTTTCTATCCTGCATTCCCTATGTATTGTTTTTGTAATAGATTGTAATGGATAATATGGAAGGGACAGTGAAACGTAATCAGTTCTATTACTTGCAAAAAATCAGACGAAGGTTAGCCCATTGGAAGTTATGAATCTGACCTAAATAAATGCATAACATTGTCTATAGTCTTTGGACAGCAATTGATAGACTCAGAAGCTGATTTGTTGATCTGCTACTAGTTTCTGACAGTAAAGGCTGCTCAGGTGCTTAGTTTAAGTAGGTGTCTAAATTTTAGACTGTTGAAGGGAGTTTTCAGAAGCATATTTCCTAATTAGACTTTAATCGTAGAATGGTTTGGGTTGGAAGGGACCTTTAGAGATCATCTAGTCCACCCTCCCTGGTCAATGGCTTTTTATAGTCTGTGTTCGTTCAACTTCTTTTAAACTCCATTACAGCTGATTCTCTTTCCTTTCCCTTTGGGATGAAAAATTTGGTGACTAGCTGGAGTGTTACTGGAGACTTTACTCAGTTCACTATGACTGACACAAACAATCTTCTGATCTACTTTGGAGCTCCAGTGGTGATGTTGATTTATATCAGCTGCAAATCTGGCCCAGCGGCTGTGACCCAACTCTTGATAAAATCTAGAAGCTCAACTAATGCAAAGAAATGGATTTTTTAATATACATTTCTATTTGAAGGGTGGTCCATAGAGTCATTCTTTGATTCTGAGTTGTAATCATATTCGTGTTGTTCAGATGATATACTGTGCCTGGGGTTGCAATGCATCATTGAAACTGCGCTGTGTTGGATACAAATACAACCTGTAGTTGAATAAGACTTTTTTTTTTTTCACCATTGTCTATCAAAACTTCTATTACTGGCTCAGTCATTCATTAGCAAAATACAGAGCGCACATTCTGAGTTCTGTACAGGACCATCTACAATGCCAGTCTTGTAAAGAAGTACTGGCATTGATTTTTAACTGGACACTAGAATATTTTTTATTTTATTTTTCCAAAGGCTATTTTTATTCTTTTTAAAGTGGAAGCAAGCATCTTGGCTCATCTTGCATGACACACAGACTGTGGAATGACTCATTTGCATTTCTCAGTTCTCTTCCTGGAGAAGAGAAGGCTCTGCGGAGACCTTATAGTGGCCTTTCAGTGCCTGAAGGGGCCTACAAGAAAGTTGGAGAGGGACTTTTTACAAGGGCATGTAGTGATAGGATGAAGGGTAATGGTTTTAAACTGAAAGAGGGTAGATTTGGATTAGTTATCAGGAAAAAAAAAATAACACTATGAGGGTGGTGAGGCACTGGAACAGGTTTCCCAGAGAAGTTGTGGAGGCCCCATCCCTGGCAGTGTTCAAGGCCAGGCTGGATGGGGCTTTGAGTAACCTGGTTAGAAGGAGATGTCCCTGCCCATGGCAGGAAGGTGGAACTTTAGAGGTGGAACTAGATGATCTTTAAGGCCCCTTCCAACCCAAACTATTCTATGATTCTGTGATTTATAAAAGAGCAAAGCTATATCCATGACTTGCAAATTTTCTTTCTTAAACTCTGCTCCTGAATTAAAACCTCTTGAGAGAAATGGTGAGACTTTTGCATTATTTACAAATAGCAGAGAGATCTGGATAAGAAGGCTTCTTAAATTACTCGAGAAAACTGCAACTCCAGTTTTCTTAGGTAAAATGTCCCTTCTTCTCTGTGGCTATTTTTGGCAGACAGGGATGCTTTAGAATATTCTAGAAAGAATAAATTATTTTGTTATGACTGCAATCTGTTTCTAGAGATGTCTATTGCTATTCCAAATTATTATTTATTATTTTATTATAAGTTAGTATTGATGTTGTAGTAGATTGTCCAAATCCTCATCACTTGAGGGAAACAATCAAGGGCTTTATCAAAAAAGGCTGGTTAGTGTCCAAGTTCCTAATTATGTGGAAATGTTTCCTTACAAGCACAAAGAGAGAATGAAACATCCAGCCATAGTGAAGACAGATGGAAAAGGCATGCCTTTTTAGTGTATCTACTAAGTTTTTGATAGGCATGCATCTGTAGCAGATTGCTGCGGAAGTATTATGGTTAAAGACTCGGCATGACCATGCTGATACTCAAAACATTAACAGCCTCTTTACTTCATAGTTGGGTGCAGGACTTGACTAGAAAAGCACTCACTTTTTTGAAGGTAAAAACCCAGAGAACTTAAACGTGCTTGCATGCTGGAGTGAAAATAAACTTGTCTGATGCTTTTGCTCATCAAAGCCTTGGAGGGCATTCTTTCTCCACTTTGCAGAAGGCTGCTTCTCAGGGTATTTGCGGGAGATCTTGAAAACTCATTTTGATTTGTATCTGGAACTTGAAATTTGGTTTCTTCAATAAGTAACATTCATGGGTTTGGCAGGGATGTCTCCCTATCTCTGAAACAAAAATTGAAAGTTTGGGAATCTTGTTGGGAAGGAATTTTTGCCTATCTAAACATTAGGAACTTAAATTAGTACCGTAAGAGCTGTACCACATGTCTCTTTTTGTTGTTGTTGTTGTTCAAGCAATACTCTTTAACATAAATTAGAGTTTTAGCAAGGTAGACTGAGGGGCGGGGGAAGTGGGCTTTTCCTTTTTGTTAAAATTCATGGGTTTTTCAGTCCAGAATCTTAGCCTTAAGTAACATATTTTGATGGATGAAGTTCAAATTTTTTTTTATCAACTTTTTAAAAAAAGCACTCTGACCAGTAGTTTGAAAAACTAGGTAGAATGGGATAGGAATAGTCCAGACACAGAAAAACAATTCATAGGCAGGTAGATTGAGAGGAAAAAAAAAAGGTTAATATGAAAATAAGTTTCCTAGGGTTTAGTCCTGTCTTTATTAAAAATGACAATGCACCATTACGAATAGAATGGCTTACCGCATAAATATTGTATTCCAGGCTCTGCTAGAAGCCTTTTAATGCTACATTAAAAGGAATGTATGGGGATTCTAAATGAGCTATGCAAATCTTTATTTCATATGCTTGACCCTGATGTCACACGACACGATAAGAGCACCAAATTTGTATGCTTACTAGCTGTTAGCGACACCATCGCTTGTATTTTTGTCTGTGTATAGCTTGGTGAGTCTTACTGTTCATTTATGGTCCCTGCTCTGCACTGCTGTCACATAATTCTTCCCATCAATAATAATCACAAACATGTTTACTTAGAAGAAATATGGGGGATGAATATGCTTTACTCCAACCTAAGGGAACCCTCATAAATAAGCACCTGTAAGGGAAATAACAAACCTGCTGATAACAATATATATTTTTTGCTAACCACTATTAAGTGTTTAATGGTATGTCTTTTGAAACAGAGTGAGGAAACACAAGTTCATGGTAATTCTCATTTGACAGTGACTAGGCTAACACATACCCTTCCCTTTTTTTTTTCCTAAATACCTTTCTATAAATAATGAACCAAACCTGAACTTAGTACCGTAAGTATATATTATTTTGTTTATTGTGTAGCATAACTTAGACAGTATTTGCGGTCAGCCAAGCACCTTACTCTCCCATTTTCTTGATATACAATGCAGCTGGGGAGAAACAATCTATTACACTTTGTTAATTGTTTTTTAAAAACCTGTTGTCTGCATTATTTTATCTTTATTTTGCGGTTACAACTAATATTTAACTTCCATTATGCAAAGTCCACTTATGTGTATTAAGTCCTATTTGCTAGGCTTCAGTGTCAAAGTGCTGCCAGGACAGCATTTGGAACCCAATATGGTAATTGGGTGAACCTGTGAATTGCAGTTTCTTCTCCTTTCATCTATGTAATTGATAGAGGTGGAGAACAAGAAGCATCACTTCTATCCTGTTTGCCTCCTTCATAAAGCTTTTACCCATTACAACTTGATTTCCAATTTCCAACCAATTTTCTACTCAGCTTGCTGTTTTTCTTTGCCACTTAATTCTGTTGATACAATTGACTACAGGCAGGATTGGGTTTTTTTCTGCTCATATATGCTTGGTTGTAACTCTTTGAAGTATAGTAGGTCTAAACCTTAATGCAGTTTTGAAGACAAGTATTGGCAAACTATTTGGGTTCTGTCTTAATATATATTAATGACAGTACTTAACATGGAGCTCTTAGTTTTGCCTCTAAGCATACTGGGGAGGTGCTTTACCATGATGTGAACTCTCCAGCTGTATGTGAAGTACCAGACTCAGTTAGGGAGGGTACTACTGAGTCATGGATCTCATCTTGGGTACCAGGAACTCCACCCGATATTAATATTCAAACAACACACTTTCCACTGTTGGATGTGCATCACTGAAATATCCCAGCAGTCATTAAGACTCTTCCTACTCACTTTGGAGAGAATACTAGTGGTTTCAATGGTGGTTTCAGGTCTATGAGAATTTACACCCAATTCTCTTAATCACTCCTGAACTAGTAGTCTACAGAGTTTATGGATGGGACTAATATAGCTGAGCAAAGCCTTTTAGAACTTACTTTCACTGGAAATAAAGCACAGATTCTGGCTAAATTAAGAAAATTCTCTTTTAAACTACCTGAGTTTTGCCAGAGTGCTTCCATCTTAAATTCTATGTTTTCCAAATTAATTACTTGACCTTTTCATAAGTGTCTCATAGTTCAGCACTGGCCCTGTTCTAGTTTTGAAAACAAAATAAGCCTACTGAGAATTTTGAACAGGATATACCTATTTTGGTTTGCATGGAACACCATCTTGGGGGGGGAAAAATGTTTTCAACTTTGCAGAAATGCTAGGGAAATAAGAAAGGGGAAAAATATCCCTGTATTCCGTTTAATATTTGTTACTTGGCTCACGCTTTTCTGTATGACTTTTAAGACAGTGTTTTTTCTATGCCAGGAAAAATTAAGCTCTCCATGGATCTGGAAATCACTAGGTGGGATGGTAAAATTAGTTCTGCCTCAGTGTGGAAAACTATGGGACAAAAGTAGAGATTATGAAAAAAAACTTGTAAACAAATCCCTCAAGATAAGAATTCCAAACACTTGGGAGGAAAAAGTTCTGGAACCTGATTCTAATGAAGTCAGTGGCAGCTTCCATGATGCAGTGTGAAATCTCAAAAAGTTTAAAAGAAAAAAAAAAAACCAACAAATTTGGGAGTAGTCTATAACTTTTGGGAAGCTGTCTAGGAGTAGAAAGAAGAGGGGTTTTGACGCACAGAATAGACAGGGAATAGAATTCCTTTTAGGTGCCTGCAATGCTATTGTCAAAAAGGTAGTGATCAATGAAGAGATGGGGGAGGGAGGAAATCACAGCAGTGACCAAAACAGAGCTGCTGTTTGCAGGCAGGAGCCCAGTGCTGGGGCTGCCTGGAGTTCTGATACTGTCCCAAAATGGTTACTCCTCAGAGGAAACTCAAGCCCATCTTTCAAATTAAAAAGAAGAGGAAACAGTTATAAGAAAGCCAAGCTTTGCAAAGTCAGCTCCAGCCTGCTGTCTTCAGTTTCCCTTTTGTCAGCAGAAACTGTTGAGATGCAGCTTTGGCAGCCCACCTGTGTTTGTTCTTCACATTATTAAATATCAACCCTGAGCCAAAGAGAGAAGAAGTTAGAAAATGTGTTAGAAATGATGAAAGAAATCTTAAAAGATCAATTCCCACAAGGGTCATAAGACACGTATTGGGAACAGGATCAGTTAAACAACCCTGTGAGATATTGCACCTCTCCTGTGGCTAGTCAGGGTGTGGTTATGCTCCAGGTTTTAAGGTAATGTTGTCTTGACACTGCTTTAGTTTATGGCTTACAGATAAGAATGCTCTTATACTAGTAGAAAGACACTCTTACTAGAATCTTTTTTTTTTCCCTTTAAATACAAGAGAATAAACGAAGCTGGAATCCTCTTCCTGCAGAATGATGTGAATACATCCTAGTTAGTGTTTTACTGATTAGACCAGCTGTCTCATTAATCAGTGCAACAAAAACAATTTCTTGCCCAAATTGGCAACCTTTCATTTGTATTAATAGATCTTCAGCTGGTGTAAATTAGGGAATACTACTATTCTTCTCACCAACCAATGGTTTCTTGTTGATGTGTCTCTATTCTGAATTTGGTCTACATTGGGTACTCCCTAACTTGAGAGCACCAGGTTTGAGAAAGCAGTAACTCCTCAGTAGGTTCTTCAATGTAAAGTTTTGAACTTTACTTCTGTCCATCAGCATTTGCCTACTTGTACTTAAGCAAGTATATAATTTTATATTTGCACCATATAATAAACAGAGACTTAAAAATCAAGGCAGTTAATTTAAAGGATAATTAATTGTCCGGCATTTAATACATGTGGAGGAGGTAGCCTAGGAGTCATGGAAGAGAGAATTTATAGGTGGCAATGAAACACAGCTCACATAGCATGACGTACAAACCTTGCGGTTTGGCTCAATGGATCTTTTTATCAGGGATTGTTTCTGGCCTTTCTCTTAGTGTCTGACATGGTCTACTGTTGAGCATGGGAGACGAATACCTGTAGAAGCACTGTGTACAAATACAATAAACCCCCAGTACATAAAACTGAACCTGTCTACTTTCCAGTTTTGCCAGCTGCAGTCTTACAAACTGAATTTTCTTTATGTTAAGGTGTCTACAAATCATGCAACTCACTGTCCTCTCTGAGCTGTTAGTGATGAAGTTTGAGATTCCTGCTATCAACCTGAGGTTTTAAACTATTTGAACACCCTGTTAGTGGAAACACAAAACCAGAACAAGAATGTGAGTCAGAAAATACCCAAGTTCTGAATTTACCTGGGGGAATTCTTGTCTGTCTTTACTAATTCTGCAGCAGTGGCACAGTTGGCCTTGTGTCGGGTGGGGTGGCTTGTTTTGGTTTTGTTTTGTTGGGGTTTTTTCTTCAGTATAGAATCCCTAAGTATTTTCACTTAGTGGCACAGACCACACATTGCGAACATTGTTTCTATGGACAATAGCGCTGTTTTCTTCCTGATGTGTTTCAAATGCATTGCAAGTAACTCTCTTACCCTATAAAAGCACAGGTCGAAATCCCCCACTATGAAGGGCTGCGTTCTTCTCTGGGTCTCAAACAGCTAGGTGAAGTCAAGCTGGACTTGAGCTGTTTATTTCTTGGCAGCAAAAGTTACCTTTCTCGGTAAAGTACCAGATAATACAGACTGCACAGTATGCTCTTGTGTGTTTCAGATATTTTAATCAGAGCTATAGAATAGTTTGGGAATTATTTGCTGTGCCTAGGAGAAAAAGAGGTGGCCGCTTCAGCATCCTCTGTCCCTCCACCTCCTTTGTGTAATGTATCATTAGCATAAAGAGTTACCTTGGAACGAGGAGATAGTTTGAGTTGTACAGTTTGTGAAATTTCTCCGGATCCATGTTCAAGCTGACAAATGAACAAGAGGAGTGGGCTGAGTAGGTTTTCTTTGATCATGGGCACAATGGGGTTTTGAGCCTTGGCACACTGGCTTGCAAACTGATTGCCGCCTCCTTTGCTTCTCTGACATGGAAATGTAACCTGAACTCTTGTCTCCATGCACCTGGGACATGGACTCATACTTGTGATTCAAGCTAATCAGGATGGAAATTGGGTCCTATGGCCTAATAATACCTCAGCCCACCTTTACATGAACGATGATTCTGTCAGAAATAATGATCTTAAACCAAAGTTCTGCTCTCCTGTGTGCTGAAAATCCAGGAGGCAGTGGATTTATTCTGGTTCCCTGAGAGTAGAGTTTGTTGGTCTTATTACTGTATTTCTCTTTTTAATTAGTGTTTTAGGCAGTGCTATCAAAATGTGCTCTTCCACTCAAAATAAAAACTGATTCAGAGTTTGTCATGCTTTCTGATGTGTTGGCATTTCCAATGAGTATCTTTAATAGCAAGCTGTAAGAAATCCCAGCACATGAGGATTGCTTTTACATATGTAGTCCATGGGAGATGTGCTAAGACAGAACAGTTAGATCAGTAAAGCATACTGGGGGGGGATGCTAGGTCACCTTGTAGTTTTTGACTTCCCTAGCGCTGAAACCTCCCACCAGGTCAGGGCTCTAACTATTATGACTCAGGAAAGAAGAGATTAGAATACTTCAGCTGCTGGCCTTTTACTATCAGTCGTGTTTCTGCTCCTCTTGCCCTCATGGACTTCTATTTGCTGGTGCCTCAGGATTGCACCAGCACTATGAGGGAAGACATTGCATGCAGGAACCATCCAGTTGCTCTTGAAGTGTATTGCTGCATACCCTGTGCTATTCATATTCACCTTAACAGCTATAAACAGTACAGGTGTGTCTGATGTGTTAGTTGAAGTCAGACACCTTTGTCCAGAGAGTGCTTTTCTTCACCTTAATCTGTGCCCGCCTGCTGCTCCCCAGGAGAGTGTCAATGGTAGGCAGAAAGCACAGCTGTGTACATCTATCCTCTGATGCTTTTAGTCATTGAGAAGCCAGAGAGATGACTTTGCAGAAAACATTCAGAAATCATCCTGAGGGTCTCCTTGCAGCCCTACCTTAATTGCCTCCTTCAGCTTTATATGTCTTTCCTTCCTTTACCTTGCTGTGCAGGAGAATCTCCTTTTACCCTGAATTATATAGTACCTTAAGAGCAGAGACTGTGACTTCCAGTGCTCTGAAGCCTCTAAAATGTCTTCTCCTTGGATTATTTAAAGGAAGCAGCTATTTCTCTATGGTTCTGAGCAATCAGGCTATAGAAAAAGGACAGATTTTTGTGCCAAATTGGGGTTTGTTGTGTGGTGGCATGGTGGTTTTTTGGTGGGTTTTTTTTGCGGTTTTGTTTTTGGGTTTTTTGTTGGTTTTTTTTTTTTAAGTACTGGAATCACAGATATCAAACTTTCTGCATTGATAAAATGGGGATATTCAGCTTAATAACAAAAAAAAGAAAGTCCTCTTCTCACCTTGAGTATGATTCAGTCCCCCACCCTGGGTAGTTGCATTAGGCACATGTAAGCAACTCTTCTTTGGCTATTCAGTTCTTGGCTTAATCTGTAGGAATTACCACTTAACATATTAATTGGTGCCAATGTTGTGCCACACTGGGGTGGGAAACCATGCAAGTCATTAGGATTTTAGGAGTGTTACCTGATTAAACTTTAAGCCCTGCAATGCAAATCAATAAAATCCTCCTCCCTACTGGAAATGCTGCTTACCTATTGAGTATCAGATTCTTTTTGAGGTAGACTTCAGTGCAGAGGTCAAGAGATTTAGACATATCTCTTTCCTGGTTTTCTTCCAGTTTTCTTGCTTGGGTACAGCACTAGGCTTTGCTGTTGGGAATTGTATTCAAGACATCTTATTACCCTGTGACCTTGAATGATGAGAGTTTGAGAGGTGTTTCTTTGGGTGAGATGTGAGAACTATCAGATGTAGAGAAAGAGCAAGTTCAAGGTCTTCCAGGTGCTGCAGCACTGAAGTTTAGGGGTGCTCTGGCATTGCAGTGTCAGCGGGGATTGCTATGCCAGAAGGAACACTGTAGGTGGGATATCCCTCTTCACTCATTTGTTGTGCATTTGGGTTTTGCTTTGTTTTAGAAAGGGGAATTATGTATGACAAAGCCAGAATTCTGGGATTACCTGTCACAGCCTACAGCTTTAGGCTGTCTGCAGTGAAGTCTGCTTCCTTCACCTCCTTCATGCAGGCAGCCTGCCTCTCTGGTCCCTAAGGAAGGGAATGAAAAGTCCACAAATGCTGTTTTCCCAGCACTGTGAACTGTTCAGGTGCAAGCTGCTTCTCTTTTTCATTTTAGTCATCTTCTAAAAACATGGTGATACTGGGAGAGTACCTCACCATAGTCCAGTTTTCAGTGGAGGTCTAGCTGTATGCGTCTGAGTGCTGCAAACCCATAGGATTCTTACTAAGTCAGGGAAGGATTAAAAATGCATTGTGTTTTGAAGGGGCAAAAATGAAACTACTTGAAATGCTGATTAAAAGAAACAAAGAAATTAAAACCCCAGAAACACTTCCATCAAGTTTCTGTTTTGTCTGGCTGTTCATAGGTGTTTCTACACCTAATTGTTAGAGGTGTGATTCTGGGGATAGTTCTGGAGCGTCTTGCCAACATGTCTATAGTCCTTGATGAAAAAGCCTTACAGTTTCTCTTTGTCTGATGGTTTTCAAAGTCTTGCTGCTTTGAAGTTAGCAGCATTGCACTTTCTTCCCCTCTACTGGTTTTCAGGCTCAAAAATGTTTTCACAGTGCATATAGATGAAGGTTGCATGCAGTCTGACTTCTGCAGTGGTAAAAAAAGGCACAAGGGAAATTTGAGAAGCGACTATGTTTTAGTTTCATTGTGAATCAATCGGTAGTCTTTGAAAGACTTGAGATGTTGGTAAATTGCTACATTTTATATATCAACAAAAAAAAAGAAGAAAAACTTATTTTTAACTCCATCCACATCATCTTGGGAAAGAAAGACCTGCACTGCAAGGTGATTATGCCAAGCAAGCTGAGGACATGTTCTTAAATGGAAACAGAGCTTGCAACTTTGCTTTGTTTGCAGGCCGAAAAGTACAACAGACAGGCAGAAGTCCCTCTGTTTAGCAGTGTATGATAACAATGCCAAGATACAATGTGAGTATTTGAAAAAGTTTATAGTTACGCTAAATTAAATACTACTATTTTTTTTTCTTCTTGTAGTATGTGAGTAGTTACGTGAATGTTCCTGAAGTTCATTGGAGTTCAGTGTAGCTTCTACATCACTAGAGGGGATCGCAATTGTAATTAAAGATCTATTACTGCATTTAAATATGAAAATCAACAACCATCATCAACAGAGCTATTGTGGCACTGGTAAAATGTCTGGCCTGCTATCAGAGGCCATTATCTAAACTTATACATGAGTTGCGTATAGTCCTTCAGAGTGCTATGAGTATGGCTCTTTCACAGCTAAGAAGCTATAAAGAACAATGTTGCCCCAAGAGATACTCCTGAAACCATGCAAAGGATTTCAAACCTGTCAGGACTGGGTTTTTCAGAAACCTAAAAAATTTATCATTCATATCAGTCTGATCAAATGAAGTCCGTAAGTTGGTTGTTATGTATAAATTACTGGGAGCCTGAGGATTAAAAAAGTTCCTGGATAACTGGAATGAGGGGAAAAAAATAAATGAGCCAGGTTACCCTGTCTCAATGGATTTTTATAAGTAATCCTATTTTTAGGCAATTGATTTTCCATTATTTGTTTGAGATTTGAATGACAACTAGAATATTACTAAAAAAAATAAAATTTTAATAAAATAAAATAAAAAAGTCTGCAAAGGTAGTGGAAGTAAAAATTCAAGTACAGTTACAGGTATATGCCTCAAAGAATGCTCTTATCCATGAAAATGAACTTCATTCATTTTCAATGCAGTGAGGAAAAGCAATTGCATTTGAAAACTCGGTGTCTTGTTTATTAGCACTTTGTCTTACTTGTCTTGTTCTAAGGAAGGTAGAGCTCCCAAATTCTCCCATTGTTCTGATTATTTCCCTGATAAGGTGTGATTTCAGCTGAGATTTAAGATGTCAGGAGTAGCCAGACTGGTAATTCATTTTTGAAGAGAGTTGAGATCCTGGGTTTGCATGAAGCTCTGATTTGCACCCTCTTTCCTACTCATCACCCGTAAATCTTTGTTTAGAAATGATGTTTCTTTCCATTTCAAAACAGGAATTCCTGTGTACGAATGAACTAAAGAATCATTGAGTAGTCAGGGTTGGAAGGGACACTTAAAGGTCCAAACCCCTGCAAGGAGCAGGGACCTTTTCAACTAGATCAGTCAGAGATCAGACCCCCATCCAATCTCACCTTGAAGGTTTCCAGGGATGGAGCATCTACCACCTCTCTGGGAAACCTGTCCCAGTGTTTCACCACCCTCATTGTAAAAAAAATTCTTCCTTATATCTAGTGTGAATCTTCCCTCTTTTAGCTTAAAGCCATTACCCTTTTGTCTTATCACAATAAGCCCTGCTGAAATTTATCAAACCCCTTCTAAGTATTGAAAGGTCACGTTAAGGTCCCCCCAGAGCCTTCTTTTCTCTAGGTTGAATAACCCCAACTCTCTCAGCCTGTCCTCATACGAGAGGTGCTCCAGCCCTCTGATCATCTTCGTGGCACTCCTCTGGACCCATTCCAACAGGTCCATGTCCTTCTTGTGCTGAGGGCTCCAGAGCTGGATGCAGTACTCCAGGTGGGGTCTCACCAGAGCAGAGGAGGAGTTGACTCCCTTGACCTGATGGTAATGCTTCTTTTCGTGCAGCCCAGGATATGGTTGGCTTTCTGGGCTGCAAGTGCACATTGTTGGCTCATGCCCAGCTTCTTATCCACCAGTACCCCCAAAATGTTCTTAGCAGGACTGCTCTTAACCCCCTTCATCCCCCAGCCTGTATTGATATCAGGGGTTGCAGATACACCACCTGACCCAGGTGCAGGACCCTGCACTTAGCCTTGTTGAACCTCATGAAGTTCACATGGGTCCACTTCTCCAGCTTGTCTAGGTCCCTCTGGGCATGCCAACTGCACCACTACTGACAAACTCCTTGAAGAGCTGGAAGTCTGCTTTCCTAAAATTCAGGGTTAAAAAAAGTTTTCTGTGTACAATTCTGGTACATTAAGGAAAGGGATTCTACACCCGATTTTGCCTAATATAAGAAACCCCTCACTGCTGACTTGTTTCTGCTATGCAGCATTCTCTTCCTTGAGAGAAGACTGTGGCTTTCCTCCCAGACATGTATAAAAGGCAGGGCAAAGAAATGCCAGCCCAGGACTTGCTTAGGAACAAGCTTGTAATTCAGGCTGAGACTGCCCTGGCTCCTCCACGCCTCAGGGTAAAAAATGTTCCAGGCTTTTTCTGGTACTTGTTTCTTTCTTCCTCAGCTTAGCTGTTATGGTTGATATCTTTATAAAAGGAAGTCTGCATTAAAGCCCATACTTTCACTCTACTTCTCATTTGTTGTTTACAGTGATTTTACAGTACCATAATCAAATCATAACTGCACGTGGCTATAAATGGTTAAGATCCAAATTAGCTTATATGTACTGTAAGACATTAGATGCTGAAGTTTTAAGGAAAATAAATAATTCCCTCTGCTTTACACCAGTCAGAGCATGAATAGGGTAATAGAACCTCACCCTAGAAAGAATTCCCTCTTTTTCCTTAATATTGAGGATGTCTTGATTGAAAAACATAGTTGCAGAAGCAATTCAAAAGTAATGGCTAAAGTTAGAGAAAAGGAGTAAAGGAACAAGCTCTTTCAACGCATTAGAAACTGAAATAATACTATTTGGTTAGAAGACTCACTCTAGGGTTGAAAACTTGCTAGAGTTCACTCAAACTCGTATCAGCAAACTTGCTTTTCTGGCTAAGATTTCTCAAGCATGCTTTCATGTCACAATCTACTTTAAAGACATCCCACTTGTTTAGTGAGAGAAAGGATACAGTGATTGGGAGAAGGGGGAGAGGTAACTTATGGAGTTAGGCTTTTGTCAGTCAAGTCCATCTTATAAGCGATACAAAGCAGAATGGAATAGTGAGGATCTTGTATTAACACTTCCATAGTTTGCAGGTTTGATTTTAGTTATAGTGGACTTTTTAGTTGCATGACTGAGGGAGAGAGAAGGAAGGAGACAAAAAGCATGAAATGGTGTTCGGGGATGACATCCCTGATTTATTCTCCTGTGAGGTGGAGCGGGGGGAAGGAACTCTTAAATCACATCTGAGCAGAGAGACTTCCCAAGCTGGGGTAAGGGGAGTGTGAACAATGCTGAAATTACCTACTTTGCCTTACCCATATGGAAAGGCACATCACTTCCCAAACTTCTGATACTCAACCCAGGCTGCAGTCTGTGTGAACGGTACTCTGAACAGTTATTGTCAGATCATTTCTGCAAAAGTACTTATGATGATTTAAGATTTTTATTCCTTCCTCCCTCTTTTCCCATCAATATGTTAGCACTGTTCTGCTGTCAGCTACTGCCCGCGTAGCAAAGCTGAGGGAAGAGATTATGGGGGGGCTCCTTGTGCTCCTCTGTGCAAGCTCAGTTAACTTGTCTGAAACTGCTTCAGCAATCTATGTGAATCTGTGTCTGTTAGTGACCGAGGTATGGCTTTTTTCCTGAAGCAATGGCTCTGCGTTTCATGAGACCATGTGCAGGCGGGGAAATGTCATGCAAAAGGGTGACTACTTGTAACCTAGAAGCTTTGTCTGAGCGACTGCTGGGGCACTTAGCAGGGGGTTTTAAATGTCTTTTTTTTTATTTCTTCTTTTTTGTTGCTTTCCCCCCCATCCCCAAATGTACAGTGATCTTTAGGGAAGGTGGTGGAAGAGCACACAGTCATTCCGTTACAGTGAACAAGTGGTTCTGGCTCCTCCCTCCTAGTGCTTGTGAGTTCTGCATGCACACTCTCACCCAGGTCCACAGGCCACCAAAAAAGCATGTTTGTGTTACGCAGCTTGTTTGGCTTCATGAGTGGCCTTGATTTCATGACTTAATCTGAAATTTGCTGGAATAAATGAATAAATTTCCTTTACCTTTCTTTGAATTTGAACCACAAGCTCTGATAGGAGCTGAAAAGAATAATGACACAGATTTCTCTTGAACCCCGTAAAGTGGACCTGGCTGATGCCTAGTACTATTATCAAAGAAAAATAAATAAAAAAAAAAACCCTATCTGGAGTAGAAATACTGTCTCCTAAGGTGTTCTGAAGTCATGATATGGTCCCAGTGTAAGACTGGGTAAAATAAGGACTTACTACTAATCATTTGTGAGGTCATGACAGACATGTGCTGAGATGGTGCCTGAAGCATGGGATGCTGTTAAAGCACAGACTATAGAAGGGGTGGCAAAGGGTGTCTCAGGCTGTGGCACCTTGTCTTAGCCATGGAGTCGATGGCTTCTAGACCATCAGCCCATCTCCCCCTTCTCTGCTGCCTCACTGACTCCCATAGCACTTCCTCAACAGCTCTTGTGGCTTCCCTGTGGAGCCAGAAATATGCCAAAGTATGGCCCAGAGCAGGCAAGCCTTGGAACGATGGTAGGAAATATAAACCGCACACCTTCACATCTGCTGAATTCCCTTATCTTTTTAATCTCACTATTTCTGTGGTGTCTCGTAGGGCTCCCAAGTGCCTGAGCGCTCTCTGTATCAAAGCTGTGGACAGATGAAGCAGCCTCAGTGCTGTTGCCAGATATCAAGTCCCCTCCCTAAAGCATGGAAGCACTAAAGTTGCTTGAAGGATCAATGCCAGGTAGTTTTGTATCGCTTCAATAAAACCTTATCTCCTTTTATATTGTATGTTTGTTTTTGGAAATTACAGAAATGTCTTGACTGAAGCTTTCTCAATATGTTTTGCCTGAGGTAGAGACAAAGGTTGGGAAATTGCAGTCGAAGAGTTTAAGTTTGGCAAAGTTAGAAGCAATCGAAGTTTGCTGTGATGTATCAGGCAAATCCTGGTATTAGGCATTGCTGTCACTTCTGATAACAGACAAACAGTATAAAAAATAAAAATCAAAAGTCTTAAAATTGCATGAGGTTTGCTCATGTTGCCGTTGAATCACAAAACTAGCTTTCACGCTGCAGCTCTTTGGCCCTTGTATTCAATGCATATTTTTTGCATTGTACCTTGTATGATCATTTAGTGGAAATTTTTCAACGTTTTTATCATTAACATATAGTGAATTTTAAAGATTTTTCTGAAGTTTTGTAGAGTTGACCAGGGAAGGTGTCTCTTGCAACATGATGTATGTGCTATTCCACAAATGTATGATGCTGGCACGCCTCCATTTTATTGAAACTTATTACTTGCGAGGAGTTTTGACCGTATCAAAATAAGGTAGTTTAAAAGAATTAATTAAGTCTGTTTCATGGGAGCTCTCGTTGTGTGTGTGTTGGTGTTCGTCCTTTGGGCAGAGCTCCCTGTACAGCAGTGCAGACCTCAAGTAGCTGAAACTCCTAACCCGGAACAGGCAAAGTGTCACCAAAAGATGCCCTGGTCACTTGTTCTTACACTCCCTGTGCTGAACCTAATATTGATATGATTACCTGGTCAGCTAGATAGGGGGACTGATTTAGCTGACAAACTAAAAAAAGAAAGTTAAAAAATTGTTTCTTGTCTATATGAACAATTTCAGTTGGAAGTCTACTTGTGTCTCTTGATTTTTAAAAAAAAAAAAAAAAAAAAAGAAAAAGTTTAAGTTGAAAAGTCCTTCCCAGCTTTAGCTGTAGTGATAGATGAGTTTTCCTTTCTGTAGGTTTCTCTCTTGGGCTCTCACAACATTAACTTTCATAGGCAGGAATGTCACATTAGGACTTAAAATTGCTCAGACTGAAGGGCCGCCCCCCCCCCGCCCGGCCCCCCGGCACCTCCTGCTTCAAAGGCATTACTTCTAGCTTCGTTCATGACAAATCCATGGAAACTCAGTCTAGATTTGTTTGTTACCCAGAGGTATAGCTTAACCTTGTAATAAACACTGGATGATATAAATGACATTTATATGATTACAAATGAAGGAGGAGCTGATGTCAAGTATTCTGGAAAAGTTTTGTCGCATAATGGGGGACAGGGAGCTAGAATAACCAATGCATGCAGGAATGCCATGGGAATGAGAGGTGCTTGTTACGTTTGAATATTATTCATCCTCATATCCAAGGCTTATGAGACATCCTGTTCAGGCCATGCTGTTGTTTTGTGCCTCTTGGGTCTAATTAACCCTGATGTAACTCTGACAGCTTCATTAAAGGTGGGTGAGGGTGGTGCCTGACATTCACAGGAGCACAAATGTGGTATTTTGAAAAGGGATTTAAAAAAATAAGACTTGTGGCAAGAATCTTAGAGGAAATAAACTTTGACTGGGTTTCTAAAAAGTATTGAACAATTACTGCATTTAGACCTACGTTAGTGAGCGCCGTGGGTCAGGTTTCAACAAAGGCTGTGATTTGTTACAACTTCGTGTTTGTCTTGACCAAAGAACTAAAGTGGTTTGGACTCTGACAGCAGATCCTAGAACTATCGGAGGGGTTGATAATTAAGTAGAGTCTTTTTTGATTTGTCTTCAAAGGGGCCGTTCATTCCTGCAGTTTGTTATTCCGGTCAGCTCTCAGATGTACCCTTGAAAAAGGCATTGTTCATGTATATCACGTGTGCTTTTAACCCCCAGTAGAGATCTTCATCTCCCAGGGGTGTTTCTCTGGCAGGATATCCCAACAGAATAACACTATGCCTGCGCCTCCTTATGATCCTTAGATGGACCACTTGGGAGAGTGACTGCAGGGATCTGAAAGAGTAAGCGAAAGCAGAGGCAGAAACGTGACACAGGACCCGAATAGCCCTTTTCCGGTGAGATTCAGAGAACTCCCTACAGTCAGTTCAGTTTTCAGTGTAAGACTGAGTATGAGAGGAAAATATCCACTGGATAATAACCCTTTACTCAGAGACAGTCATCCTAGGCAAATTTTAGTCAAGCTCTGGCTAAACTAATCTGGCTTGACACCAATAATACATTGCACAAATTCCTGCAACCTTCATCATTCTTATTTTGTATTAAATGTCATCTTGTTAGATGATGCATGAATGAATGGTACAATATGATAGATGGCATGAATTATTGTCTGCTAATAGATTTTGTTAAAACATGTCTCTTCTCTGGGTTGGTCCTTGAGAAATATGCCCAAAATTATTTCTTAGCAGGCCTTAAAAATCAAAGGAATGTAGGTCCTTCATAGGAGTTGAGAAAATTGCTTCTGTTTTTTCCTCAGTTTGAGACTTTGTTTTTTTTCTCTGCTTTCGTTACTCCATGTGTGTGGACACTTGGAGTGATGGACACAAATACACAAGCTTGGCTTGGACTTGACTTTATAGGTCATGGTCATCAGACAACTTTGAGAAAGGAAGGCAGGTGGGCTGTTTTCTGGAATATATAAGGAATCCTCCAGGTCATGCAGGCTGGTGTTTAAACCGAGAGGAGGTGAAAACAGATTTCTACCTACAACCCCTTAAGGCACTTGGTGCACAGGATGTTTCTGTACTTGCTGCAAGGCCCTGCCCCATGAAAACTGTAGGCTCTGGCAATAGAGGAGAGTAGAAATAGGCTTTTTTGCTTTTCCCTGTCAAACCAAGCAGTTCATGAGCAATCCTTAAACCTGCATTAAAAACAAATACAGTAGGAGTGTGTTTGCCACTGAAATGATAGACTTAATGTTATTGACTGATAAAGACATTTGCTGAAACAGTGGAGGGAACAAAGTGGTAGGCTCCACAGCGACTCCAAGTTGTCTGGGATAACCAGTATAAAAACCGGTAAATCTTGGGACGTGTGTGTCACCACCCTGGAGAAATGACCACATAATTTGATATACTTTTTGTCCTGTGTCAATGTTATTTATTTTCATTTTTTCCTAAGTCCTTCTATCGTCCTATGAAAATACTGAATGTGATTATTTGAGGCACTTCAAGAAACTATCAACGAGATGTTATTTCTGAAATGCGTTTCTTCAGTCATGCCCCTCTTGTCTGATCTGCAACTACAGTGCTGCAGCCTAGAATATAATCATAAAGACAGATAGCCTGAACAGAACAGGTAATTATAATACGAGAATTGGAAGGGATTTAGTGCTATGCTGGTATTGCTGACACTAAATTTTACTTATCACACTCTACGCTGAGCACCTTTTTTGTTTGTTTTTGATAGGTATAGAACAGTAGAGCTGTTTCTTTGTGTGGTGTTTTTAGTGTTTTTTTTTTTTTTCTCTACAGGAAGTCTTTGGTGAATTGACTTTGATATAATGCCAGTTAGATTTAGGTGCACCTAACACTAGAATGAAATCTTGACTATTAAAAGCTACTAGCCAAATTCTTGTAGTTCAAGGGACTATGCCAACCCTAAATAAGGTCCAAAGTTTCCTTTGCCTTGAAAGTAATACCCTCTTGCTTAAATTTTTCCTATGCAGAACATGAACCTTAGACTCAAAAAGGAGGTTTCAATTTTGCCTGCTTCTGGCAAGACTCAGATTTATCAAGACTGTAGCAGCTGTTTTCTAAGCATGGTATACCTGGGATTGGGTTTTGGGATGCCAGCAAGAATCTGCAGTCAATTTATTTCCCAAAGAGCTTAACAAATCTGAGCCAGACATATTCAAGTTCAGAGTGAGCCTGAAGCCCATCTTGTAGAGCAGTGCATGACTTTCCATGACCATCGTGCACCTGGGACTGGGGTGCTCTCTGACTTTTTCACTTTCCAATGTCTCATTCAGTAAGTGCTCTTCCCAAAAGGAGATTTTTGTAGACCCTTGCTTTATTGCATCTTGTAAAGTAAGACAAGACTCTTGTGGAAATTGATGGGAGTCTAATTCACACGATGCTTCCAAAGGTGGGAAACATTTTTAAAATCAAATAATTCTTCATATGATATTGACGTCTAGCACTAATTCTTATCATGTAAACAGGCAGGATTTTGGAAAATGTGTCACGTTGATGTATGGCAAATAAACTGCATCCTGACATTTTTGCAAAATTTAGGATTTCCTGGCATTAGAAACAGTCTAGCATAGCTTCAACTGAAACACTGGAGATATAAAGCGTATATAAAGAAAACCCCAACCAGTCCCAGACTTTTTACGCTCTTTCATAATTAAAGGACGTGAGGTCACATGAAGCTAATCATGGGTAAATTTCAAGCAAGTGAAACGAAATATTTCTTCACAAAGCACTTAGATTGTGCTGGAGGTCAGAATCAAACAGCGTAGCTGCACTTTTAAAAAGCGCCAGCTAACTTTATGATCATCCATAAAATTTTTAGCTTTACCTGCTAGATTGTGTTAGTCTGTGTTCATGCCTTAGGACATTATCTGATCACCAAATGACCAAAAAGAATTTTTCTTTTCCCTATGCAAAGCACTGTCCAATTACTGAAATACTATTTTTTGACCTTTGCTGTCTTCTAAATAACAGTTATAAGCAGCTGCTAGAAACAGCATATTGTTATCACAGATAAAGCAGCTTCTCTATTAACAATTGTCAGACTTCTTTTTTTTTTTTTACTGTGTCAGAAGTTTGCCTTTATTTTTAGCAATCGTTTGTTGTAACTATACAGACAGAAAAAATGATGTCTTTTAATAAGATAGAATGGAATGATGCACATAACCAGGTGCTATTTGAATATATTTTACTTCAAATTATTTTCAGAGTTTATATTTTTAAGATGGCATTAAATATATAGCTGAGGATCTCCTACTTTAATTCAACAACTATGTTTATTGAAGTGATATCGTGCTTTTGGTGTTTTGCATTTGACTGGTGTCACTTACGTTTGCTGTCCTGATACAATGATATCAAAGTGTGTGTAGTGCTAGCTTAGCGTACAATTTTAAGCTAATACTTGTGCTTCTTTTCCAGCTTTTTAATCTTTTTATTTTAGGCTTTATTAGGGTAAACTGCTTCTGGTTTAATAGAATATCAGCACAGTACTCTCTGGGTACATCAGTAACGAATGCCTAAAGACTTTTCCGTTTTAGGAAACCCTGAAACCTTTAATTCTTCAAAACTGCTGTCCCTTTGAAAATCAGCTTTAAGTCATCTTCTTATCCCTTCACAATATGTGATCCTACTCTATCTGTTGGTATATTGTTGTCAAAGATACTTTGTTTCTTTAGGGCAATCCCATAATGCAACTGAAGTTCAGAAACTGTATATTAAATCTGGTTGGGAAATACATGAAGCTGAAGGAATAAGAACTAGCCTGTTTCATCTAGAATACATCATCCTCTGATATCTTGACAGGTTCACTAAAACTCAGGTTGTTTCACAGTATGTTTATCTCTTAGGGTAAGGTCAAAAAAGTTCCTAAGAGCTGAAATGCAGCAGTGAAACTCTGGATGTCTGCGGGGCTGTGAAACAGGAGGCAGGTGCCCCAGCCTTGTACTCAGTGTGGGCAATGATGGTGAAGGATTATCAGGATCAATTTACAGAAATACTTATAGCCATAGGACAGTTGGGAGGAGAAGCAGGGGTAAAGAAATGAAAAAGAAAAAAAAAAAATCACACCAAAACCCAAAACACATCTAAACAAATCAACCAAAGAAAAACCCAATCAAAACCGAACGCCTACAGTCCCATAAAAAGAGTATAGAATCACTGTCTGGTAGTAGTTGTCAGCAGCGGGAGGAGTGGCAACTACTGCTGAAACTGTAGTTACATTGATCATAGAATCATTTAGGTTGGAAAAGACCTTTAAGATAGTCCAACAGTTAACCTAGCACTGCCCAATCTACCACTAAACCGTGTCCCTAAGCACCACATCTGCACATCTTTTAAATACCTCCAGGGCTGGGGACTCAATCACTTCCCTGGGCAGCCTGTTCCAATGCTTGACAACCCTTTTGGTGAAGAAATTTTTCCTAATATCCAAATCTAAACCTCTCCTGGCACAACTTGAGGCCGTTTCCTCATGTCCTATCGCTTGTACTTGGGAGGAGAGACTGACTCCCACCTCCCTACAACCTCCTTTCAGGTAGTTGTAGAGCATGATAAGGTCTCCCCTCTGCCTCCTTTTCTCCAGACTAAACAACCCCAGTGCCCTCAGCTGCTTTTCATAAAAACTGTGGTCCAGACCCCTCACTAGCTTTGCCCTTCTTTGGATGTGCTGCTGTGCCTCAATGTCTGTCTTGTAGTGAAGGGCCCAAAACTGAACGTGGTATTTGAAGTGCGGCCTCATCAATGCCAAGTACAGCAGGACAGTCACTTCCCTACTCCTGCTGGCCACAGTATTTCTGATACAAGCCAGGATGCTGTTGGCCGACTTGGCCACCTGGCACACTGCCGGATCATATTCAGCTGTCAGCCAACCAACCTTGCTAGGTTCTCTCCTGCCAGATAGCTTCCCAGCCGCTCTTCCCTAAGCCTGTACTGTTGCATCCCACCGTGATACGTGCCTTGTTGGCCTTCCAATAAAGGCCAAATTCTTACCAATAAACATTCAACCCTCTCGTCGCCATCATTACGTTCTAGACAATCACAACACTCCCTAACATACCGGGCTAACCCACCATCTCTCCTTCCTTGCCTATCCCTTCTGAACAGCCTGTAGCCATCAATAGCCGTGCTCCAGTCATGGGATTCATTCCAAGTTTCCGTAACGGAAACTAAATTGTAGTTTTCCTGCTGCACAATGGCTTCCAAGGCCTCCTGTTTGCTGCCCATGCTGTGAGCATTGGTGTAGAGGCGCTTCAGTTGGGTTTTTGGCCGTGTCGCCTTCTTAGAGCAACACCCCTTAACTCCTTTGAGGTATTTCCTCGTTGGCTCCTGTGACCTCGGGAGCCCCTGGTTTATCTCTGTAGGACTTTGAGTGTGCTGCAGCGTAGCCAGCACGCCTCAGGCCAACAGGCTGAGGGCCCTCACTAGCACCCTGTCCCTTTAACCTTGGCGTGTCACCCCATGGCTTGTCACAGCCAAACCTGATGTTATGCCCCTCCCCTTTCCCTTCTTTGATGGAAATGATGTAAAAATATCTGAGACACCTTCATTGCCATATGGCTGTAACGAGGGAAAGAGGAATTGCTTTCGGTGTTAAGACACTTAAACCCAAATTAAGCAAATTAACGGGCTAAAACGCCCCGGTGTTTAACAACAATCTGCAACAGTTCCGGGGGGGGTTGTGCTTAATTCCACCAGAATCCTTCCAATAAGCTTAACATTGGGCCCTTAATTACTGTCTGTATCCTGATGTCTATCTGTGAAATAAACACACTACGTCCGGACTGCAATGCATTCAGCTGCCTCCTTTGAGAGTGATGATTTTTTTCCATTGCAGCGGTGGCTTGGGTGACTGAGAAATGTGGCCCCTGAGTTCAATGCCAAGTGGTAGCCTGTTTTGGGGATGCCATTTAAGCACTTGTGGGCAAACGTAATATTGTGAGTTCCTCATATTCTGCAGTGAGGTGGGAAACCAGGAAAAGAGGATCTTAACGGCATGAAAAGATCCTGATCTTTATTTTTTTTTTCCTTATGTAGGCATATTTGTTTGATCATGCCAGAGCTTTGAGACCAAATAGCCTGCAAATTGCTTTCTCATTTCAGATGTTTCCATTGCTGCAAAACAAATAGCTTTATTTCACAGTTTTTAAATGATCCTCCCAAGCATTTCTTCCTCTTATCCTGTTTCTCTTCCTTGCTCCAGCATTTTCACTGTCGCTGCCATTCATCTGCATTTCTTTCTTCTTTGATATTTATGAACTCAGCTTCAGCAGCAGAGTTCACAGAAAATATCCCCTCCTTCTCTGTGCAAGACAAGACACGTAAAAGTGGTTTACTCAAAAGGAAGGAAGGAGACCAAAAATAAAATTTCCTTTATAAATTAGGCCCTGAGGCCAGATTCAGCTGTGGTGCGGGGAGCATTACCTAGTCATCTCCTGGAAGGATTTGTGCATCTGGAATTGACCTACCTTCCTTTTGAGATGTAAAAAGATGTCTAAACTTAATTTAAACTCTTCCCAGGAGGAGAGGAGTCCTGTGGGAGCCTCAGGGATGAGGGAGAACATAACAGACTACGGCAGAGTGAAGGTTTCTAATGGCTGAAGGGTTTTGACACTTGGGCTGGGTGCCCAGGTTCCTCCCTGGTCTCTTGTGTTCTTGTAAGCAAGGTCTTCCATCCATGTGTCCCTGTGTTTCTGATCCTACTCATATTTCAATAACATATCATAATAAACACTCGGAAAACTTTTTGAGTGGAAGTGACACTATCTTATTTCTGTCTTGAATGCAGCCTTTTGTTCTGTTGTAACTACCATTATTTTCATTATCAATGTGCCTAGAAGAAACCCAGTGCCTGCGCTTATTTGATGTATGTTTAGAGATTCTCTTAAATTTTTTTTTTATATTCTTCCTTTTTGACCACAGGGTAATTTTCCAGTTCCTAATGAAAACAAAGAAAAAAATATTCTGGATTTGCATGGGCAAGCATCCAAGTGGGAGCTGGAATTATGAGAAGAAAAGGAAAGAAAAAATGTCAGAAATTAGAACCTTTTCCTAGTTTTGTCGTCATCTGGTGTTATGTTGTTTAAATTAACGTTCACAGTGAACAGGCAGAGATCCTTGAAGACAGAGAATGTGACAAACATCTCTAGGTAATAAGGTCATTTTCACTGAAACATCCCTCCCCTAGCTCTGGGCTGAAAGCATCCGAGGCACGAAGGGAAACTGGCAGCATTTTCTGTCAATTCTTCACTGACTTTTCTTTTTTTTCTTTTTTTTTTTTTTTTTTTTTAAATTTCTGGATGGTTGTATTACTTTAAATATTCTGGATAACTAATTTCTGAGCTTGTGTATCTGTGTGTGTGTGAATAAGGATTCTCAGAACACTTTATTTATGCATAAGATTTTTCTTTTTCCTCTGCTGCTGGAATTACTGCATGAAATCCAGATGAGTGATTCTGTTATACGAGACATCAAAATAAATAGTCTGAACAATCTCTTGCAGCTTTAAACATCTATGAATCAAAGTCTATTTGCTCTCCTCATTGTTATGTTCCTACATCTCGATTAATGAGATCTCTGAACAACAGCCTGGGAGTAAGAGATTTTAATATAGTAGATAAACTGAAAAAGTTGAAAGAAAAAGAAAAGAGGGAGAAAAAAGAGACTGTCTTCATCTCCTGGATTGTTAATGTATTCTGTCTCTAAGTTCTTTAGGTGTTCTTGTTGAGATCAGTTCTGTTTCATTTTAAAGTGCAGGTTTCCTCACATTTTACTTTTCTTTCTTGTTAACAATTTACCTTCTTGTGACTCATCAGCCATATATTGAGCTTCCTCTTCTTATTAGTCATAGTGTCATGAAAGGCATGGAAAGGACCGTTTGTCCGTAAGATATTAACTCAAGAATTTATCTAAGGGTATACTTCAAGATTAAAGACATGGCAGAAATCAACCTGGGCTCCTTCCCCAGTCGCACAGGAGTAAACTAGAAGGAGCAGCATGCCCAACAACTAGTAATAGGCTGGAAAGGAGGATTGCAGGTGATATTGTGGAAACACAAATAAATGTGGACGTTGGTAATATGTAGGATGGGCCATCCCCACTGGGCTGTATTTGCTGGTAGACAGGGTTTCCATTCTTTCCAGTTGAACTTGATATTTTGGTTTCATGTGCAAACATCCTGTAGAAACTCTTGACTTCTTCCTCAATCTTCATAATGTTGGCGTGACGAAATCCAGCTGCCTTGGTGCTGTATCGTTCTCTATTGCTTCTCTGTGTAACAGAAGGTCTCTACCTCTTCAAAAAGACCATCATTGCTGTTCCTGTGCTAGAGCTTACTGACTCAAGCTGAGAGAGAGTTGGGACTTAAATCTGTTAATGTAACATCTTTCCTTTCTCTCTTCGGAAAATCCTCAAGCTAAATGTGACGGATTAATTGAAGTCATTTTATGTATTTCTGAAGTGTGACAGGAGTGAGGAAGCCTGTCTTCTTAGGGAAAAGAAGTCTTTTATGACCAAACTATTTGGCTGACAGTTCCCTGGCCCCTTTAATAACTTTCAAATTTATTAGACAATTTCAATAAAATACAGCAGCAGTCTAGAAGACAGTAACTTCCTACAGGTTTGGCAAAAATCAGGCATTAAGTAGATGTTTCCTACTTAATAGGGATAACTACAGAGACAAGGGTAAAGAAAAAACAATGATTCTTGCCCAGTTTGGTCAGTGGGAATGGCCAATGCACCAGTCAAAGTGCAAAACCTCAAGACAAGCCACCGCAAGCTGGGTTTATTTCTCAGCTAAAGATGTGGGGGAGAGCTGAAGATACTGAGGGGGTGGGGTCCAGAGCTGTTACTGGAATCTGGGGTATTGTCAGGGGTTGTTTAGTGGCAGAGGTGTGAGGAGGAGATTGCAGTATGCAGAAGAACTTGAGGATCAAAGGTGTGAGTGGATGTAAAACACAAAAGTTTAGGAAAAAATAGCTTCCTTCTGAACAATGTGATGAGTTATATTTCTGGTTTATCATTGTTTCTTGTTTATCATTTTCACTTCAAGCCACGAGGTTTAGCTCTTTTGGGTCAATGTGAATCACATGCTTTTATTTCTAGATTGCTTTTCAGTAGGCAATTATAGGCAGTTTGAGAAAAAAGTAATAAAAAATAAAGAAAACTGCAGGCACTGAAAAACTTGGCAGACTGGGTATGTAATTCATGTGGATGTGTCTTTTATGACAATCGTTCACATTTTTAAATGTTTTCTGATGTTCAGTGGCTTACGATGGGGCAAGTTTTTAATTAAGATTTCTATCTATAATATTTCCATTGTAAACTCCCTTAGTTTGCAGCTTCTGTGCATAGTGTTATTAAATTCCAGAAAACAATATTGTAAATTGATGTGACCACCATTTCTAGGACTGAAATAATAAGAGGTTGCTTATGAATGCTGTGATGTTTTCAAATCTGCTGGAGAAGCGCTGAAAATGAAAACAATAGATGCCAAGGCTTTTTTTTTTTCTTAATGCATTTTAAACAGCTATAATTTTAGATTGTTACTGTATATCTGGAAGAAAGGAGAAATGTGGCTTCAGATTTCAGCACGACCCAAAACAAGGACAAGATAATTGTCATTATAGCTTAGCCAATGTTTAATCCATCCAAAAGACATCACGATGAACAGGCCTCTCAGAGGTAGTCTGTGTTCTTCAACTGCTTCCCTTAGCACCCATTTGTTTTATTTGCTTCTACTAGAGGTCTTGTATTTTTCTGTCTGTGTGCCCGTTTCTTTACCTGGTTTCACATCTTCCACAGGTTTCATCTCACCTGTGTCTGCCTTTCCCTTTTTTTTGGCTGCTCCTATCCAATAAAAGTTATATTTGGCTGAAGCTTTGAATCCCTGGTACGACAAATCAAGTTCAAAAAAAATACTGAAATCTCACCCAAGAAAAGCAAAGAAATAGGCTGTAAACTGTTGCTTTGTTGGCTTGAATATATTTTGTTATGGTATGCTGAATTCTAGTAAATTTTTGTTAAGATTTCTGAAGCACAGGATGGAACTTATCAAAAATAAGAGTGAGTGCATATGCTGTGGGAATTGTTTGTCTGCTCACCTGCTTTGAGCAGGGAGGTGATTCTGTACACAGTGGCAAGTAAGCACACAGCTGAGCTCTTGGCATTTGTGGAGGTTCCTTTTTGTATCTTTGTTCTGTGTTTAAAAAAAAAAAAATTTCAGCTTGCTCAAAATCTATTGAAAGTAAGTGTAAAAAAAAATTAAAGCTTCCTCATGAGATGGAATGGGTTTCCAACTAAACCTAACTGGAAAAAGCTACTGCCTTAGCTCAAAAGGAAAATCTCCTTTTACCCACATGCTGGTATCTTACTTTTAGCACATAATAATGGTAGCAATGAAGGTAATCACAGATTTTCACCCCAGAAATCAATAATAAGCTTTTTAATCAGCTATTGTGTACTAACAAATAGCTAGTTAGGCTGCCTCAGCAGCCTGTTACCACCCATCGGCATCTATGTTTAAGAGGAATACATGCTTTCTGAGCATTTCCCTGGGAATAGCTGTGTCTAGATTCCTCCTGAAAGGCACGCAATAAATCCTTCTAATTGGCAGTCTGCAAGCATTTGATTTCTGCATACTCAGCCCAACCCAGCCCACGGAAGGTGAATGCAAAACTATGTGCCTAATGAATCAAACACGTTCAGCTCTTGTAGAAATTTGCATAGTGGTAATGTTGGAATAAGTGATAAATTCCAAATGAGATTCGATGGGACTGAATCAGCCTTTCTGAGACTTATTTATCTTTTTCTCCTTGGAAAGTATCCTAGAGCAAACTGTTTATTCTTTTTTTGTTACATTTGTTTGGATTTAATGCAGGAATCGGCAAGCTGGATCCGACCCAAGTTCTGCACTCTTGTCTTCTTCATCTTGTCTTCAGCATTGACCGGTGACATATGCTTCAGAATAAGGTGAAAGAGGTCTGTAGGAAGCAGTCATAGGAGTCTTTCCCCATTTTATGATAGAGGTTAGCTCAAAGTACAGATCACTGAGGTTAATATTGTTACTCCTAATTATATATTCTGGGGTGTTCTTCACATAAATGTGTTCTTCAAAAGCCCAGGAGATATGGAAATCACTACATAAATGTAAAGATTTAGATATTGGCTTCTAGGCTTGTTGGAAAGCTCTCTTTCCAGTTGATGGAGGAAGATGGGTGCCTGTAGGATACAATTTATCTTACTTTAAGGCAGACATCCAAAAAATCTGTCTGATGTCTAGGAGAGACATTCAATGAATTGTATCTTAGATATGTCCACTTCTTTCTGCTGACTGCAAAAGGAACCTGGAAAACTAGCTCAGAGGTAGACAACTATAGTTATGTGAGATTAGTGTTGCTCATGTCAGCTTGAAATATGTAGGTAGGAAATGCCAGAGGTGGGGCATGGTGTTGTCTCTTTCAACCCTAAAACGTATTTTATCCTCTCCAGGTCTTATAAAATGCTGTTAGGTCAAGAATTCAAGAGTCACTAGAAGCAATATGGGAAGAACATGGGAGATCTCCAGGGTTCAGGGCAACAGCATGATAGCAATGAGTACTGATGTGTGCAAAAAGGCTCAGGTACTGATGAGCACAGAAGTACAGGTGTGCTCCTATTGGTTCAGTATCTGTTGCATGTGACATTGAACTAAGATAAAAGCAAAAGATATATGAGAGGAAGCATGCAGACCATGAAAGATCATGAAAGTGTGCTGAGGAATACATACCTATTTATGAGATAGGAGGAGGGATATCTGAAGACAATGGAAAAAGCGATTGTTAAATAGTGCCTGGAGATGTACACAAAGGAACAAAGCTCAAATGTAGCAAATACACAGGCCTGTGTGGAAAGACAAGCCTGATCTCTCACAAGGAAAGAAATGCCTGTCTCCTTTGTGCAACATACAGATCTTAGGCTTTTATTGAAGTCTTTTATCCCCTTCTTTGGAGGGGAATTCTTCAGTGGCAAGTTACCAGACTGTAGCTGATTTCTAGGACTGGAAGAGACAGGCTTTCACTTGCTCAGAATTGGAGAGAAGGTTATTCCTCCATTTTCCCTTATTTCTTCAGTCTCAAAGCTTGGATAGGTCTCTAAAGAAGGTATTTGTGTGGTTTTTTCAATGTTTTTCTGTTTTTACTTACCAGCTTTATTTAAAATCCTTGTTCTAGAAACTTGGAAAGAACATCTACTCTGTCCAGGGTGATACTTAAACATTTAAAATACTCTTTGGAGTCTTTTTTTTCTTTTTTTCTTTTCTTGCATTGGATGATGCTGTCAACAAGTAGTTATTGCAAGAGGAAAAAGGATACTTCAGGCTTTGTATAGAGTAAAACTTGCTGGATACTTTATGTAATGCTTTATCTCTGCCTGTATACACAGAATTCAACTAACTTTAGGAAGCAGCATTTTGGTATCATTTTTTAACAGGAGATGTCCAAATAAGAAAATAATTTATCTTTTCAATCTCTCTCTCATGTATTTTCCATTTTGGTTTAGTTTTCCATTCATCATGTGGCACTGGTGCATATTGTATTAGGGTATTAGATCAAACTGTCAAAAAGCTGACAGTTCTTTTTTTCCCCTAAGCATATGCATTTTTGGAATAGTAATTAATTCAACCAACTGGAAGTAAGTAATTAGTGTCTTTTTTTCTTGTGCTCGGTGCAGGTTTTGATATGAAATATTTTTAGAAGTTTGCAGTTTTAACATCTAAAAAGCCTTTATTTTGGGGTACCTTGGTTACATAAGAAGAATGCTTGATCTTAGGAAATATATTAACACATGTGATGCTGAACATGATTTTGGAGTGGGAAATGCCCAAGTGTCTAATGACCTTAAGGAAGAGCCTTGTGGAGTACCGATGTTTGTCTGCGTAGGTGTTTTGAATACTCAAGGCTTCGTGTTTCATAATTACAGCCAACCACTGTGACTACACGTAGGACTATTATGTTACATTCCTGAAGTTTTATCTGCTTTAAGTAATACAAATGTTACTTTAGATAAGCTACACGAAAAGACCAGCAGGTATGGTCTTATATTCATAGCAGAAACTCGCTTAATATTTCTAGCTATTCTAGTAGGACGGATGAAAGTTGCAACAACTATTTGTAGAGTCTGTCTTGTTTGTATCCTTTATTTATTCAAATAATACAACATGACAAATGCTGTAAAAATGTTTTCGGAAGTGATATCTCTGATTCATTGGGTTAGTGTTTTTTAGGAACTTCTGTCACCTGAAGAGAAGCTCTGTTTCTAGTGCTCTAGTAAAGGTGGTGCTGCAACTCTCTTCCTGTACAGATGAGGGGCATCTTACTATGAGATGTATTTGCAGGAGGGGGACACCTTATTTGTCTTCTATGTCCTTTCTGCAGGTGTTCATACAAGGTGTCCTTCTGGAACAATTGTTTGGAGGATTTGGAGGAAGTGGCTGTCAAAGCGGAATGCTATGTATGTTTGCAGAAGCAGAACTTCCTAAATGTCTGATTATTGTTAGAAGCTGACACTTGCAGCTCTGGTTGTTTAATGAAAAGGTTTTGAAAAAATCTTCCTAGACTTCAGTTTTTCTCTCATCAATATTTTCAGCAGTCTCTGGTCATGGGTTTTTAGTGTAGGAAGTATCATCCACCTACCGAATAGGGTATTCCCCCAAAACAGACTCTTCTTTCACCTAGCCAATAACAGATTATCCAGTCTGTGGGATGGATTATTGAGGTAACTGTACATAAACGTTAAAAACAGTAACGCTAAATCTGCCAGTTAATTTTGGATACAAAATGAATGATAGGAAAACAGAAGCGTTTGGAAAAGGAAAAAGAAGCTATATTAACTGTGAAAAGCTATTTGTTCAGACTTAGCTGTAGTATTTGCTCCTGATAATTGTGTTGTGTTTCAACATTAAAATCCAAGATTATTTTCAAGTTGAAGCGTACACCCATTGAGGAAAAAAAAAATAACCTTTGTTCAGATGTGTTGACTTAACATTAGATCTTTTTTTATTGCATATACAGCTTAAGCTGGCACTTAGAAAGATGTAAAGAAACAGCAACTCAGTGAAATATCCAGACTGAACATTGGTATTTTGAGTAAGAGGGCCAATATCTTTTGTGGTGTTGTTGCACTACTACCATGATAAGCAAGAGTACTTTGATGCTCTCAAAACAACAGTAACAAGGAAAAAGTGGAAAAGGTAAATTGTATTTAGACTGTGATATAAAAGAATAGCCCAGCTCTTCACTGTGAGGATGAGGCATGGTTAGGTGGGTGAAGTTTAAGTAATCAATGATCACAAAGTTGGTATAAATGTTCTTTATTTCATGCCTGAACTCTGCAAATGTGTTGTGATCTATTACAGATCCAACTGAAGAACCTAGACGGCAACAGAGAAACCTGTGCCCTGGATCTACAGTGAGGGCAGCCTGAGTTACAGTCCCAGGCCACAGGGAAACAAGGTAAGTACAATGCAAAAATCATTGGAGTCTCTTGTAAGAGTTGTTTTATTTTTTATTTTTTTTTTTTAAAGCATACAGGTTGATGTAAAGCTAAGATGACCCACAAAACACGACCAGCTTTTTGTCAGCTCATTACTGTTGCTGTGCAATTGAATCAAAGGGGAGAGTCAGATTGTGACTGATAAGCAGTGAGATAACAGAATCAAAAGCAGAATGCTTGTACTCTGAAAGGGCTGGAAATCTGCACACAGAGAAGGGACTGCTGACAGGGCAATGCACGAATATAGCAAATACAGGTACATGGCATGAACTGAACCCACAGTGATTTTAAAGATGGACTTGAAAGTGTGAAAAGCTATGCATAAACTCATTGACCTATTTGAAATGAGAGCTAGTGGAACGGCAGAGGATGATAGTTGGCAGAAGAATGACTAACGCTGCAGAAGGGCCTGATTAAACACGTTTAGGAAAGGAGCTGACGTTTGGATTCAGACTGCTGGACCATTGAATGCCCAGCATGGGCTCTTTGGCCATACCTGTGGAATGCTAAGCTTCCTGTCCGCTGGCCTGGATAGAGAAAGCTGTGCATAAATCCAGCGTCCCCTACTGTTGAGTGAATATTTTTACTGGGGGGGAGGGGGGGGGAGTACAAGGGAAATGTCAGCAACAGCTTCTAGAGCCAGCAGGCGTCTTCCCAGCCCAGAATGCTGAGACTGGGTCAAGCTACTGGGAATGCCTGGAGGATCAGGTGTCCTGGGACCTAATGGAGAGCAGGACAGCCAAGATAGAGTATTGTTAAATTGTTCGAGTAATACAATAAATAAGCAGAGGATACAGATCCTTCTATCTCCCCTGAAAACTTTCTGGGGAGTAGGTCTTCCATTCTGATCTACAACTTTAATAAAGAGCCTTTATCTTACCACTGTCGGGGCTGCAATCTGCTCCTTTTATATGCTGTCTACAAGAAGGCAATACCGTAACAAGAATTTATATTACTTAGTTCGGCTCACCAGCCACCAAAACAACACATTCTTGCCAGGAAGTGAAGCCAAAAGGGCTTGAAATTTTTTTGGTAGTCTTGGTTAGTGCAGTTGCATCAGAAGTTAATGCTGTGCAGTTCCCTGTGGTCATATCAATGATGTGTCTCACACTGCTTTACAACTCGGCTGCAATATGTCTTTGGTTTGGTTTCAGTGCATCTGATAACAATGAAAAATAAGTCTTTAGTTCTTTGCTTTACGGCCTTATAGTCTTGCCAGATGAATCAGCCAAACACTGCCGTGGTCAATGTGAATGAGGGAATCTCACCCATCTTTTACGCTGTCTGTTTCCACCTGTGACTCTGCTGTATTTATGCTGTAAAGTGGAGAAATTAATTTGAGGATAGTGAAGAAAAGCTTTTATCTATTACTGTGGTGGGGAACTTGTGGGCCAGATAAGACTAGTGATTTCATTTCACATGACTTAAGGTTGCTTAATTTTGTTCAATGCAGCTAAGGTTACAAGGAAAATCAAGGCTCTAATGTTTAGGGTTTTAGTTTTTCCACTATTCCTAACCACGTGATATGTGTTTCCAGATCATATGATGTGGTCCCCAAATGCAAAAGCTTTTGTTCCCTTCATGGTATTTATTAAAAGAAAAGAAATTTGTATTTGGTCTTAATCTATAACTTGCTGGAATGATTTCAAATATCTGTTCACCCTCTTTCAATGCTGAACAAAATCCCCACCCTGTTCTCCCAGTTTGAACATGGGATGGAAGTTACTTTAAAAAGGCTTTCACCAACCTGATTTTCCCTGGCCACAGATCATTAGAGACTCATCCTCACAGTGAAGAACTGCATTGTTCTTTTATGTCTCAGTCTAAAGACAGTTTAGCCCTTTTTCTTCTTTTTCTGTATTAGGGATCTGAGATAAACTGTTAAAAGAAGAAAAGGTCAAATGTGTTGTTTCTTTTTACAAGGAGGTAAACTAAAGAGAGTGAGATACTTGGGCTTCAAAGGGCTAGATCTTCTAGCTGCCTAGCTTGCAGGAAGTGGATGAGCTGTAGTGATTTATGTAAAATGAAGAGTTAACTTAAGGCTTCATCCAGCAATATGTTTCTCCTCTTTTATATCAGCAGGAATTGTTGCATATCAGTGGGAGATATGGGGTTACCTATGCCTTTGTAAGTCCATAGGTTAGTGACCTTTTTTTCCCAATATATAAGGAGGCATGTTATAGATAAGAATAAAGCATTCATGCGTGCATACATATGTGTGTGTTTGCATATATGTGTTCATGTATTTACAACATAATGTGTGGTAATACATATGTAGTGTTATTCTTCCCATATTCCTTGTTTGAAGGCCACAAATATAACATTAGCCTGCTGCTTCTGTGATTTTTATGAACTTTCTCTGGCTGTTCTAATTCTTTCATAGTTAATACTTCCTGTAATTCAGGCATGATACTGTACAATTGCATGGGAACTTGAAGCAGGGGAGAAGTCAGGCTCTTTAGTGACCTTTTCACTAAAAATTTCTCATGAAAGCAACTGTTAGCAAGTTTGGATGTGTCTTTTTATAACCTTTACAGTTCAGTGTGTGTCCTTCTAATGAGCTCTTCAATAACTCACTCCCTCTATCAAAACTAGTCATACTTAACATGTGGTTGTGTGGCCCTGAAATTTATTCAGTCTTTTTCAAAGCAGAAAGTAAGCAATGCTATGAGCCTGGTAAATGGTTTGTACTAAGAATTTTGTACCTAGTCACACCTAAGGTGCCTGTAATTCAAGTTTTCCAACAACAGCCAGCGGAAGATGCCTTCGCATCATCTTGGCATATAAGGCAAGCACATAATGAGGCTTTTCAAATACACTTACGTTCTCTCACAACTATTCTTCCAGACTTTTTTAGTGAGCAATATCTAGTAGAACTTGATTATTTTTTTTCTCCCTTGAATTTATCGGATTAGTTTTGAGACCATTTGAGCATTGCCAGAATTATTCTCTTAAACTCATATGTCACTCTAATCCTCTTGTTGGTTTTTTTACTAAAAAAAAAAAAAAAAGACGACACAGCTTTTTGTGTTTTTTATCATCTGAGTGTCATCTTTTTTTCAATCATGGCAATACCTGCTTACAAGGCTGGATTTTTTTTTTTTCCAAAATGTCTAGCTGGTTCTGTCCAATGTTACTTGTTGAAAAACATACCTAAAGATTTATCCTGATCCTATTAGAAATATTAGTGTGGCAAAAATATTTTTTTAGTATTTTTTTTAAACTGAAAAAAAATTGCAACCACTGGTGTTTTGTTTTGTTGTTTTGTTTGCTGGGGTTATTCCCCTTGGTTATGATAATTTTCTTTCTAAATGTAATGATTTTCAGTATATTCTAAAACAGTCCATCTCTGGTGGCGGTGACATACCCTGCAATCTGGGGCTGGTTTTGATGTGGGATCTCTGATAAAAACAAGACAATGCTTTTGAATTTGCCAGTCAGAGGTTAAGATGCTGGGCTTTAGGTAGGGAAATTTAGATTTCATTCCTGACTTCAACACGGTCTCCTTATTTCATATTGAACTAGCTGTTTTTACATCTACTTTCGTTGTATCAAGAGGGCTAATAGCACTCCTTTAACCTGCAAGGATATTACAAGGATAAACTTGCTAAAGCATCAAAGGAGCTTGGATAGCAGATTTCTGAGGGCTGTTGAAGCATCTAAGAAGAGCGATAGATATCAGCTACTTGCAGGCTTTCCTCAGTGTTTTTATAAAAAATTTAAAAATAAAATTAAAAGAGATTCTTTGATCGTGTAGTCTTAGTGAGTCTGCGTTGCTCCATCATCCTTCTCTGCAGATCTTCTTAACTGTAACAATAATTTCCAACATGAAAAGGCAAAGAAAAGTATTACTTCTAAGGAATGAAGGTTCCAGTCACGTTAGTTCAGTGCTTTGTAGGTCTTTCTCTTGGGGTGTTTCTGTTCTGCATTGCTGCAGGGTGTCAGATTCCCTGCATGCTCGTTTGGACCTGCTGCAGTTTTTAACATATCTTCTGGTCCCAGCTAAAGAATATCAAGGTCATGTCTTTCTTTTGTCCTTTTGTTCCTCCTCTTTTTTTTTTTTTTAATTATCCTGTTGTTTTCATAAATGTAGGGACTGCATTAATCAGCTAATGTGGCACTATTTGGGGGCTGTTGCATATGCGAAGGTTTTCTTTTGATGAGAAAGTTATAACAGTTTGCAGTAAAATGTATCCATGGGTCCCTTACCAGCAATAGCAGCCAAGGAATTACCAGAGAAAATCATTACTGAAGCAACAGTCCAGCTATGAACTAAAGGTGTTCCTCTCATTTATTCCGTTTAAGAGAAGGCATACGTTTCTTCCCCCATTATCTCTTGCTGACCAGAGCTCTCACTTGTGACTCTAGATGAATGAAGTGGTGACAGAATGGGCTGGGAGTTTTATTCTTGGATAGTTTGGTGACCTCTTTGGAGAAACCTGGGGAGTTATATTTTTCAGGGTAGGGGAACTTGAGGGTACTCAGCTAATAGAAGACATGTAAGACCCATCACTACCTAATGCTACCTATTGCTATCACTGGAGAACATCCTGAATTGAAATGCAAAAGAAAAGAACTGAAGACAGGATTTTATTTAATTTTTTTTCCTCTGACAAAAAAAACCCAAAACACCCTAATCTCAAAGTCACTTCCTCGATCCAGAAATTTGCTCTTCTGAGCTCCTTTTATCTGCAAAGTCTTCCCTTGCACTGTGTAGGTGGGGGCTTTGTTGCAGATGTGAGCTGGGGATGTTCTTGAGTCTGATAAAAAAATAGAATGTCACTCCTCAATTGGCTACTGTCTCTCTCTTCTGTGGAAATCCAAAATGTCTCTCAACTACTTTCCATTAAAGGAAAGTACAGATGCTGACGCTGGAATAGCAAAATGGCTTTTCCCTCTTGATCATCAGGACACCTTGCAAGTTCAAGTGGTTTGGTTAGTTCACATAAACTTTGGATTATCATTCAGTCTGAGTGGAAAAAGTCATCAGGACTAAGCTAGATATTTTATTCAGAGTACCTCATGCAAAATAAACAGCTCTATCATCTTCTCTCCCTTTGCCTGGAGTCCAGCCAGGCTTCCTGCAGCGTTGTCTAATAATATCTGTTCTTTCAATTAACTTTAGATACAGTGCTTAGGCAGACTAGAACTAAATTGCAAGTCACCCAGTCTCTCCTTTCTTGAATCAAAAGACTGCAATTTAACAACTCTCTTTGGGCAGAAATTATTTGTATCTGTGAAATTATGCCTGTGTTTTACAGACCAGCTGCAAAGATAAACACATGCTTTTCTTTATTCTGTCTGTGGGTTTCTCATAATGTTATACAAGCTGAAAACTAGGTATGGGGCCTGGTAAATAAAGATGACACAGCTGGAACACAAGGTGTCTGGAATGCTATTTATCATAGTACTCTTTCTTTTCTTTAGTAGCTATTTGAAGGCTAGCTGTAACTCCAGCTNAGAGGCTGCCCAGGGAGGTGGTGGAATCACCATCCCTGGAGGTGTTTAAAAAAAGGGTAGATGGGGTACTTGAGGACATGGTTTAGAAGTGGCTTTTGTCAGGGTAGGTTAATGGTTGGACTTGATGATCTTAAAGGTCCCTTCCAACCTCAGCGATTCTATGATTCTAGATATACTGAAATTTAAGAGTAACTTTTGGTTGCACCTGTTACTGATAAAGCAGATCTGTTTTATTAATGTGTATTCCAACTAGGCACTAATCATAAAGCAAATCTACCGTGCATCTGATTTTACAGGTGCCAAATTCGCTTGCTTAATGTGAACCAAGATGGAGTCCTGTTGTATAAAATAAAATGGGTCTCACTGCCCTCACAAAGAAAAAGAAATGCTAAGGTAACATGAATTTGTTGTTGACTTCTTAGCCAAAAGCAGCAAGGAAATCTGTACTGATAAGCATATTCACCTAGAAGCTCTGTATGTAAAGGGCAAAGTTGCAGAGGTGACAGACTAGATGTTTTGAGACGAATTTTGTTGCTGGAAAGCATAAAGGGTGTTAGAATTTGCTACATTTTTTCTGAAGAACAACTGGTGACATGCTCTAAGGTCAACATCTAATATCTTTTCCGTGCTCTTCTAAAAAGTCAGATAGTCCTTTCAGCGGTAACCTTTCTCACATTGAGTATGTTTGCTTTCCTGTCTTTGAAATTCATCTTCTCTATTTGTGATTCTGACAGCTTGTAGGATTACATTTTCCATATATCGATTTGGATGTGCTCCCTTTGTCATGTTTTGATTAAAAGAAGTATAGTTTTACTTATGCTAAGATAATGTACAGTGCACAGTAGATACGTAACCTTTTAGCAAAGTCTTTTCTGTTTTTATTTTTTTAAGAACCTTTGGACACCATTTTACCATTCAAGCTCAATTTAGTAATAATGCAAGAATTGTCTTTAAGGGTGACAGTTTGGTGGCTTGAAGAAAAGACTATTGTTTCCTCATCTTTACATAGACAGAAAATCCACTGAGAACACCAGGGAAATGTCCCTAAAATGTGAAATAGAAAAGTTCTTGGAAAAACTTGAGTAAACATACACCAAATATTTCCTATATGCATTTTGGAAATGATTCAATAAAAATGGGCTCACTGCATTCATTGTCATTTACTTTATAGTAGATAGCACTTGTAATTTTGAGGGCTTTTAAATCACGGCACAAAATCTGTGTCGGCACACATGCATGTACTTCTTGGAATATGAATTGGAAAGAGGCCTCCTGGGTCACTAACCGCAGTGTCTTTACTGTTTTAGGCCATTTATAAAATCTGTTTAGTTTTTCAGTGATTATCAAAAAGAATAAAACCCCATTACTCTACTACTACAATACACTTAAAACCACATAATAACATTCTATCATATAACGTATTTAAAAATAGAATTACCAAAGTGAAGCATAGTTTAATTATCATGAAGATATTAATTTGTCTGATTTTGAACACTTAATACTCTTTTTTTTTTAAATCTCCCAGGAGAAGGAAAAATGTGTGAGTGGATGGAGGGAATGATAAGAAACCTTCTTGTGTTCTAAGATCATTTTATAAAATAGGTCCTAATGGCAAAATATTACTGTTCGTTATCACTTTTACTAGGATTGAATGATATTATCTGATGTTGTTATTTTACAAAAAGGTATTAAATACGTAAAAGTAAAGTAATTCCTGTAATTGTATCAAACAAGGTGATAAGATACTGAACTGGAACCAGCCATTCCAGTCCTCTTTGATATATTCATCAATGACCTGGATGAGGGGATAGAGTGCACCCTCAGCAAGTTCACTGATGACACAAAGCTGGGGGGGGTGGCTGACACACCGGAAGGCTGTGCCGCCATACAGAGAGACCTGGACAGGCTGGAGAGTTGGGCAAAGAGGAACCTTATGAAATTCAATAAGGGCAAGTGTAGGGTGCTGCACCTCGGGAGGAATAACCCCATGTACCAGTACAGGTTGGGGGCTGCCCTGCTGGAGAGCAGCTCAGCTGAAAGAGACCTGGGAGTCCTGGTGGACAACAGGATGACCATGAACCAGCAATGTGCCCTTGTGGCCAAGAAGGCCAATGGCATCCTGGGGCGCATCTATAAGAGTGTGGCCAGCAGGTCGAGGGAGGTCATCCTCCCCCTCTACTCTGCCTTGGTGAGGCCGCACCTGGAGTACTGTGTCCAGTTCTGGGCTTCCCGGTTCAAGAAGGACAGGGAACTGCTGGAGAGGGTGCAGCAGAGAGCTACCACGATGATGAGGGGACTGGAACACCTCTCTTATGAAGAAAGGCTGAGGGATTTGGGTCTCTTCAGTCTGCAAAAAAGACAGCTGAGGGGGGATCTTATCAACACTTATAAATACTTGAAGGGTGGGTGTCAGGAGGATGGGGCCAGGCTCTTTTCAGTGGTGCCCGGGGACAGGACAGGAGGCAATGGGCACAAACTTGAGCATAGGAAGATCCACCTAAACATGAGGAGGACCTTCTTTACTTTGAGGGTGGCAGAGCCCTGGCACAGGCTGCCCAGAGAGGTGGTGGAGTCTCCATCTTTGGAGACATTCAAAACCCGCCTGGACGCGTTCCTGTGCAACCTGCTCTGGGTGACTCTGCTCTGGCAGGGGGGTTGGACTACATGATCTCCAGAGGTCCCTTCCAACCCTATGATTCTGTGATTCTGTTTACCAGTTGTGTTCTCTATCCTTTGGGCAAGCTGCTTTCTTTCCATCCGCTCTGATTGCTCTCTTATATTGAGTTCTGTGGAAAGATTTTTTCAGTCGCATGAATGGCTTTTACTATGGTGTGCTAAACAAACAAGGCTTCCTCTCAGTCTGCCCACTCTCTTCAAATAGTTTTGAAGCTATTGGTCAAATGCCACTAGATTTTTGATAGCTGGATGTCAGAAGTGTATATGAAGCTTTGTGGTAATGTAGGATTGGGCAGGACCTACATGATAATGATTTCACTGTTTCATGGGATTCCTCTCAGTAAGTGACTGTTTTCCACCTAGGAACGAATGAGTTCTTCCCTTGATGTCTTTTCAAGCAGGCTGTTGCAAACTTTTTGTGCTGCAGGCTTTCTCCTAATTTTCTCTCTACTTTCCATTAGAGCCAGGCTGTGCTGCTTCATTCCCTTGCCAGCAGTGACCTTGAGCTTTCAAATTTCTTTACCTTTCAGTCATTTTGTGTATCTGAAGACAGCTGTATTCCTGCTTCAGAAGACAGCTGCTTTCCTGGCTATTCAAGGTGAGCTCTTTTCATCTCTACAATGGCTTCTAAGTTCCCTGTGGTATCCTAGTAGCCAGCCTCTTCATCTGTTACTATTTGAACAAATTTCTCTTGAATATAGGTGGTCAGAATCATGTGCAATATTCTGGATGAAGCCTTGTACAATGTCGTTAGTAATCTTGTATCACTACTGTAGATACCTCATCTTTTAGATCCTAGGAGTACATTTGCCTTTTAATGGTCACACCAGATTAATTGCTCCTCATCATCGTCTGATTGACAACACACTTAGGGTCTTCCCCTCTATTTTTCGAAGTGTAGAGACACTAGCATAGATCAGATAGTCTTCTTGTTAATCCCTACAAGTATGACCTTGTACTTTATGATAGTACAGTCTACACAGAGTTTATTAATACTTCTCAGTTTCACATCATAAGAACATTTCATTAGCATAGGCAGGCCTGGATTTACTGGGGATGAGGGAGGAAAAGTGTCTATAGACCCCATCTCCATCTTATGTGTGCTTTCATGTTGTGTGATGCAGATTGGCCATGCGGCTGCACAATCTCCCCACGCGGATTGAGGTTGTGTCAGCCCTTGCATTGCTGCTTGCTATGAAGACGTATGTCTCTCCCATTTATGAGATCACAACCGTTGTTTTCTTTAACCAGTTCCTTACGCATGTTACAAATACTCCTCTTCTCCACCTATCTAGATACACATTTTATTATATCATAAAAAATCAGAATCTAGGCAGAAAAAAGGAATTAGTGGATTTAATGTAGAAGAAAGAAAACTAGAATTATCCTATCCAGAAAAATGAAGGACTTTTGTCAGAGAAATGTAGGTTATTTTGATGTAATCTACCTTAAAGTCCACAGTGCTTTTTATCATGTCTTCTGTTTCTCTCCGTTAAGATATTCTTTCCTTCCATGTCTGCTCTAAAGCCACGCTGCCACTAAGACCAGTCTGATGAGCTGACAGTTCCTCTAAGTTTTTGTTACTACGGTTAGTGTTCTCTAGTTACTGTATTGTCATCAACTCAATTGACTCTAGGAAAAGCATGCTGCATTTGCAATGTGAAACACCGGTTCCTCCAGAGCACATGAATGGGGATTCTGACCCTTTCAATCTGAACATATAAATCAGGATTCAGCCTCAACCTGGGGAGCGTAAGCAAAGAGCTAAACCACGTGTAGCTCCACAGATGGCTGTTAATGGGAGACAGCCATGCGCAGAATAGCTGCTCAGATCTGAGACAGCTGAAGCTCTCTCAGGAGGTACTTGTCACTTACTGTGCAGAGAGTAGGAAAACTACAGTACTAACTAAAGTTGAGCGGAATCAATCAGGGTCATAGACCTTGGAGCAAGGTTGTTCCCTTCAGCCTTTTCAGATATGAGACACCCTCCAAGGTATGATGATTTTGTCATTACGTGGAGTATAGGAAAGGGGTATGGGAAGAGTGCTGTATCCATGGAGAAAAGCCAAGGAAAATTAGAGAAACACTCACACTCTCCTATGGCCATCAATGAAACAGCCACTTTTTCCTGACGCGATGTAGCCCGCTAATGGACACCAAAGTGTTTTTAATTGCACTGGATTCTAGCATTTGTTGAGCTTTCCCTGAGTGTTCATTAATCTAATTGTGAGGCAAATGCCAACTTCAGACTAAAGGCGCCCTAAATGTCGCACCACCCTGTAAGCATTAAAATAAAGAGCGCTCAGGAATTAATGAGCATAGTGGCCACATTTCATAGGCGTAGCAACTGGTAAATCTCACCTCATGCCTCTTCAACACAAAATCCTCCTCAGTCAGCTGTGTATTGCCTAGGTAAGTCACTCCTTTTGCAATTGTCAGATAACTGCTTTTTATCAGTTTATAACAAACCACAGAGGCTGCCGATCACACAAGTTAGGGCTTTTGATTAGCTCTATACAACATAAGTTTCCTTTCCTTCAATAAAACCTGTTCAGCTTCTCTTCCAGTGTTTTCTCCGAAATTGTAGGATACACCTGACTGTCCCCTGAGATAACTTGACAATAGTGAGCTGACTCCTTTTACTTCTCTTTTCAGGTATAGTATTTCTATTTTCTCTCCTCTTTCATCTTGCTCTTTACCCTTTGCAAAATGGCAAAGGACAGCACTGTGACTGACGGTGTAGCAAGAAGAGAGGAGGAAAGGCTGTTTCGAAGGGTGATTGTAATTACCCAATTAACAGGTGACAGATTTAGCAAGGTTTATTTTGAAATAATAAGAAATCTTAACCATATTTTAACATGTCTGTGGTATATCTGAGAATAAGGAATTTGGACTATACCTGCAGTTACAGGAGATAGACTTTGGACACTGTAAATCGTTGGGGGACACATTCATCGTAGATTCTGCTATGATAATAAAAAGCTAACGCAGCTATTAACCATAAAAAGGTAATATTCCGTAGAAGGAGGGAACTGGTCTCATGTCTGAGGACAGAGCTGTGATCAGAGCTACATCCAGATTACCATTTCCAGTTCTAGTCCATATACAATGTGAAGCCCAACAGAAGGAAGGGGCTGACAGGGACTTCAGCAGTTAAACAGTGCAGTTTGCAGACAAAGACAGGCTTCTGACTGGAAAGGACAGGGACCTTTTCACTTTAACTCATTGTCTGAGCAGCTGGCTGCTGCTCAGCAGGCACCTGGGGAGCACCTGTACCCTTGCTAGGTGGGAGCAGGGCTGACAGGCAGCAGTTAACAGGGACTCCAGCGGTTAACCCAAAGATCTCACTCCTTAATATCAGTGGTCATCTCAGAGCCTGTTGGTTTTTTGGTGAAGCTGGCATAGGTTTTCCCCTTATGCACTACTTGGGACTGATAAACACTGAGTTTCAGCTGGTGCATTATGGTACCTAAGATAAGGTACCATTAGACCTTTCAGCATTTCCACACAGTCTGCCATCTTCTTTACCACTCTGAATAATTTTTTATCAGCAGAAAACTTTGGCGTCTCTCTCTGTTAATTACAGGCCCCTACAGTGACCTTGGGCATCAGTGTAACTTTTAGGTTCTTCTGTGAATTACAGGAATTGAGTTCTTCAGTAGACTGCAGTGCTTTAGTAATATTTAAGTTACTACATTCATAGCTAAGTGTTTGGATAACATGCAATGCCTTGTAATAATCAGGAATATGTCTTTCTGACACTAAACTTTGTGAAGCTTTAAAATACATTAAGCCCCTATTTTTGTACTGAGGCCCCAAATTACAATAGTGGGCACCTGAGTATATGAAGCCTTGTTTCCTATGCATTTATTTCATATGTCCTATCTCTCTGCAACAGTCATTCCGGCTTCCCACATGTTCTGTAATCCTCATCATTCAAGTACTTTTTATGTTCTCCCACATCTTTTACATATATGGGTTAAAACAGGACATATTGTGGCTGGTTAAGAACATACATATGTACAGACTGGCAAGACACCATACAAGCCCAGGCAGACCTAGCTTACGCCTTTTAAATATGTGAGGAATGAGTTTGGTCTGCCTTTTCCTCAACTAGAAGAAGAAATTAGAATAGTTATCTTGTTCAGTCACCTAACCATTTGACAGAAGTGTAGAAAATTATTATCTTGAAGATTTCTACTTCTGTGTTAAATTCGGTTGAAATTTGCCATGAGGATGAAAAATTATTAAAGCCAGATAGATGCACAGCTAGCTGTGCACAACAGCATAAACCATGCTGGCTTAGGAGACAAGATTTGTGCAAGGAAGGGACATCCTGCTGCCATCACTGCCCCCAGGAATCTAAGTTAGGAAGCGTGTGGAGAAAGTCTAGAAGATACCACATGGTGAGGGTTTGAGGACTTGGAAGTGACGGCAAAGACCAAAGGGGAGTGATCTTTCCCACTCTGCGTGCATGAGTGAGGGCGCAACTGCTAATTGTGGGGAGGAGGAGGTGATCAGGAAAGAATGATTTGGTCCAGAAGTGTCGATGCTTTTGAGCTTGAGGACATCAGCAGGTCTTGAACTTCTCCTGCTGTATCCCATGGTTACAGTGTCCCCATAGAATTTTTTTGTCTCTCTTCTCTTGGCCTTCATGCTGTATGTGTGACAGCAATTAAACAGTGAATATTGCTGATTACTAAAACTCTCACTGTTCTGTACGTCAGTCCAGTCCAAATGTGCCAACTTCACCTTTTGGCAGCATGTACCTATAGTTTCAGTAATTCTCCAAAACTCCTTTCACAGCCTTGGAGAGAGTACAGTTGAGCTCTCGGGGCTTATTAAGGTCATTTTCCCATTGAAATTCTGTATGCGGTGTAGCTGGCTGTCCCTGCTTCAGAAGAAATTTTGACAGGCAGCCATATTTGACAGCTGTATGGCTTAATGTGGATAAGTCTCTTAATAACTGACTTAAGCCTTGAACTTTTAAGACTGCCTAGTGATGTCAAATAAGAAAACAATTTTCGACTTGTCATGCTGAATAATTGTTGACATTGTACTACCATTTTCCTCCACCTTCAGCCTGTCAGCAAAGAACTGTGGGGAATTCTCGCCACCCCGTTTTAACTTTACTATTAATATAATCTATCTATTTTATTTTCTATCAAATGAAATTTGTAGTATTTTGCAGTTTCTAAGGCAGTTATATCATCACAGTACTTGGAGGTTGCAATTAAAATTTAAAAAAGTTTTTGTTTGATCTTTCTTGTGGGAGAAGGTGTATGATGGTGAATCGCAATGATACAGCGAACAGTTAATGTAAGAAAAACTTTTTTTTTTTTCAATCTATTAACAGTTTTCCTCAAATCTCTGGGATTTCTCTGACAACCCATATGATCACCTTACAAAATAAACATCAAAACACCTGACAGATTTAAGAGTTGTATGGGTTCTGTGCTATTAAGAGATAATAAGAAGTAAGTAATTTCAATAAATAATACACGTCAAGAAATATGGTCTCGTCAGTCTACAGTCAAGTACCATGTTCTAACTTTGAAATTTAGGGGAATCTGAGAAGGTCTCATGCTTTCATAAAATTTGGATACTACTTCCTTCCTGCAAGTGCTTATCTTAATAATTACCATATCATTACTGAAATGGCTGTCCTTTCAAGGTCGGGTTTTTATTAACATGTTTTTCTAGTAAATTTGGCCAGGATGAGCTGTCATGCAATGTGGTGAGCGGTTATTGCAGTTTTCTCCCTCCCATCTATGTGATACTTTCCAGCTAAAATGTACATGAGACAGAAAGGGATTCCTCAGCAATGGCAAATGAAATCATGGTGACAGAAGGATTTTCAATTTACCAGAAAAAAGCATAATGAAATCCAACAGCTGGAAGGGAAGGCAGAGACAGTCTTATTAGAAATAGGGTGCGCAGTTTTTACAATGAGGGATAGCTGTCTATTGGAAAAGCATATCTAAAAATGCAGTGAGATCTGTGTTATCTGGAATCTTTATATATAAAATTGGATGGCTTTCTAAAATATATATTCCAATTTCAGGGGAAAATATGAGCTGCTTGTAGAATTCCCCCTCC
>VXBH01006813.1:0-27403 GCA_013400035.1 Rynchops niger | reverse complement strand
CCCCCCCCCAAGTGGCATTCCCTAGTCTGTTCTGTTCAGTAGATAAAAGAAAAGTGATCGCAGTAGTCGTTTTCTCATTTTCAAGCTGATGAACATACGTTCTACTGGTCCTCAAAACTTTCACTTTTGAACAAAATGAAGAGGACAGGGAAACCATCAAGTTGATACACCTTGATATTTTAATTATTTTTTTAATCCTATCTCTCTTTGACCCTTTCTTCCCTGCTGAGAAGGAGATAGAGGACTCCTACAGATATCTTTCAACCAGTAGCAAAAATTCTTATTTTGAAAAAGAAATTAAAAAAAAAAAAGCTAAGTTTAAAATAAATTTCCATTTAGAGATAGGCAAGAAAAAAAAAACAAACAAAATCCAGTCTGTATTTATTGGAATTACTCTTTCTATTTTAAACCAGCACAAACTGATCTTTACATGTGGTGGGCGGCTGACGCTGACCTCTTAAATATCTGGTCCAGAAACTTCAAAGAGGAGTGATAAATGTTCAACTGCATCTACAGCAGGTCAAAAGAAAGGTGATCAGTTAATATGCAAACACCTTTGGAGATGACCTTTCTTATCACTAGTTCAAAACTTTTGTTGCAATAGTATTGTTGGAAGGAAGAGGTAATAAGGAGGCGGGTGGTTTTTTGCTGAATTTTTTTCACCACCTCACACGGCTTTGTTCCAGTTGAGCATGGGTTTTTGAAGAATTGCTTTAAATGTATAAAATAAGTTAACTGAGTTTGTGTCTCCTCCTTTTGTGTCTAGAGGACTAGTCATGTCTTTCACATTTATAGTAGTTTCCCATTGTTTCTGATCCACAGCCCCTGATGGGAGGGAGCATCATGGCTCTAACGAGGGCTTGTCAAGGTAATATTTTTTTCATGGTGAATTTGGAGATTGCTTCCTATAAGAGGTGTGTTCACGTATGAATTACCCCATGATCTTAACTCCCGAAGTTTCATCAGATGGATCAGAGAGACTATCACTGGAGACATAAACCTTCTACACATGCTTTACTACTTAATCGGTTCATATCCTGAGAAGACAAGGATTTTATTTTTTTTTTATTTCTCTTTGTCACAGGTATACATAGTAGCACCATTAATATGTATCTGCACTTCTGTAACAGGACTTTCCTATGTGCAAATTACACATTTATTGATAAAAATGCAAAAGGCTGACAGAGGATATTTTTTCCCCCGTTGAAATGCTAATGCAAAATTACAAAGTGTTTCTGTAAAAAGAAGCGTATTGGAATTTGGAGTGGTGCTTCATGCCCTTCTCTCCCCTAAAGGGACTGTAGTTAAAGGACATCTCTTTAATTGCAGTTTGAGATAACACTCTCCAAGCGCTAGGTACGGGGCAGCCAAGCTAACACAGAGCTATTAGCAGGTGGCTGGACCAGCTGGAGTAGAATTGCCACCTGCTACAACATTCACCATTAATTAACTAACTCATCATTAATTGCATGGCCTTCTAACTAAGATCATGTGCAATATTTGTATACTATCTAATAAAATCTTTGCCTCAGAAGGATAAATCTGAACTCTCATGGAGACTGGTTGTGGCCTAATGCTGCAGACATCAGATGTATGTTCAGAAAGAAGCAAATGTCCCAGAAATGCTGAGTTCATAGAGCCAGATCTCAAAGCACCAAGTCAACTACCCCTTGGAGTCAGTGGGGTAACATCACTTTTTGTTGGCTGAGGATCCCAATCAGGAGGGCTGTGTTCAAGGCAGCTTCATCACTACATGGATGCTCTACTTCTCTTGGGACAGAAGGTGGTTATCAACAAGACATCATGCTTCACAGTTCTCTACTGTAATACTAATCAGAAGCATCTTTGTTGTCAGCAACCCAGGAGTTGCTGTTCTTTTGGCTGCTGTCAGACGGTCTGGTGCTTGTTCTATCTCCTGTGACCCGTAGGCCAGACACTTAGGACTCTTCTCTTGTAAAGGCTGTCAGTCATTTTGCAGAGCAAGATGACTCAAAGAAGCAGGGTTTGAAGTATGAAAAACTGGCATGGCTTTGAACCTGCAAAATAACTTTTTAAAGTTCGTTTGGGAGATCTTACTGATTCCTAATACAACTCCTTAAATTCCACCTAAAAAATAGGCTGGCTACTAAATGTTTGCTGGTGAAAGGAGTGGGGAGATCTTCAGAAATCCATCTGCTAAAGCAGCACCGGTAGTGTTTGAAGATAGAATTTGTAATGCTTTTATGTCACCAAAAAGGAATATTTTTTGAACTTTAGCTTTGATAAGAAAGTCCAGTCAGTGCTCAGCTACCATATGAGTAGCTGAGACTGCTTCTGTGCAAGCATCCCTGGAAGAGAAATCCAGGGGAAGGCACTTTTGTCCTTTGTGCTTATACGCATATTGAAATCCTTACTCCAGATACTGTTACAGGTGGGAATCTCTGCTAAAATAACCATCAGTGTAGCCCAGCATGTTAGGATGTTTCAAGATCATATTTTTTTTTAACGTTGGATCTACATGATGTAAAGTCAGCATTTTCAGGTCCAGTTGTACTGCCCATCTAAATCAGGTTCAACTCCAAGCGGAAAGTCATTCATAGGGACACTTTATGCATGTTTTTCCACCCTGGTTTCTCCCAGAGAATTTTAGCTTGGCATTTTCTATGACCTTGTTTGGCTCACCAACAGAAGACATTCCTGTTTCACTAGACAAGCTCTGAGAAATGTTAGATTTTTGCATTTCAGGTTAATCTAAGGCTGGTACTCCATTCTGATTCTTAACTGCTGCTCTTGCTATGATGCTGAATATCAGGTTTTAGGCTGTTATAAGCAAACTTCTAATTTTCCAGGAATTAGCATCCTTCTGAAAACAGGTTCTTTTTAGTTTGCTTTCAATCACAATACAAAATTAAAATTCAGAAGGAAAACTCTACATCTTATTCATAGATTGAAGAGTATGTGATAGCCAATCATTATGATTTTAAAATACTGCTTACTTTGAAATAAAAAAATTACAGGTGCTCTGAGTTTGAATTATTCTTTCTCTGGTTTTGGAACGGAAACTTTTATAAATGTGCAAATAATGTGAGAATGCAATTAACTTAGTTTTCAATTTTTTTGTCATAATAAAGCAAAAATAACAGAAAAATGGAAGTACAGAAGTTAAATAAAATTACTAAAGAAAATAAAATAAGAAAATATACAATTGTAAAGAGCACAAATTGAGTAGGAAACTTACAAATCTTGGACAGAGAGAGAAACTGTATATGAAAAAAATAAACTTCTATTTTTATGTTCACTTAAATCTGCAGAGTAAAGGACAGTGCTGCTCGCTGCACGACTAGTTTAAAGAAAACAGAAAAACAATAGTTTTGAGCAGCAGCATGTTAATGTACCTTGCTACACCTTTTGGTTCTGTTCTCAGTTGAGTTGACAAGCTTTGTCTTGCAAGCTACTGAGGTGATTCAAAGTTCCTGAGCAAAGGAACAAGATAATTATTCTGATTTGGAAAGGGAATAGCTGTTCAGGCAAAAAAAGCAGTATTTCATAAAACATTGTCCCTTTTCCACTAAAAATGAGGGGGGGGGTTCTTTCTCAGGAATGTGCAGCTTGCTTTGGAACAGCAGCAGTGGTAACATGGATAACATGTTTAACAGAGAGGAAGCCTGACACCTAGTATATGTGTGTGGGTTTGGGGTATTTTGTTTGTTTTGTTTTAAAATCGGTGCATTTTTCATGAAAGGCAACAACAACAACAAGGTGGAGTGTGTGGAACAGCATTAGGTGGTTTTCTCTTATCAGGCTTTAAGACTTTGTCATAAATAGAAGGGTATTGGAGATACTTTCCAGAGAGAAGATTTTTATTCTTACGCTACGTTGTCCTGGTGTTTCCAGAGTGAAATCATAGCAGCTTTGCATCATTTTAAAAACTGATGGGTATTTTTTTTTTTTCTGAATGTTGCAATGATCCCCATTCCTAACTAATTTGTACAAGTCTAATCTCACCAAGAAAATATCTGTTAATCTCAGAAAAGAAAAAAAATATTAAGGGGGTTTAATTCTATGACTTTGTGATCTTTGACTTTACAGGGACTCTGGTTAGGTCCAAGCTTGCCTTGCGTTCTCACCACAGCCAAATCTTGCTATTTTGTGGTAAAGTTTCCATGCATTGTGTCTTTTGCCGTAGCTGTAATTCATGATCCAGCCATGGATCCCTGCCATGTTATGACATCTCTCTCCTTTCGCAAGGAAAGAATTTATTTCACTGAAAATTAAGTGTTTGCAGCTTTCATCATAATGAAGTCTTGATTCTGGTACCTTTCTAAAATTGAAGGTTAAACGTCTGGGACGTGATTTGAAGATCCTTATGGCTAAGGTTTCCCCCATCTAAAAGAAACCTTCCTCTTCCACCTGGCAAGATCCACGTAGTACCTGGCAGGTAGTACTCTTAGAGCACATTGTGTTTTGTTGTAAAGATACAGCACTTCACTCCATCTGTACAAAGGGCTTCCTTGTATCATCATTCAGACTTGGCAATTTCTTCCCTCCTTTAACATACTTTCAGCTTTTTACTTCTCCTCAGCAATATGATTAAGCATATAAATTATAAGACAAACTGTTAATAGAAAAATAAAGGTTGTATAGATAACATAGGACTAATTTATGCCAGAAATTAGAGTGATATTTTATGCAGTTATTCAAAATAAGTAGACATGCAAGTTATTCTATCACTTAATAAATTACCATAAAGTCTACTCTAAATCTAATATCTTTCAATTCCTCTAAGAAAATGAATATTCTTATATCAATGACTTAATCCTCTAATAACTTCCACACAGCAAACTTCACTTTGGCACAAACACAAACAGTAATAGAGTTAATAGGAGGTGTTTTTCTATACCAATTAAATTTGACCTTGAAGACCAGACAGTCAGCTGATACGAGGTGGTGTATACTCTTTTAGGATATTGTTTATGATTAAATCCTATGATGATGGTAAATATAGTCCAGGGAGATATAGCCTTTTTATCTTTTTAAAGGTAGACTGATATATGATTATTTTCATAAACACTTACTAAAACTAATTTAAGAATTTTAATTCAGGACCTTTGTTTTGACAGAAAAGGACTTTGCAAGGTACCTTTGTTAGATACTGTTTCTCAAATTATTTTCTATTAAAAATGAAATATTCGTAACAAGTCTTTTCAAAAAATTTCCATTATTGTGATATTTTTTCAGAAAAAAAATAACTTATTTCATTTCCATAGAAATTACTTATTTTGATCTGTAAATTAGAAAAAGATATTTCATTCTGTTCTATACAGCAACTTCCTTTAATAGTTTTATATACAATGATAGAGGGCTTTGACTATTGTAGTCATTAAACATTGATTGCTGTATCATGTCTTGAAATTGTATGTCAGTAGTATATACGTTATGAAACAGAGGGAAAATTAATTCTGCATAGGAGGTATTTTAAAATGAATTCCTTTTTGAAATGCCACATTTCAGTAGAAAGCTTTTATCAAGCGATGTTTTTCCACAGATTCCTGAGATGTTATTTGCGTTCTTGCCAACGTGGCATGAAAATAAAACTTTGAAACATTGAGATATTCGGGAAGAGGCAGGGTTGTAGGTTTTCTGTTGTTGTTGTTGTTGCTTTGGTTTTTAATCATCTGATCTTCCTGTAAAGCTGTATAACTTCACAAATCCAGTTTGGTGGTCCATATGGAAAAAGCACTTAAAGGTCAAATACAGTGGTTTATGCTGCTTGAATCTTAGATATAGGTAGTAGGATGGCTTCTGTTTCTTGTGAGAATTCTCCTTATTCACTTTTATGCACAAAAAGGAAGTCTTGGTTAGCATAGAGCTTGGCCTTATCCAGTTCACATGGGCAACAAACAAGTGGGTCTTTTCAGGTCCTCCCGAGCTCTGGTTATCTCAGCATTCACTTTCTCCTGGATGGCCACGAGCACCAGCCTGATCTCTGCTGACCGAGTCTGAGATTTGAGTACCCGTCTCAGAAATAAATTTAAAAAGTCTTTAGTATTTTACTGAAACATAAGTAAATGAACCTGTAACTCAACAACACTGTCTGGTGTTGAAGGTTGGCACAGCTATTTAGTAATTCCAAGTACTTTAACCGTTGTCATCTTATTAGTGTCAGCTGATTGCTTTCTTGATTCAAAACCCATAACCATTCAATCAGACAAGGTTGAGCTGCAGCAACAATTGGATTTAAACCTGGATGCTTAAGACTTGACGTTATTTTTATGCTGTATGCCTTCATAGCAGTATGAAGATACTGGCAGTTAATATACGTGCTTCTCAAAGTCCTGAAATACGTTTTAATAATCAATACTATCCCGATATTTTCACTCAATATTTTTTGTGATAACAACATCATCATCTTTTTTCATCACTGATCAGAGTTGTCCTTATATGATTTATGAATGTGGCATCATATTTAAAATGCATACATATTAAGAAATACTTTCATATAGTACTTTCTCTTGTGCTAGTTTAATCTGTAAAATGGATTCTGACTAAATCTGAGCTCTTCAGAGAAAATAACATTTCCTGAAAAAAGTGGATTCAGCAACTGTTATCACCTGTATCATTATTAATGTTTCACTGGACTAATATTACCTGTAAAATAGTAAGGACTTGTTTGTGAAGCGTTACTGAGGTTAGGTCTTCGAAATCAAGTAAACCTGTTAATTTTAAAGTGGATTACTAACCTGAATTAGACTGTGAATAATACTGTCAAAGAGGATTAGAGCCATTTTAAATTGGTTCAACATAATTCACGTTGTAAGTCAATGGAATTAAATTTAGTTGAATTTGGATAATTATTTATTTATTTATTTATTTTTAAAATCTGGATCGCCCTGTAAAGACCAGTTCTCCTGTGACAATGCCTGATTAAACACTCCATAATTTAAATGGGCAAAGCTGATGGAAAGCAAAATGCAGAGGTGAGGCAAGCTGACCTGACAGTGCTAGAACTTGGGGTCCTCTTGTGTCCTCCCTGTCCACCGTTCCCAGGATGAACCTGTTTGTCCATGTTGGTGAGATACTACTTTTGACCATGGCACCAGCTATGCAGAACATGCGGAGGGAGGTGACCTTTCCCACAAGACTGTAAATCTTTCCCTTTGCTGTGTGCATGGATGACAACTGTATACCTAACTCTTCACATAAATTATGAAAGCACTGGATTTAGGTACTCCCTCTAATTCACTTAATAAATCAATGAAACAAGCTTTCTGAGACATAAGCTTCCTGCTCTTAAAACAGGCTGAACACTGGCAGACTAGTTAAACAAAGATGCTCCATATGAAAGGGGAGATGGGAGCAAAATATGTGTGATGGGAGAAGATGGCAAGTGGGGTCTGAGTCTGCTATAAGGGTGATGGATAAGGGACAGAGACAGATAAGAAGCAGCAGAGCTGTGAATGTTCTTGCGGGCCGGGAGAGTGGTTGGGGAGTTGTGTATTGAGGGCAGCCAGCGGAGATTCAGGGATAAGAGTACAGAGTGATACATAGATGCACCACCAGCAACACTGAAGTGTGAGTAGAAATTTCACAGGATTTCAGAGCTAAAGCCAAAATATTTTTGTACTTTGTTTTTTTCATAATAAAGGAGAAATTTTCAAGTGTGTGTATATATATACACAAAAAGAAACCCATAAATTTTCTTCTAGAAATTAGAAGTTGGTCTCAAACAGAAACATCATAACTCAAGCTTTCTTTTTTCCATTTTTTTTATTTCCCCTCAGCTTTCCTTCCACCCCTTTTTCCACAGGAAAAATTAGGGAGAACGAAGATACTGAGACTATGAGGGGTGAAGGGAATCCTTCTTTTCCTAACACAACTTTTTACAAGCTAAAAAAATGCTAATAACTTTGGAGTTTGATTTTTATTCTGGGAAAGAAACGCCTACAGACTAACAGGAACAGCAGGGAATTTAATTCCTGTTCAATTCTAATAAAAACAGAGAAAGAAATAAGTCACAATGACAGAGATTTAGCTATTGGAAGACACTACCAGAGGATATTATGGATTTTGCAGATTTTGAGTCTGCAGACAGGGTTTGTTAACAGGGGTTTTGATTATCTGTTCTATAAACCTTTATTGTCTTGAAGTAATTGAATGTTGCATTGTTCTGAAAGTAGAAAGTTTTGGAAAGGGACCTGTTAGGTGCAATGGAAAACACCCTGGTGGTAGGAGGTGGGTGGTCAGGCAGCAAACTGGAATGCTGCTGTTCTTGCAGCCCCTTCGTTACCAGCCCAGGTACTGTCATACCCTGGCCTCTGCCCATAAATTTCTTGGGCAGAAAAGTAAATGGGTGTAGGCAGACGCAGGTAGAGGCAGGACAGACACAGAGGGGTGGGGGAGAGGAGCTGGGCTTTCTGCAGGGCAGGAGGGGTTTAGGGGGAAGGGTTGCTGCGTGTGTACCTGCAGAAACTGTGCAGGGAAACAGAGCCCGGTAATGACGCGGGAGGCCTGGAGTGTTGTGTGGCATGTGCCGAAACGTCTTTTGTAGTTGTCTTGGGTTGATTTTTTTTTTTCTGTTTCTTAACAAAGGTAGCAACTCTCCTTCAAGTAAAGACTGGATGACCCTTGGTAAAAAATGAGGTTTTGTTAAACATTAGGGTTCTTTTTTTTTCCTTCTCAGCTCAGGATAGCAGTAAAAGGTAACATCCTCTGGCATTTTATATGGGAAGGAAAACTTGATGAACTAATGATCCCTCCTAGCCTCAGATCTATGAATCTATTACCAAATTGACTTATCAAGATTAAATATTTGTTTGTCTTCCACTTCTCTTGCTCAGCAAGAATAACAAAGGAAGTACTTGTTATGTTCAGGCTGCTGAGGAAAAAGTGATATAGAGCTGCAATCTTAATTATCTTTTCATTTGCTTTATCCCTGCTTTTCTGGAGCACTGTCTTACTATTATTACAATTAATACTGATCTGTATAAAAGATGCATAGCTGCAACTAGAATTCAGGGAACTCTAACAGCAAAAGCTCGTCAAGTGATTAATGCACGTGTGGCATTTAGGCTGGCACATTTTTATAACCTGTCTAAGTGGCACTGACACTGGTAGATAGCGAGCTCTCAAACAGTTACAGAAAATGATTATAGATAGGGTCACCACTGGTTACAATGATGGGAGTAACTGATTAATGACTTGAAACTGTAGAGAAAGACCAGAGATTAAAGTTGGCAAGGCAGTCAGCCTGTGCTGATGGAAGACAGATGGTTTCAGAAGAGATGATTTTCGTAACCTGAAGAAATACATGAGTGAATATGTGCAATAACAAAACCAGATAGAATTAGGTTTTCAATGTTATTGAATGGTCTGTATCACCACTGTGGATCTAATGAAAGATCAATGAAGATAATACAAACAAATGTTTCTTATAAAAGAAATTGCACTTTTTGAAAGTTCAGCTGGTACCCTGTATGAATCAAATGCTCACTTGGTGGAAATCAGTATAGTTCAGTGGGATACTATTAGCTCATAGCATTGCAGAATCTACACCTGAAACTTCAGGACTTCTTTTGCATTGGCATCCTGTTTTGTTACCCTCCAGTTGAAATCAGCATCCACTCAGTAACAGGAGCTGCTCTCTGAGGCATCTGTAAAGCATAACAGAATACCACAGAATCAGTTACCTAGTTTCTGTTTTTATCATCAAAGACATTTACTTAGCACCTACTGGAAGCAAGCGAGCTTCCCTCTGCTTGTTTTTCATTCAAGAAGGCTCAAGTTTTGTCTTCATGTCAGTAAATATTTATGTGCTTCCCTAGCTAAGACCGAAAGGAGAGTTTAAAGAACTTCTCTGCCCTGAGGAGTTTCTGATCCATTACAAATAACAACTTTCTTAAACTAATAATGTTTACTATTTCCATTACATCTAGCTGGAAATATATGCCTATAGAAAGAAAACGTCCAAATCCTGCTCTGCTTCCAGGTTGCTTACAGTATTCTTTGTTATTGCTTCAAATTTAGAGGACGTGATTGTTAAGCGACATTCATCTTTGAAAAGGTAGTTTCTGTGCATTTCAGTGGAAGTGCTACAATGAAATTATCACTTTGTTAGGAAAGTAATGTGTCAGGGACAATCTTGTCAATTATCACACAGTCTTTAGTCTCTCAATATGAAAAGAAATTATTGAGAAAGTGATGAAACTTGAGCACCCCAGGAGTCCTTTGGCTTCCCTAGATCTGATTTAGCCAAGGTAAATTATTGACCGCGTGCTAGACTTGTCCTCCGGTAACAGCAGAAGATGAAAGTCAAGGCTGTGATTGCCCCTTGTGCCTTCAACCCTTTGCAGTGGTACCAAAGCGCGCTCTGTGTCACTGGGAGATGTAAAACGATTACATTTTGTCAATGAATCTTGAAATCCCTAGAAGCCCGTTTAGTTAGGAAACAAAGATCATGATGATTAAAAAGTTTTCTGGAATTCAAAATGAGCATGACTTTTGATATATGTATTTTTTTTTTCTTTCTCTTTTCTAAAATATTACCACTTGCTCTGTGGGATCATTATTACTTTGCTGTGCCTAAGGAGTTTGATATATCAGACTGTGATATTAACTCCGGTCACCTCCTGCTGAATGTGTACGTGTTTAATATATGTTTGTAACCTCCGATATTTGAATAAGGGTTATTTGGGTTTCGATACAACCTAAGAATCTGTTGCTTTTCCACATGCCTTTCACTCATGTAGACAGCAATAGTTAACTAATAAAATTTATGTTGGTATTTTAATAACAGAAGTCTTTAGAGGAGGAAAAAACAAAACATTGGCCTAATTATTAAAGCAATGACAACTCTAAGACTAAACCCAGAAGTTTACATCTGAAGGAGGGCATCAAACCACCTGTTTTATGTATGCTCCAGAGACTGGATTGCACACCAGTACTTGATTTTTTTTTTTCCAGTTACCAGAGCCCATGTACCATTTTGACAGCAAAACTATGGTTAAGTGGGTTAAAAGATGGCAGAATAGCTACAAGTATGAAGAGTTTTGCTTGTCTCCAAGTGATAGACCCAAAATTACAGTAGGTGCACACCTATGACTGATTTCCTTTTGAGGATCAAGAAAAGGAGGCATCGCAGGAGACAATGATGAAAGTAGCGTAATTTTTCAGTGTTAAATTGTGTGCGTTTTATTGATCCAGAGAAAAAGTTAAAGAAGGAATACACATAGCCATGTTAAAAGAAGCAGTTGCATTCTGCTGCTGAAAGTGCATCAATATGCCTGTGCTTTGTAGCAAAACCAGGGGTGCGCTTTCAGCACTCTCTGTGAAATTGGTTCACATATGCTCCATAATTCCCTAGGTTTTTAGCAAATAAATCCCACAAAGACACCATGTTCCAGTACAAGCAGTGCAATGGCTGCAGCCTTCAGGGATGCTGCAGCCTATGGTGGATGTGGGCTTGGGCACTCTGAATGAAGTGCACGGTCTCTCCAGTACTCCGTAGTGCCCGTTTCAGTGGGTGAGAAAACAGGCAGGAGGATTTTGGTGCACAGGAAGAAAGTGGTGAGATCAGGATTTGGGGTTTACAGCACAGGTTAGGAGAGGGGATGTCTGAGATTCGTTATCATCATTCTCTGGTTTTGACTTTGGAGCTTCAGTCCAAGATTTAGATTTCCATTTGTCCAAAGTGCCTGGATACCTAGCAATGTGTCATCTGCCTCCAGTATTTCGGTTGTATGTCGACACTTCTCCAAGCACATGCAAATTAGTTGCGTGTAAGTTTGACAATTCATGAAAGTGTGGGAGACTGCCTTCATGTGAACTCTTCCGTTGATTTACATAGGTGTAATCAATCTGATATTTCCCAAAGGCACTGGCATTGTTGTGTTTGTGTATGGTGTAGACCGTATTTCTATTCAGGAAATTCAGAGAAGGCACCACTTCCAAAGAAGAGATCATTTCACAGTTCATCTGGTCCTAACCTTTGTAAGAGTGTTCAGGCTCTAACAAACACCTTGCTAAAAAACCCAACAAAACAATGCACAGATGACGTTTCTAGCATGCCATAAATCACAAAAGCAATGAAGCCACTAGTTTCTGATGAAAAGAACCTTACATGATCTGCCAGCAGAAAGGATTTTCTGTAGGTATTTATATGGAATAGTGCTTCAGATAGGATTGATTTCTTTGATCCAATTCTGAGCTCCTCCTAGTGGGTGATTTTGCAAGGCTCCTGCAACCTCAGTATGAAATAAATGTTTAAATGAGACATCAAAGGAAGTGTTTTCATAAAAAAAAAAGAAAAAAATCCTAAGGGAACAGTTGCTTGAAGTACAGATTATAATGTATGTCAGAACCTGCAGATTTTTACTTTTAGAGGTTCTTTGTTTGCCCTAAGGTCTGTGGTGGGGCTGGTATATACTGCCCCAGTTTGGGTCATTTCATGGCAGTAACTCCTCCATCAGTAGGTTTTGTGCTAAAGCTTTTGGAAATCTTTCATACCTATTCGGACTCCTTTCTTTCTTATCTCTCAGACTAAGGCAAGATACACAGGTCTTGGTTTTGGGTTTTTTTTGGTTTGGGGTTTGTTTGTTTTGGGGTTTTTTTGTTTTGTTTTGTTTTGTTTTGTTTTTTTTTGTTAAACAGCCACCTCACACATCAAGCAATTACTTTTTATCTAAATAAGATTAGTGCCAAAAAAATAGTGGATAAAAACAGGTCCACTTACAGACACATCCTTTGAAACCTGTCTGCATATTTGTCTCCTTTTCATTCTTCTTTCTCATTTGAATGGTTTACAACATGGTACTGTATAATATATAGCAAAGAAAACAATTTTATTCTGATTAGAATAGCAGGTAGAAGTAAGAATGTGGCCAGTCTAACCTGTATGATTTTTCTTTTCTAATGATGTCAGCGAGATGATCCTTGATGCTAATGCCTCTGAAAATTTCAACAAACAGAATTTACAATCATCCAGACAGAGATAAGACCAGCCATCACTGCAGTCTTTAGATGTATGGTTTTAGCTGTTACAAACTCAAGGCTGTTGGTCCTTTGCCAGCCAACATATTAGCACCATCTTTATGCATTAGGTGTTGGTAGCAAAAAAAAATTAAAACTTGAAATGTATAGATCTTCCAAGAGGAAGTTTGTTTGTTATTTATGTAACTAACCTTTGCAATTTTGCTTTGTTGTTTGAGAGAGTGTAGTCTCCATAAATAACAGGTAAAGTTCTAGGCTTATAATCAGTCAGCTGTTATTTAAACGAATTGGAAAGTGCTTGTTTCAAATCCAGACCCAAAATAAATATCAGTAGTATCAGCTTCAAGATTTCCTTTAAAGCAAGATTTATTGCCTTTATTTAAGACATTAAATTCTGAAAAACCTAGACACAGTTTCAGGAAAACCTGAACTTAAAAGACCACGAAGAATTTTTCAATGAGTTGCAATATTCTCAAGGACCTGTTTCTCTTCTGACCATGAGTCTATCAGGGTATATCTACAGCAATTTTAAAATAATGTCATTGACATAGATTAAGTGCTAATTTGACCTTTTATTTTAGTAAGAAGTATTTCTGACATACGAGGGAAAATTGAATAAGGTTTTTCAGTTTGATACAGGCAGACTGACACAGCTGGGCTGCTAGCTGAGGCCAGCACAAAGCATTTGCAGATGGCTTATCACAGAAGATGCTAGCATCAGAACCACTTCTGGTATTAAATCAGACTTGATCAACTTTTTTTTTTCTCCTTTTTTTTTTTTTTTTCCTGAATTAAAGAGAAGAAAGTATAAACACAGTTTCTAGGTTTGGGTTTTTTTTTCCCTTCTTCCTAAACTAAATGCTTAAGTATGGCCTTAGAAGAGGATTTTCTATATGTAGCAACTGCTGCATTATTCTTATCAGTGGTATTCTCTCTAGTCAAAAGAAACTCCTTTTTTGAAGCATCCAGAGACAGAAACTGCCATCATCAGCTACTTGAGTGTCTCTGACACCCTGACACTCTCTGATTTCCCTCCTTTGGGTTCTTCCCAGCTACTCTCCCTGCCTCTGGCTCAGGCTGCTCTACCAGAGCTTTAGCTAATGTTCCCGAGAGCTAGCTGCAGTGAGAGCTGCTCCAGGGCTGCTGGGCACCAGTTTTGTCCCTCAGCAGAGTGACTGAAATGAACTCTGCGTTTGCCACAACTTTGCCATGACCCTGTCCAGAAATGCTTTGTCTCTAACTGTTGCTTTTGATCTCGGGGGAAGCTAGGAAACATGTTTTAGTGGGGAGACATGTGGGATGCATCTAATGGGGGGGAAAAAAAAAAAAGAAAGGATTATTCTATTTTATCCATGATGTTCCCGATATAATTTTTTTTTAAAAAAAAGCAGATTTCTGGAAATTCAGACTTCTTTTCTCCACATTAATAACATTCAGGACAAAAGGCAGATCCTGAATTAATTAACATGGAATATTTTAGGTATTGTTGTTCACCCTGCTTCAGTTCAGAGCAGGTACAACTAGGTTAGGTTGTTCAGGGTTTTGTCCATTTGAGTTTTGAATATCTCAAAGAATAGAGAGCCTTCAAACTGTGTTTCACTACAGACATTGGGTTTGATTCTCCCTGGCCTTTTGCCTCCTGTAATTCTTATCGCCTGTGCAAAAGTGGCTATGAAATTCTTCAGGGCTGAAAGGCATTTTCTACGTGCATTTTGCAGAGGCGTAAAAAACTGCACTTAATCAAATCCTCAAATCTTCCCACAACCTTACAGTTTAGACATATCTACAGGATTTGACCACTGTAAGCTCCTCAGGGGAGGCACGGACTAAGGAGTTCCTGTATTCATCTTGAAAAATTCCTCTTCGCTTTTTGTCTAAAATTCTTCTCTGAGGAGTTGGTGGTGGCCTCTTGACCTGAAAATATCTTCCAGTTCCATTTTAAGACCTATAATCTTTCTTCTAAGAAGCCCAGCTGTAAGGCATCTGCTTTCTCTGATAAAGGATCTGCCGTTTATTTCATTACACAGCTTCTCTGTCCTGAAGGTTTCTAATCATCCTGGTGATATCAATGCAAATTCCCTCTGAAAGTCTCAAATTTTAAAGATTTGTGGTAAGCAGAGACAAGATGAAATAGAGATCATACTTAAACAAGGTATATTGTGCCACGGTTCAGGCACATCAGAAAGAATTTTTGCAATTTTCAGAGCAATACTGTAAGACAGTTAATCCATTGGGAAGATGTTAGTTTTCTATTTGATACTAGTAAGAATTAAAGGTGCTAAGCACCTTCCAGGATTAAGTCTTCACAAAATTACCTCTCAGTTTGCTCTTATACTGAGTCACCGTTGTTAACTTTAAAATAAAGCACTTGGGTTTTTTACTTTATGCGTATAAAGAGTCATGACGGTCTGTTTCAGGCATGTCTGTATAACGTGATAGTATTTCCACTTAGATATAAATTAAGATATATAAAAATAAAATTCATCATCTAAAAAAGACGCATTGACTAAATCTAGTCTCACCTTTTGAATGACAAATACTTTGCACATGTTTCCTTTTTTGGACTAAAATTAAGATTTTACATGTTATATATGAAGATATGATTCAGCAGCAGCACAGTTTCTCCACTGTCAGATATTTTCATGAATCTGTTCCTTGGCTCTTGCTGCCGGTCCATATATAATGTGTGGTCTAAGGCAGTGGATTGTGATGGACAGGGGATCCCACAGTCTGCTCCCTACAGAGCCACTTCCCTCCTGCTGCACCTGTCTGCTCCTCCATGCCCCATGCCAAAACCGGTTTGTTTATGTTTAGGGATGGAGGAGGTTCTTGTACCTTAGCTATAAATCAGTATTCCACCATTTCACCTACAATCCTGACCCTCGAAGTAATGTTGGGGAGGTGGAATGTACATTTTGGAGCAATTGGAGCTGGAGAGGGACTCCAAGCTTTCAGAGGAAGAGGGGGACAACATTTACTGGGTAGCTTTCTTTTGTTTCAGTTGATTGTGTGCATCCAAGCAAGGGGGAAAGTTGGCCGCAGTATGAATACCACCTGCCAAGAGAAGCCTGGAGGCTCTAAAACCCAGGTTTGCTCTTTTATCTGCAACTGGAACTCCACCCCCTCCGACGGCATCACTGCTGTAAGAGATAGGCTGTTTATCGCTGGAGGGGAGAGCATACAGACAGCTCCCACTGTCAGCACAACCTTATGTTCCCAGGTTGTCTCTCCTCCATGCAGTCAAACATGCTTGACCTTACTTAGTAAACATAATACGGCAAAAGTCATGAAGATAATGTTGCAGGCTGAAAAATGAGTATGTGCAGTACCTCGTGCTGTCTTCTACCATCATCTCAAATGTCAGGCCAGTCTTCATTAGATATAAGACCAAATGCATCCTTTTTCCCTCCCTTAGTGGCAATTTCTCCCCATCCCTCTTTGTTCTGTATTTCTCTCTCTCTCCTCATCTCGAGGTTCTCGGCAGCTTTAAGCCCAGTTAGTGCAGTGACACCTCCCTATTTTAGGTAGCTTAGCAGGGCAAATGCATGATCCACAATTCACAGCTTTATTGTGCTTAAACATGTGTCTGTATGGCAGCAAAGACTCTAGAAGTTCTGTGATATTATTGCTAGTAAGATGAATCAAACCCAGATTTTCTTTGCAGTTCTTCCAATTTGCCCCTCCTCTGATGATTCATCCTAAATGGGTACGAGGGATGCATATCCCACTTCAACAGTTTCTCTACATTGATTTTCCAAGTTATTAGATCCTATATTTCAGTAATTATTTCTCCTGGTTTATTCTCCTATACTTTATTGGTATCTCCAGCCTTTTAGCGCTTTGGGATGCATAAAGCAATTTACAAATGCAATTAGATAGAGATAAAACATACGTAATGAAATAAAGATATCATAAAACATTAAAGAAAATCTTAGTGGTCTAGTGACTGGAGCCATGGGACAACAGTAGGAGCTTGTTTCTTCTTCAAAAACTAGCCTGGGCAGATTACGACAAAACTATTTCATTGAAGACTAATTATTTGCTAAAATGCTGAACTGAAACACAAGACAGCGGGGTTCACTTTCTGGATTTACCAAGAATTAGGGATATGACATTGCACAAATCCCTTGGTTTCCTTTCTTCCTACCCAAACAGGGGTAAGAACACCTTTATTTTTCTGAAGGCCTCTGTATTTAGACCAAGATTTATTTGGCATAGGGATTTTTTCTTAATTACCAACAAAAGGGAGAAGATATGGGTAGCTGGGGTCACCAAATGAAGTTCTATGTCTGATGGACTATGGACAGCTGAGGGATAGCAGTTTAGGAGATGTTCTGGAACAGACTGCCCAGAGAGGTGGTGAAATCTCCGTCTCAGGAGACATTCAAAACACACCTGGACGCGTTCCAGTGCAACCTGCTCTGGGTGACCCTGCTCTGGCAGGGGGGTTGGACTAGATGATCTCCAGAGGTCCTTTCCAGCCTTACGATTCTGTGATTCTGTTTCTGTGATTCTTTGTTAATAAGGTGTCCTACAAGACCCTAGGATGATGACAATGAACTCTCCTGCTGTCCTCTTGGTCACACCATAGATTTCATGGCTTGAAGCTATGCTGTTTCATAAAAATTGGTGAGAGAGAAGTGCGTCTATTGGCTACATTTACATAAGGTTGTCTTATTTTGCTAGTTCCTCATGAGGGATTTCTGTTTCTGGTACATACACAGAAAACCCCCAGACTGAGAGAACAATTTATCCAGCTGTCCTTCCCACCACCTGCCTCCTGCAAGCCTTTCCATGCCTCTTCTGCCACTTAACTGGAAGCCTGTCCAATTAAATACAAGAGATTGCTATATTCTCATCATATGCTGATTAAAATTCAGTCTCCAAGATCAACGCATACTGTTTTCCCAGACCCCAATGTAAAAGAATCTTGCCTTAATAAATAGATTTAGTGAAATTCTTTACCTGAACAATATGACCAATCTCATCTGAAAATCTAGGGTTTTTTAGTTATTTTATATTTATCCTGAATAGCTTGAGAATCCAAACAATCATTCTCAATATCACAGCATATTGCTAGTTACTGTTAGGGTAGAGGAAATTCTTATGATTTCCTAGTGGGGAATGCAGACATGATTCCTTTCATAGAGCTGAACATTTAGAATCATGCCCTTCAGTTAATGTGCACAATTCATGCTTCTCATGCTACACTATGCAAGAGAGCAGAGCAGCAAGGGAAGAAAAAAATAACCCAATCAATAAAAGATCTTTCTCCATGTTTAAACCTTTTTGAGGAGCAGGGAGGCTATTTATTTTCCCATCCCTACTCATTCTTTCTGCAGTCCAGTCTAACTAGATACCATCTTAAAATGCATTACATACACAATGATAAATGGAGGAGTTTGTATTGATTTACTAAAATCACACTATAATGACAATAATTAGTATACTTATGGATTGTCTCTTTTGTGAAGTTTAAAAAAAAAAAAAAGGAAGTAGAAAAAAAATCCTGCTTTCTCACTGAATACTTGAGGGAAAAACAAAACCTAGGACACGCTTCCACGTAACACTGTGACAGAGGTTTTAAAAATGTTCACTTTCACATTCTCCATGGTTACTAATTCAGGTTTCCATTGTGCACCCTTAGTCCGCGTGTAGAGTTCATTGACCCTCATCCAAGAAAGCACTTAGACATCTACTGAGTATTTGTGGTTGTTGCTTTTTTGACACCCGGTTCTCACATTCTATTCTGGTTATTAGACCACCTCCTTGTCAAAGCACAGCGCTGATGCATCTATTGGCATTATCTGTTTTGCTGGGACAAAATATTCATCCAGTTTTACAGGAAGATTTAGCAAAAACTGTGGGGTCTAGGGTCACAACGTGTTCCGAAGAGCTGAGAACCAGGCACAGACATTGACACTGAAATTGTGGAAGCAGTGCAACTGCTCGCTTTCTTCTCTTACGCTACACGAGCTCTAATTCATTTGCAAGCTGCGTGATAGTAATGTGAATCCTGACTCATGAGCTAATAATAGGTGACAGGAAAGAAAAGAGGAATGCTTAAAAATATTTTTTAAAAAATGGTGAGAGAGAAAAGGGAACAAAAGACTGTTTGATCAATTGGGGAAAAGCAGCAAATTGAAATAATGAGGCAAGCTTTTATTTTGAAGTCTTGAAAATGAGTTTTCAGAGTGTCACTTTTACCTTTTTCATTTATTAAAATAACGCTTACCTGGGAGGTGATAAAGATAACCCTGAAGTTGTTAGAATGAAAAGCTGAAGTTTAAGCAAGCTCTTAGGATGTGCTTTATTAAAATGTATTCTTGAACCTTGTGCTCCTATTCTGCGCAAAAGGTGGGGATATTTTAACCCTCGTCATCATAGCCTTCTAATATAATTTTCTAGCTAAAAAAAATAAGTGGAAAGCATAGAAGAAAGATAAAATCAATCTCCATATGTAAATTCTGTCAGTTTTTAATTTTTTTTATTAATAAACATGTTTAACAGGTTTGAGGATATATGTCTTCTGTTTACAGCACTGACTGACATTAGCTGATTTAGGTGATTAATCTAAGCTCTGAATATACAAGAAAATTTGCCAAGTGCAGAATTCAAGTATGCTGAGAAACTAAAATACTTAGTGGTCAGTAGCTAGAATCAAGACACTAGTGTTTACTGAGCACAAAATTATTATCAAATTATGCCACAAAATGTAATCTCACTGAACTCCTGAATTAGTCCTTGAAATCCTGTCTTCTTCACAGGCTTGAGTTAAGGAGGAGAGACTGTAACAAGTACAGAAAACTAAAAGCAATCCAGATATGGGTAAGTGTATGAGGAAAAGCTTGTTTTGGGAACAAGAATCTCTGGAGTATTCATTATTTTCCTTTTGCATTAAAAGACCTCAGACTCGTATGCTTTTTCTGATGTCCGTGGTATTACCTACTGTTTCATGAAGACAATGAGTGTTGCATGCTGCATACCCCAAGACATCCTTATGGTGTGGCTCTCAGCACCGTTAAACACCTGGAGCCTGTACTTAGTGCTTGTAAATCATGGGGCTTTTTATCTAAGGATGCCAGTAATTAGTTGCTCTCCCTAAAGGACAGTATCAGAAGGTCAGCAGTTTTCAGGTGGAATAAAAACAAAGTGTAGGTGCCGGGAAAATCTGGGGGAAGGCTTTGCTCAGCTTGTTGCAGGAGCATTTTGGAGATGCCACCCAATTAAACTGGACAGTGTAACCTGGATGATGTTGAACTGAGTTGAACTGTTTTTCACCCCTCTCTGTACTCTCTCCTTGCCCTTTAATATTGCAAAACCAAAGACAACTTGAGTCTCTTCTCCTGAGCACATTATACATCGTGATTAACTTTCTCATTCCAGTATGACTGTACTCTTCATGGGGGTGAACAATTTGGCTTACTGTCACCTGATTTCAGAGGTACCCGACCTACTTGATCTCTGGGCCAGAAGACACATTCAGTGTGAGGTGTTTCTGGGGACATGTTCAGAGTGAGGGCTCTAGGGGCTCTTACAGTGGGCAATATGGCTTTTCTTAGAAATTTTATCACAAGTATAATGATTTGGAAGGGGGATTTTTTTTTGGTGTTTTTGGATTGTCGTTCACCTGTGCAAGAGCATTACCATCTGCCACTGGTGTGAAAGAACTGGAGACACCAAGATGACTCCTGTTCCCCTGCTCTTTATCTGCACAAAGAAATCAGGCTGGTCCTAAATAAAATGACTGTTGCTTACCTGGGTTTCAGAAAGAAACCTACATGTTTAAAGCAAATAATTGCCGCCCTGTGGTTCAGGGTTGCGGAGGCTGGAGGCGAAAGAGAGGGGCTGGAGGTTGAGACTGGTGCCTCAGCATGGTCGGGGAGTTGGGGGGGCGGGAGAGAGAGAGGCAGTCAGTGCGTGGGGCGAAAGGGGCACACAGAGAGGAGTGTCGAGGATCAGAGGAAGGCAATGTGCTGCAAGGAACTGTAATAGAAAGAAACAAAGGAATCAGTGAGTAGTACACGTCGCTAGAGATTTAAGGTTGGATTCTGTTCCTTTACAAGGGTGGGGAGACATGGTACATGTTTCAGGTAGTTGCTCTCTAAAGCTTCGAATCCCAAACAGTAAATATGACTCCCTTTCTGCCCCTGCCCAGAGGCGTAAGGCTTAAGCCGCTACTAAATTAGGAAGGTCAAAGACTGAAGGGAGAGATTCTGACTCCTGGTTTTTATAGGCGCATGGTTGGCAACAAAGTGTTTCCAAAGACCTCATGAGGAGGTGTTGCTCCTGAGACACCACTCAGCCCAGTTGGTGGCTTCTGGAATTTTGTACCGGTCTCACAAAGTTTCTGAGTTGTTGGTGTGTCTCTACTATGAACATCAAAACCACCTGAGATTTGCCCATAACGAGTGTAATTTCTTTGCTGTTGTGCACAATTGTTAGGCAGCGTACTGAGAAGTGTTTTAATAAAGACATCCCTTTTAAGTAAGCTACTACCATCTGTTCTGCCCTCTAATTACAAATAGGAAAAAAAGGGAGGGAGCATGATTTGCAATTGCATCACAGAGACAGCAAGGAGAAAGAAGTGACATAAAAGTATGCAAGTCTCCAAATATGGCCCACATCACTGATGTTGCTTTCATGATTCATACACAAATAGAAGATGAAACTGTTCCCTTGTGAGGGGAAAAGTTCCCTATGATAGTGATTTGTTTTCAGAACGTCAGCAGCTTAATCTGAAATAGTATGTCTGTAACAATATATACCAGTGCCTTCTGTTTTGGTGTCAGTTACTTAGTCCTGGAGAAAGCCATATATGTGAGTTGTGTGTGTTTGAGACAAAATAAAAGTTATGTTAAAAAAGATGATCTGGTAGGCAGTGGATTCAGACTCAGAAGAATTGAGTTCAATTCCAGTTTCTGTGCATTTCAACCGAAATAAACAAAAATAGAGTGTCTAATTCCAGGAGTAACTCTGGATTTGATGTTCTGTGAGACTTACATAGTCCTTGCTTGTGCTTGTAAAACAGGAATACCAGCCCTGTATGGCATAGGAGCGTTGCCAGGATTCAGTCAATTTAGAGTTTTTGGGACATGAAGGCTCCTGCCTCACAGGAGGCACACATGACGCACTGAGATATGTGCACTTTGATTTGACTCCCTGTAGCCTTTTCTGCCATGCTTATTGCACCGGTATATGCTACCTTCTCTGTAATACTTACACCTTTGCAACAAACATGGAGTAGGCTGACACTGAAAGACGCTCCGCAGTCCCTCTGTGGTGGTGAAACCACATATCCTTGCTCCTAAAGGTGCTGCCCAATGTGGTTCACGCTGCTGCTGTGGAACCTGCAGTATCTCCTGCGGTTGCGATGTTAATTTACAATCCTCAACCGTGGGAGGGAGGAGTGGCCAAGCAAGGAAACAACAGCTGCTTGAAGGCATTTTCTTCACCCCGCTTATCTCAGAGCCATGCAAGCTCTGAGCCTTTGTCTCTCAAGGCAGCTGTGTTGCTGCTTCTGGTTGGCAATTATGCGCTGCCTTAAGCTGGGGAAACGCTGACCTCCTGAAGCAAATTCCTGCAGGCCTTGCAATATGTTTATGCGTTTACTTAATCAAATTAATAGAGGATTTCTCTGAAAGCATCTGAGCACGCTGCACAAACTGAGCAAGAACCGCTTCCCAGTTGATAAAGGAGAACAAACTCAAAAGCACGTGACAAAAAGGAAGGTTGGGTGATAGCTAACAAATCCTTCCAGGCAGGAAGGATCTGTTGGTATCTGATCAGTGTGGGTGATCAAATCATTTGCATATTCACAGACCTTGTCCTAAATATCCACCAGTGACTAAGTGATATGAAACATGGTGTTCAAAGGAAGAAGGCGGCAGCATATAGCTCTTCCTTTTTTCCCCATTTCTCCAGTTCGAGCCTGAAGATTTGGGAAAGTATGTCTTGTTTCCTGGCCGTGAATGGGTTCATTACATCCTTTTCTTTACTGAAATCTTGACAATGAGAAACGGAGCAGAATTTTCTCTCTCTTTCCCACTTCCATTTCCCCCAAACAGTAAAAGCGAACGAGACTTAGGTTGTTCCAAGACAGTACCATCCACCAGTGTGCAACTGTAATCAAGGTATTTGCTACACTGAGGACTCCACCAAAATCACCACTATGTTTCTGAATAAAGGAAGAAATAAAACCCAGACCTGTCCTAACTAGCAATCATTTTCTGTAGTCATATGATACAAGGGGATTTTTAGCCATGGTGAATGCTTTCACATGCTTGTTTCAGTTAATGTCTCAGTCTCAGAAAGGATTGCAAACCTGGACTTAATCATGTCTCTAAAACTAGTTGAATCCTTAGGCACTACAGGAATGCAAATTACTATTAAGTTTCAATCCTAGACATAAAGCTCAGGTGGCAGTGTGCCCCTTTGATGCATTTCTCTATATGTAACTGTTGCAGATGAAAGATGGTCCATAAAAACCTTCTCAGCCAGCACACAAATACGTATCTTTCAGCTTTCCCTTTAAGTATGAAAAAAAGCAAACTCCAGGCCCAGTCTTCCCAAATGTACTTACCAGAAACTAGGTAAAGCTACCTACATTCGTAAATATGATTTCAGTTTTTGATGATTAAAAGGCCATCCTAGGGCAGGGCTGTCTAGGAAGCACTGTGAGCCCGGGCAGGTGGTGTCCTCCATGTTCCTGCAGAACATGACAAAAAATACTCGCACAGTGATGAACCCTCCTCCTCCTCTGTTAGATCACTGCTGGTTGGAGAAAACCAGTGGACGTGGTTTATTCTCAGAGGTTAGCATAAGTCTGAAGTATGACAGAATGGGTGAGGTTGGAAGGGACACCTGGAGCTTATCTGCTCTAACACCCATGCATACCTACACTAAGATCTCTAGCTTTATATTCAGTGGAAGTGCCCAAAATTTTGGCATGCGTTGGGATTAAGGAAAAGGAGAGGAATGGTTTCATAGCACTTCTCAGACCCTTCTGCAAACAGATGTGCTCCAATTCTGCCTTGTACCTCCCCTGAGACAACGTGCGGTCTCTCAGAAGGGGATGCCTAATTTGAATATTAATGTCATTTTCTAACGAAGGTTCTTAATTGAGCTGTGTGAGAAATATTCCTTTACATATCTGAGAAACCTTCTCAGTCATCTAATTCCCCCAAATGGAGATTACAAGGTCAACCTGCTTCAAATAGAAGATTAAACTAGTATTGAAAATAAATGTAAACGATAAATGATCTTTCTGATTCTGTTATATTTTTCTGCACTCGGCAGACTCTCTATTGTACAGATAGCATGTACATAAAATATTTTCCTATTTATGCAGCTCTTTAATTAAACAGGGAGATACTTTTATATCTTTCTGTGTAAAAAATATTTTGATGGTCAATAATGGCAAGAATACTATAAAACTCCCTCAATGGTCCAGGTAGTAGTGTTAGCAGCTTTGTTAGTTCTATGTGGTACATTAAATAGAAAGAAAAAAACCACTTCTTAAAATGGATCAATTGCTTGGATCTATAATAATGTAAAATAATTTAACTTCCGCAGTTGACAGGACAGTAATATTATTATTACTGCTCTTTGCCAGTATATTCTTGCAGAATCATAAGAATTCCAGTAAATTATTTCAAGATTGCTATGTGTATTCTTGAGTTTGCTCAGAAAATACCTGGAATTTTGAGGTGGCCTGTGGCAATAAAAATATTTCTATTCCTTTATTAAAAAAATGAAACTTCTGCTTTTTTTATTTTGATGCATATTGGTTGCTGAAAATATCTTAACATGGCAGAAAAATTATTTCAAGGGTAAAAGCTAAATAATCTTTATTTTTGTTGAATAAGCATAAATGTTAATATAATCAACAGGTTTGCTTGTGGGTTGGGTGCTCAAACTGAGATTATTAGTTTGAAAATTATCTCAGAGAAAAAATGGCACTTTATTACTTAACAGAGCAGATCCATATGTGTATCCAAAGACATAGATTTTCACTAGGGTGAGAGAAATAACATTTCATTTATTATTTATTTTTCTATTAGCTCTGCGTAGTAGCTCATTTTGTATAAACTAAATTGTCTTCTAGTTCTCTGTGCGACAGCAAAATAATCCTTCAAATATAAGCTACATTATGTCTTTGCTTTTGCTGTCTCTGCTGCTTTAAGGCTCTGAGGAAACCACACAGACAGACTTCATACACAGACACTTTATATGAACCGTTTTTGCAAATATAAATCTCTGTGCCTTATGCAGTCACTTTTGATTCTTATGTGTGGGGGTTTGAATCATTCACTGTCCTGAATTTGTGCTTGCTGTCCTCATTATACAGCAGTCATAAATGTAAGAAGAAGAGAGAAAGGACAAAGGAAAATGGAGAATGGAAGATAGGAAAACTTTAGATGTATGAAAGAGTATACTCCAGGAATGGGCATATTTGTAACAGTAGCAAAATGAGTTTCTCCTCAAATATTTCTACGAATACTTAATGGAAAGTAATGGCAGTTGAAATAATACCATGACAATGAAAATAAAATAAAATTGGAAGCATTTTAAGAAAAAAAATCCTGACTTTCCAAAAAGAAAACCCCTTTTCCTTCCCACCTCCATAGCTGCTTGGCAAATAGAAGGTTGTTAATATTTGTGTTTCAGCTTTTCTTAGTATTTTTCTCACGCTCTGAATTTGACACAAATAATTGCTTTCTAAATGTGGAAAGGCTAATGGTTTCAGTTTAGTTACTTCACCTGTAATGAAAAAAACCCAGACTTTTGAAGTAAGGAAAGAACCATAGCTGATGGATATTGCCCAGTCTGACCAGCTGCGTAGCACAGCCTCAGCATTTCATCAAGGTCTGGGATGGAATGAAATGCGGCGATAAAAAGTGGTGGTCCCAATACTATTCCTTCTCCTCCTCTGCTTGTTCAGTTCAAGAAGAAAGGCATAATTTTATTCTCAGATCCCGTTTCCTTTTTAATTAAGGGCTCTGGAGTCTCAAGAAAGATCCATGATTATTAATCACAGATGGAAGGAGGCATGCAGGCTTTGAACAGCGGGCAAAGCTCAATATTTAGAGAAATTGCTCTGGGGAAAATCACCCAGGTCCCTCTCCCAGATTCCTAACTCCTCCTATGCGTCTGTGAGCATCAACACAAATCAGGCCCTGGGGTACTTTCATGAGCCAATCCCTCTGTTGAGACACTCAGCATTTTTTCCTAAAGCCCAAGAGTCGTTTTCTCAGAGCTGACATCTCAACATGATAATGAGAACCTCTTCTATTTCATCTGAGAAAGTCCAACAAGGAACTGAGACATCAAACAAGCAAGAGAAGCTTTCATGTTTGGAAAGTTGACTGTTCTTCTAACATACATCTTCACCGTTTTTTTTTTTTCCTAGGGAAAAAAAAGGAGCATTTGTCTTTACAAGAGGGTCAATTATATAAATGAAGCACTTTCTGTTCTAAGATACAGGCTTAATGACATGAGAACTTGGGACCTCTTAAAGCCTGATCCAAGGGGAAATAAAACCAAACACAACACAGGCCAGTTGGCTGTATGTGTTAAGTAAAGGAGGAAATGAGAGAGAAAATTTGGCTGTGCACAGATGTTTGAACGGAGAGATGGAAAAAAGAAGTTGATGACAACTGAGCGTTCGTATTGCCGGGGTGCTCCCAGAGCAGAATGCAGCTATTATTTGGAGTGGAAACAGTTTGTGAAGAGTTGACAGGCTGAATTGATTTAAGGGGCTCAAAACAAAGCAATTATTTAACAAAAGAAAAGTATAAGGATGGGTAAAGGTTTTCTTGTCTTGAACAAAAAATAACACAATCTCTTTCCTGAGGTGAGGTAAATGCTTTTTCTCAAACTAATTTCCAGGGTTGCAGGGAAGAGGGATACAGAGTTCAGTATCAGGCATCCTGTGTACAAACACTTCCATTACGTCCTTCATTCCCATTTGAAGGCTGCATAGTTTCGCTGAAAGGATCTGCAGCGAAAAGGGCCGACGAAAAGCTCATTTTGGAGCTTTTGGAAGCCGGCAAAAGCCCTCAGCACTGTCAGCTGGTGGCCGGGCTGCTGAGCCCGGGGGCAGAGATAGCACCTCCCCGGGAAAATTAAACGACCTATTGTCGTGCCAAACGGCCATTGCCGCGGAGACCAGCTTCAGGGCAGGTAAGACTGCGCTGGGGAAGGGATCTGTAGCGAAAAGGCCCGACGAAAAGCTCTTTTGGGGGCTTTTGGCAACCGGCAAAAGCCCTCGGCCTGCGCTGAGGGCTGTCAGCTGGTGGGCGGGCTGCGAGGGAGCCTGGGGCGGAGCCAGCGCCTCCCGCGGGTGATCAAGCCACCAGGTCGTAAGAAGCCTCCGGGAGGGCAGGGACTAGTCCCTGGCCACAGAGCACAGAGTCACCAGTGCTCACCCCAACTGACC